>JBBBDQ010000367.1:0-540000 GCA_037127315.1 Ascarosepion bandense
ATTTTCCGTTTCGTTTCTCTCTATATTGTCTTCACTTAATGTACTGAATTTTCCGTTTCGTTTCTCTCTATATTGTCTTCACTTAATGTACTGACTTTTCCGTTTCGTTTCTCTCTATATGGTCTTCACTTAATGCATTGACTTTTCCGTTTCGTTTCTCTCTATATTGTCTTCACTTAATGTACTGCCTTTTCCGTTTCGTTTCTCTCTATATTGTCTTCACTTAATGTACTGACTTTTCCGTTTCGTTTCTCTCTATATGGTCTTCACTTAATGCATTGACTTTTCCGTTTCGTTTCTCTCTATATTATCTTCACTTAATGTACTGACTTTTCCGTTTCGTTTCTCTCTAACTTGTCTTCACTTAATGTACTGACTTTTCCGTTTCGTTTCTCTCTATATTGTCTTCACTTAATGCATTGACTTTTCCGTTTCGTTTCTCTCTATATTGTCTTCACTTAATGCATTGACTTTTCCGTTTCGTTTCTCTCTAAATTGTCTTCACTTAATGTACTGACTTTTCCGTTTCGTTTCTCTCTATATTGTCTTCACTTAATGTACTGCCTTTTCTGTTTCGTTTTCTCTATAATGTCTTCACATAATGTACTGCCTTTTCCGTTTCGTTTCTCTCTATATTGTCTTCACTTAATGCATTGACTTTTCCATTTCGTTTCTCTCTATATTGTCTTCACTAAATGTACTGACTTTTCCGTTTCGTTTCTCTCTATATTGTCTTCACTTAATGTACTGACTTTTCCGTTTCGTTTCTCTCTATATGGTCTTCACTTAATGCATTGACTTTTCCGTTTCGTTTCTCTCTATATTGTCTTCACTTAATGTACTGAATTTTCCGTTTCGTTTCTCTCTATATTGTCTTCACTTAATGTACTGCCTTTTCCGTTTCGTTTCTCTCTATATTGTCTTCACTTAATGTACTGACTTTTCCGATTCGTTTCTCTCTACATTGTCTTCACTTAATGTACTGCCTTTTCCGTTTCGTTTCTCTCTATATTGTCTTCACTTAATGTACTGACTTTTCCGTTTCGTTTCTCTCTATATTGTCTTCACTTAATGCATTGACATTTCCGTTTCGTTTCTCTCTATATTGTCTTCACTTAATGTACTGAATTTTCCGTTTCGTTTCTCTCTGTATTGTCTTCACTTAATGTACTGCCTTTTCCGTTTCGTTTCTCTCTATATTGTCTTCACTTAATGTACTGACTTTTCCGTTTCGTTTCTCTCTACATTGTCTTCACTTAATGTACTGCATTTTCCGTTTCGTTTCACTCTATATTGTCTTCACATAATGTACTGCCTTTTCCGTTTCGTTTCTCTCTATATTGTCTTCACTTAATGCATTGACTTTTCCGTTTCGTTTCTCTCTATATTGTCTTCACTTAATGTACTGACTTTTCCGTTTCGTTTCTCTCTATATTGTCTTCACTAAATGTACTGACTTTCCGTTTCGTTTCTCTCTATATTGTCTTCACTTAATGTACTGACTTTTCCGTTTCGTTTCTCTCTATATGGTCTTCACTTAATGCATTGACTTTTCCGTTTCGTTTCTCTCTATATTGTCTTCACTTAATGTACTGAATTTTCCGTTTCGTTTCTCGCTATATTGTCTTCACTTAATGTACTGACTTTTCCGTTTCGTTTCTCTCTATATGGTCTTCACTTAATGCATTGACTTTTCCGTTTCGTTTCTCTCTATATTGTCTTCACTTAATGTACTGAATTTTCCGTTTCGTTTCTCTCTATATTGTCTTCACTTAATGTACTGACTTTTCCGTTTCGTTTCTCTCTACATTGTCTTCACTTAATGTACTGACTTTTCCGTTTCGTTTCTCTCTATATTGTCTTCACTTAATGTACTGACTTTTCCGTTTCGTTTCTTTCTAAATTGTCTTCACTTAATGTACTGACTTTTCCGTTTCGTTTCTCTCTATATTGTCTTCACTTAATGCATTGACATTTCCGTTTCGTTTCTCTCTATATTGTCTTCACTCAATGTACTGAATTTTCCGTTTTGTTTCTCTCTATATTGTCTTCACTTAATGTACTGACTTTTCCGTTTTGTTTCTCTCTATATTGTCTTCACTTAATTCATTGCCTTTTCCGTTTCCTTTCTTTCTATATTGTCTTCACTTAATGCATTGCCTTTTCCGTTTCGTTTCTCTCTATATTGTCTTCACTTAATTCATTGCCTTTTCCGTTTCCTTTCTCTCTATATTGTCTTCACTTAATGCATTGACTTTTCCGTTTCGTTTCTCTCTATATTGTCTTCACTTAATGTACTGCCTTTTCCGTTTCGTTTCTCTCTATATTGTCTTCACTTAATGTACTGCCTTTTCTGTTTCGTTTCTCTCTATATTGTCTTCACTTAATGTACTGCCTTTTCCATTTCGTTTCTCTCTATATTGTCTTCACTTAATGTACTGACTTTTCCGTTTCGTTTCTCTCTATATTGTCTTCACTTAATGTACTGCCTTTTCCGTTTCGTTTCTCTCTATATTGTCTTCACTTAATGTACTGACTTTTCCGTTTCGTTTCTCTCTATATTGTCTTCACTTAATGTACTGCCTTTTTCCGTTTCGTTTCACTCTATATTGTCTTCACTTAATTCATTGCCTTTTCCGTTTCCTTTCTCTCTATATTGTCTTCACTTAATGCATTGACTTTTCCGTTTCGTTTCTCTCTATATTGTCTTCATTTAATGTACTGACTTTTTCCGTTTCGTTTCTCTCTATATTGTCTTCACTAAATGTACTGACTTTTCCGTTTCGTTTCTCTCTATATGGTCTTCACTTAATGCATTGACTTTTCCGTTTCGTTTCTCTCTATATTGTCTTCACTTAATGTACTGAATTTTCCGTTTCGTTTCTCTCTATATTGTCTTCACTTAATGTACTGCCTTTTCCGTTTCGTTTCTCTCTATATTGTCTTCACTTAATGCATTGACTTTTCCGTTTCGTTTCTCTTTATATTGTCTTCACTTAATGTACTGAATTTTCCGTTTCGTTTCTCTCTATATTGTCTTCACTTAATGTACTGCCTTTTCCGTTTCGTTTCTCTCTATATTGTCTTCACTTAATGTACTGACTTTTCCGTTTCGTTTCTCTCTACATTGTCTTCACTTAATGTACTGCCTTTTCCGTTTCGTTTCTCTCTATATTGTCTTCACTTAATGTACTGACTTTTCCGTTTCGTTTCTCTCCAAATTGTCTTCACTTAATGTACTGACTTTTCCGTTTCGTTTCTCTCTATATTGTCTTCACTTAATGTACTGCCTTTTCCGTTTCGTTTCTCTCTATATTGTCTTCACTTAATGTACTGACTTTTCCGTTTCGTTTCTCTCTACATTGTCTTCACTTAATGTACTGACTTTTCCGTTTCGTTTCTCTCTATATTGTCTTCACTTAATGTACTGCCTTTTCTGTTTCGTTTCTCTCTATATTGTCTTCACTTAATGTACTGCCTTTTCCATTTCGTTTCTCTCTATATTGTCTTCACTTAATGTACTGACATTTCCGTTTCGTTTCTCTCTATATTGTCTTCACTTAATGTACTGACTTTTCCGTTTCGTTTCTCACTATATTGTGTTCACTTAATGTACTGACTTTTCCGTTTCGTTTCTCTCTATATTGTCTCCACTTAAGGTACTGAATTTTCCGTTTCGTTCCTCTCTATATTGTCTTCAATTAATGTACTGCCTTTTCCGTTTCGTTTCTCTCTATATTGTCTTCACTTAATGTACTGAATTTTCCGTTTCGTTTCTCTCTATATTGTCTTCACTTAATGCATTGACTTTTCCGTTTCGTTTCTCTCTATATTGTCTTCACTTAATGTACTGCCTTTTCCGTTTCGTTTCTCTCTATATTGTCTTCACTTAATGTACTGCCTTTTCTGTTTCGTTTCTCTCTATATTGTCTCCACTTAAGGTACTGAATTTTCCGTTTCGTTCCTCTCTATATTGTCTTCAATTAATGTACTGCCTTTTCCGTTTCGTTTCTCTCTATATTGTCTTCACTTAATGTACTGACTTTTCCGTTTCGTTTCTCTCTATATTGTCTTCACTTAATGTACTGACTTTTCCGTTTCGTTTCTCTCTATATTGTCTTCACTTAATGTACTGACTTTTCCGTTTCGTTTCTCTCTATATTGTCTTCACTTAATGTACTGATTTTCCGTTTCGTTTCTCTCTAAATTGTCTTCACTTAATGAACTGATTTTCCGTTTCGTTTCTTTCTATATTGTCTTTACTTAATGCATTGTCTTTTCCGTTTCGTTTCTCTCTATATTGTCTTCACTTAATGCATTGACTTTATCGTTTCGTTTCTCTCTAAAATGTCTTCACTTAATGTACTGACTTTTCCGTTTCGTTTTTCTCTATATTGTCTTCACTTAATGTACTGATTTTCCGTTTCGTTTCTCTCTATATTGTCTTCACTTAATGTACTGCCTTTTCCGTTTCGTTTCTCTCTATATTGTCTTCACTTAATGTACTGACTTTTCCGTTTCGTTTCTCTCTATATTGTCTTCACTTAATGTACTGACTTTTCCGTTTCGTTTGTCTCTATATTGTCTTCACTTAATGTACTGACTTTTCCGTTTCGTTTCTCTCTATATTGTCTCCACTTAATGTACTGAATTTTCCGTTTCGTTCCTCTCTATATTGTCTTCAATTAATGTAATGCCTTTTCCGTTTCGTTTCTCTCTATATTGTCTTCACTTAATGTACTGACTTTTCCGTTTCGTTTCTCTCTATATTGTCTTCACTTAATGTACAGACATTTCCGTTTCGTTTCTCTCTATATTGTCTTCACTTAATGTACTGACTTTTCCGTTTCGTTTCTCTCTAAATTGTCTTCATTTACTGTACTGACTTTTCCGTTTCGTTTCTCTCTATATTGTCTTCACTTAATGCATTGACTTTATCGTTTCGTTTCTCTCTAAATTGTCTTCATTTAATGTACTGACTTTTCCGTTTCGTTTCTATCTATATTGTCTTCACTTAATGCATTGCCTTTTCCGTTTCGTTTCTCTCTATATTGTCTTCACTTAATGTACTGACTTTTCCGTTTCGTTTGTCTCTATATTGTCTTCACTTAATGTACTGCCTTTTCCGTTTCGTTTCTCTCTATATTGTCTTCACTTAATGTACTGACTTTTCCGTTTCGTTTCTTTCTCTATATTGTCTTCACTTAATGCATTGACTTTTCCGTTTCGTTTCTCTCTATATTGTCTTCACTTAATGTACTGCCTTTTCCGTTTCGTTTCTCTCTATATTGTCTTCACTTAATGTACTGCCTTTTCCGTTTCGTTTCTCTCTATATTGTCTTCACTTAATGTACTGATTTTCCGTTTCGTTTCTCTCTAAATTGTCTTCACTTAATGTATTGACTTTTCCGTTTCGTTTCTCTCTATATTGTCTTCACTTAATGCATTGACTTTTCCGTTTCGTTTCTCTCTATATTGTCTTCACTTAATGTACTGCCTTTTCCGTTTCGTTGCTCTCTATATTGTCTTCACTTAATGTACTGACTTTTCCGTTTCGTTTCTCTCTATATTGTCTTCACTTAATGCATTGACTTTTCCGTTTCGTTTCTCTCTATGTTTACTTCACTTAATGTACTGCCTTTTCCGTTTCGTTTATCTCTATATTGTCTTCACTTAATGTACTGACTTTTCCGTTTGCTCTTCTATATTGTCTTCAATTAATGTACTGCCTCTTTTTCCAATTTCGTTTCTCTCATTGTCTTCACTTAATGTACTGACTTTTCCGTTTTGTTTCTCTCTATATATTGTCTTAACTTAATGTACTGACTTTTCCGTTTCTGTTTTCCTCTATATTGTCTTCACTTAATGCATTGACTTTTCCGTTTCGTTTCTCTCTATATTGTCTTCACTTAATGTACTGACTTTTCCGTTTTGCTTCTCTCTATATTGTCTTCACTTAATGCATTGACTTTTCCGTTCTCTGTTTCCTCTAAATTGTTTTCACTTAATGTACTGACTTTTCCGTTTCGTTTCTCTCTCTATATTGTCTTCACTTAATGTACTGACTTTTCCGTTTCGTTTCTCTCTATATTGTCTTCACTTAATGTACTGACTTTTCCGTTTCGTTTCTCTCTATATTGTCTTCACTTAATGTACTGACTTTTTCCGTTTCGTTTCTCTCTCTATATTGTCTTCACTTAATGTACTGACTTTTTCCGTTTCGTTTCTCTCTAAATTGTCTTCACTTAATGTATTGACTTTTCCGTTTCGTTTCTCTCTTACATTGTCTTCACTTAATGCATTGACTTTTCCGTTTCGTTTCTCTCTATATTGTCTTCACTTAATTCATTGCCTTTTTCCGTTTCCTTTCTTTCTATATTGTCTTCACTTAATGCATTGCCTTTTCCGTTTCGTTTCTCTTCTATATTGTCTTCACTTAATTCATTGCCTTTTCCGTTTTTCTCTATATTGTCTTCACTTAATGCATTGACTTTTCCGTTTCGTTTCTCTCTCTATATTGTCTTCACTTAATGTACTGCCTTTTCCGTTTCGTTTCTCTCTATATTGTCTTCACTAATGTACTGCCTTTTTCGTTTCGTTTTCTCATATTGTCTTCACTTAATGTACTGCCTTTTCCATTTCGTTTCTCTCTATACGTCTTCACTTAATGTACTGACTTTTCCGTTTCGTTTCTCTCTATATTGTCTTCATCAATGTACTGCCTTTTTCCGTTTCGTTTCTCTCATATTGTCTTCACTTAATGTACTGACTTTTCCGTTTCGTTTCTCTCTATATTGTCTTCACTTAATGTACTTGCCTTTTTCCGTTTCTTGTTTCACTCTATATTGTCTTCACTTAATTCATTGCCTTTTCCTTGGTTTTCCTCTATATTGTCTTCACTTAATGCATTGACTTTTCCGTTTCTTGCTTTCTCTCTATATTGTCTTCATTTAATGTACTGACTTTTCCGTTTCTTGTTTCTCTATATTGTCTTCACTAAATGTACTGACTTTTCCGTTTCGTTTCTCTCTATATGGTCTTCACTTAATGCATTGACTTTTCCGTTTCGTTTCTCTCTATATTGTCTTCACTTAATGTACTGAATTTTCCGTTTCGTTTCTCTCTATATTGTCTTCACTTAATGTACTGCCTTTTCCGTTTCGTTTCTCTCTATATTGTCTTCACTTAATGCATTGACTTTTCCGTTTCGTTTCTCTTTATATTGTCTTCACTTAATGTACTGAATTTTCCGTTTCTGTTTCTCTCTATATTGTCTTCACTTAATGTACTGCCTTTTCCGTTTCGTTTCTCTCTATATTGTCTTCACTTAATGTACTGACTTTTCCGTTTCGTTTCTCTCTCTACATTGTCTTCACTTAATGTACTGCCTTTTCCGTTTCGTTTCTCTCTATATTGTCTTCACTTAATGTACTGACTTTTCCGTTTCGTTTCTCTCTAAATTGTCTTCACTTAATGTACTGACTTTTCCGTTTCGTTTCTCTCTATATTGTCTTCACTTAATGTACTGCCTTTTCCGTTTCGTTTCTCTCTATATTGTCTTCACTCTTAATGTACTGACTTTTCCGTTTTGTTTTCCTCTATATTGTCTTAACTTAATGTACTGACTTTTCCGTTTCGTTTCTCTCTATATTGTCTTCACTTAATGCATTGACTTTTCCGTTTCGTTTCTCTCTATATTGTCTTCACTTAATGTACTGACTTTCCGTTTCGTTTCTCTCATATTGTCTTCACTTAATGCATTGACTTTTCCGTTTCGTTTCTCTCTAAATTGTTTTCTACTTAATGTACTGACTTTTCCGTTTCGTTTCTCTCTATATTGTCTTCACTTAATGTACTGACTTTTCCGTTTCGTTTCTCTCTATATTGTCTTCACTTAATGTACTGACTTTTCCGTTTCGTTTCTCTCTAAATTGTCTTCATTTAATGTACTGACTTTTCCGTTTCGTTTCTCTCTATATTGTCTTCACTTAATGCATTGACTTTATCGTTTCGTTTCTCTCTAAATTGTCTTCATTTAATGTACTGATTTTCCGTTTCGTTTCTATCTATATTGTCTTCACTTAATGCATTGCCTTTTCCGTTTCATGTTTCTCTCATATTGTCTTCACTTAATTCATTGCCTTTTCCGTTTCCTTTCTCTATATTGTCTTCACTTAATGCATTGACTTTTCCGTTTCGTTTCTCTCTATATTGTCTTCACTTAATGTACTGCCTTTTCCGTTTCGTTTCTCTCTATATTGTCTTCACTTAATGTACTGCCTTTTCTGTTTCGTTTCTCTCATATTGTCTTCACTTAATGTACTGCCTTTTTCCATTTCGTTTCTCTCTATATTGTCTTCACTTAATGTACTGACTTTTCCGTTTCTCTGTTTCTCTCATTGTCTTCAATTTAATGTACTGCCTTTTCCGTTTCGTTTTCCTCATATTGCTCTCACTTAATGTACTGACTTTTCCGTTTCGTTTCTCTCTATATTGTCTTCACTTAATGTACTGCCTTTTTCCGTTTCGTTTGCCTCATATTGTCTTCACTTAATTCATTGCCTTTTTCCTCTGTTTTCTCTCTATATTGTCTTCACTTAATGCATTGACTTTTCCGTTTCGTTTCTCTATATTGTCTTCATTTAATGTACTGACTTTTCCGTTTCGTTTCTCTCATATTGTCTTCACTAAATGTACTGACTTTTCCGTTTCGTTTCTCTCTATATGGTCTTCACTTAATGCATTGACTTTTCCGTTTCGTTTCTCTCTATATTGTCTTCACTTAATGTACTGAATTTTTCCGTTTCGTTTCTCTCTATATTGTCTTCACTTAATGTACTGCCTTTTCCGTTTCGTTTCTCTCTATATTGTCTTCACTTAATGCATTGACTTTTCCGTTTCGTTTCTCTTTTATATTGTCTTCACTTAATGTACTGAATTTTCCGTTTCGTTTCTCTCTATATTGTCTTCACTTAATGTACTGCCTTTTCCGTTTCTGTTTCTCTCATATTGTCTTCACTTAATGTACTGACTTTTCCGTTTCGTTTTCCTCTACATTGTCTTCACTTAAATGTACTGCCTTTTCCGTTTCGTTTCTCTCTATATTGTCTTCACTTAATGTACTGACTTTTCCGTTTCGTTTCTCTCTAAATTGTCTTCACTTAATGTACTGACTTTTCCGTTTCTGTTTTCCCATATTGTCTTCACTTAATGTACTGCCTTTTCCGTTTCGTTTCTCTCTATATTGTCTTCACTTAATGTACTGACTTTTCCGTTTCGTTTCTCTCTACATTGTCTTCACTTAATGTACTGACTTTTCCGTTTCGTTTCTCTCATATTGTCTTCACTTAATGTACTGATTCTTCTGTTTCTGTTTCTCTCTAAATTGTCTTCACTTAATGTACTGACTTTTCCGTTTCGTTTCTCTCTATATTGTCTTCACTAAATGTACTGACTTTCCGTTTCGTTTCTCTCTATATTGTCTTCACTTAATTCATTGCCTTTTCCGTTTCCTTTCTCTCATTGTCTTCACTTAATGCATTGCCTTTTCCGTTTCGTTTCTCTCTATATTGTCTTCACTTAATGTACCTAATTTTCCGTTTCGTTTCTCTCTATATTGTCTTCACTTAATGCATTGACTTTTCCGCCCTGTTTCTCTATATTGTCTTCACTTAATGTACTGCCTTTTCCGTTTCGTTTCTCTCTATATTGACTTTCACTTATCGTACTGCCTTTTCTGTTTCGTTTCTCTCTATATTGTCTTCACTTAATGTACTGCCTTTTCCATTTCGTTTCTCTCTATATTGTCTTCACTTAATGTACTGACATTCTCGTTTCGTTTCTCTATATTGTCTTCACTTAATGTACTGACTTTTCCGTTTCGTTTCTCACTATATTGTGTTCACTTAATGTACTGACTTTTCCGTTTCGTTTCTCTCTATATTGTCTCCACTTAAGGTACTGAATTTTCCGTTTCGTTCCTCTCTATATTGTCTTCAATTAATGTACTGCCTTTTCCGTTTCGTTTCTCTCTATATTGTCTTCACTTAATGTACTGAATTTTCCGTTTCGTTTCTCTCTATATTGTCTTCACTTAATGCATTGACTTTTCCGTTTCGTTTCTCTCTATATTGTCTTCACTTAATGTACTGCCTTTTCCGTTTCGTTTCTCTCTATATTGTCTTCACTTAATGTACTGCCTTTTCTGTTTCGTTTCTCTCTATATTGTCTCCACTTAAGGTACTGAATTTTCCGTTTCGTTCCTCTCTATATTGTCTTCAATTAATGTACTGCCTTTTCCGTTTCGTTTCTCTCTATATTGTCTTCACTTAATGTACTGACTTTTCCGTTTCGTTTCTCTCTATATTGTCTTCACTTAATGTGCTGACTTTTCCGTTTCGTTTCTCTCTATATTGTCTTCACTTAATGTACTGACTTTTCCGTTTCGTTTCTCTCTATATTGTCTTCACTTAATGTACTGACTTTTCCGTTTCGTTTCTCTCTAAATTGTCTTCACTTAATGAACTGATTTTCCGTTTCGTTTCTTTCTATATTGTCTTTGCTTAATGTATTGTCTTTTCCGTTTCGTTTCTCTCTATATTGTCTTCACTTAATGCATTGACTTTATCGTTTCGTTTCTCTCTAAAATGTCTTCACTTAATGTACTGACTTTTCCGTTTCGTTTTTCTCTATATTGTCTTCACTTAATGTGACTGATTTTTCCGTTTCGTTTCTCTCTATATTGTCTTCACTTAATGTACTGCCTTTTCCGTTTCGTTTCTCTCTATATTGTCTTCACTTAATGTGTATTGATTTTTCCGTTTCGTTTCTCTCTATATTGTCTTCACTTAATGTACTGACTTTTCCGTTTCGTTTGTCTCTATATTGTCTTCACTTAATGTACTGACTTTTCCTTGTTTCTCTCTCATTGTCTCCACTTAATGTACTGAATTTTTCCGTTTCGTTCCTCTCTATATTGTCTTCAATTAATGTAATGCCTTTTCCGTTTGCTTCTCTCTATATTGTCTTCACTTAATGTACTGACTTTTCCGTTTCGTTTCTCTCTATATTGTCTTCACTTAATGTACAGACTTTTCCGTTTCGTTTCTCTCTCATTGTCTTCACTTAATGTACTGATTCTTCTGTTTCGTTTCTCTCTAAATTATTCTACTAATGTACTGACTTTTCCGTTTCGTTTCTCTCTATATTGTCTTCACTTAATGCATTGACTTTATCGTTTGCTTTCAAATTGTCTTCATTTAATGTACTGACTTTTCCGTTTCGTTTCTATCTATATTGTTCTACTCTAATGCATTGCCTTTTCCGTTTCGTTTCTCTCTATATTGTCTTCACTTAATGTACTGACTTTTCCGTTTCGTTTCTCTCTATATTGTCTTCACTGATGTGACTGCCTTTTCCGTTTCGTTTCTCTCTATATTGTCTTCACTTAATGTACTGACTTTTCCGTTTCGTTTCTCTCTATATTGTCTTCACTTAATGCATTGACTTTTCCGTTTCGTTTCTCTCTATATTGTCTTCACTTAATGTACTGCCTTTTCCGTTTCGTTTCTCTCATATTGTCTTCACTTAATGTACTGCCTTTTCCGTTTCGTTTCTCTCATATTGTCTTCACTTAATGTACTGATTTTTCCGTTTGTTTCTCTCTAAATTGTCTTCACTTAATGTATTGACTTTTCCGTTTCGTTTCTCTATATTGTCTTCACTTAATGCATTGACTTTTCCGTTTCGTTTCTCTCTATATTGTCTTCACTTAATGTACTGCCTTTTCCGTTTCGTTGCTCTCTATATTGTCTTCACTTAATGTACTGACTTTTCCGTTTCGTTTCTCTCTATATTGTCTTCACTTAATGCATTGACTTTTCCGTTTCGTTTCTCTCTATGTTTACTTCACTTAATGTACTGCCTTTTCCGTTTCGTTTATCTCTATATTGTCTTCACTTACTGTACTGACTTTTCCGTTTCTGTTCTTCTCATATTGTCTTCAATTAATGTAATTATGCCTTTTCCGTTTCGTTTCTCTCTATATTGTCTTCACTTAATGTACTGACTTTTTCCGTTTTGTTTCTCTCTATATTGTCTTAACTTAATGTACTGACTTTTCCGTTTCGTTTCTCTCTATATTGTCTTCACTTAATGCATTGACTTTTCCGTTTCGTTTCTCTCTATATTGTCTTCACTTAATGTACTGATTTTCCGTTTCGTTTCTCTCTATATTGTCTTCACTTAATGCATTGACTTTTCCGTTTCGTTTCTCTCATATTGTCTTCACTTAATGTACTGCCTTTTCCGTTTCGTTTCTCTCTATATTGTCTTCACTTAATGCATTGACTTTTCCGTTTCTGTTTCTCTCTATATTGTCTTCACTTAATGCATTGACTTTTCCGTTTCCTTTCTCTCTATATTGTCTTCACTTAATGTACTGACTTTTCCGTTTCCTTTCTCTCTATATTGTCTTCACTTAATGCATTGACTTTTCCGTTTCTGTTTCTCTCTATATTGTCTTCACTTAATGTACTGACTTTTCCGTTTCTTTTCTCTATATTGTCTTCACTTAATGTACTGACTTTTCCGTTTCGTTTCTCTCTATATTGTCTTCACTTAATAAAATTGACTTTTCCGTTTCGTTTCTCTCTATATTGTCTTCACTTAATGCATTGACTTTTTTGTTTCGTTTCTCTCTATATTGTCTTCACTTAATGTACTGACTTTTCCGTTTCGTTTCTTCATATATTGTCTTCACTTAATGTGATTGCCTTTTCCGTTTCGTTTTCCCCTATATTGTCTTCACTTAATGTACTGGCCTTTTCCATTTCGTTTCTCTCTATATTGTCTTCAATTAATGTACTGACATTTCCGTTTCGTTTCTCTCTATATTGTCTTCACTTAATGTACCGACTTTTCCGTTTCGTTTCTCTCTATATTGTCTTCACTTAATGTACTGCCTTTCCGTTTGTTTTCTCATATTGTCTTCACTTAATGTACTGACTTTTCCGTTTCCTTTCTCTCTATATTGTCTTCACTTAATGCATTGACTTTTCCGTTTCGTTTCTCTATATTGTCTTCACTTAATGTACTGACTTTTCCGTTTCCTTTCTCTCTATATTGTCTTCACTTAATGTACTGACTTTTCCGTTTCGTTTTCTCTATATTGTCTTCACTTAATGTACTGATTTTCCGTTTCGTTTTCTCTGAGTATTGTCTTCACTTAATGCATTGACTTTTTTGTTTCGTTTCTCTCTATATTGTCTTCACTTAATGTACTGATTCTTCTGCTCGTTTCTCTCTATATTGTCTTCACTTAATGTACTGCCTCGCCTGTTTGTTTCTCTCTATATTGTCTTCACTTAATGTACTGCCTTTTCCATTTCGTTTCTCTCTATATTGTCTTCAATTAATGTACTGACATTTCCGTTTCGTTTCTCTCTATATTGTCTTCACTTAATGTACTGACTTTCCCGTTTCGTTTCTCTCTATATTGTCTTCACTTAATGTACTGCCTTTTCCTCTCTTTCTCTCTATATTGTCTTCACTTAATGTACTGACTTTTCCGTTTCGTTTCTCTCTATATTGTCTTCACTTAATGTACTGACTTTCCGTTTCGTTTCTCTCTATATTGTCTTCACTTAATGCATTGACTTTTTGTTTCGTTTCTCTCTATATTGTCTTCACTTAATGTACTGACTTTTCCGTTTCGTTTCTCTATATTGTCTTCACTTAATGTACTGCCTTTTCCGTTTCGTTTCTCTCTATATTGTCTTCACTTAATGTACTGCCTTTTCCATTTCGTTTTCCTCTATATTGTCTTCAATTAATGTACTGACATTTCCGTTTCGTTTCTCTATATTGTCTTCACTTAATGTACTGACTTTTCCGTTTCGTTTCTCTCTATATTGTCTTCACTTAATGTACTGCCTTTTTCCGTTTCGTTTCTCTCTATATTGTCTTCACTTAATGTACTGACTTTTCCGTTTCCTTTCTCTCTATATTGTCTTCACTTAATGCATTGACTTTTCCGTTTCGTTTCTCTCTATATTGTCTTCACTTAATGTACTGACTTTTCCGTTTTTCTCTCTATATTGTCTTCACTTAATGTACTGACTTTTCCGTTTCGTTTCTCTCTATATTGTCTTCACTTAATGTACTGACTTTTCCGTTTCGTTTCTCTCTATATTGTCTTCACTTAATGCATTGACTTTTTTGTTTCGTTTTCTCCTTCTATATTGTCTCTACTTAATGCATCTTTAGATTCTTCAGAGCCTCGTTTCTCTCTATTGTCTTCATTTAATGTATCGGCCTTTTCCGTTTTGCTCTTCTATATTGTCTTCACTTAATGTACTGCTCTTCTGCATTTCGTTTCTCTCTATATTGTCTTCAATTAATGCACGGATAGATTTCCGTCGTTTCTCTCTATATTGTCTTCACTTAATGTACTGACTTTTCCGTTTCGTTTCTCTCTATATTGTCTTCACTTAATGTACTGCCTTTTTCCGTTTCGTTTCTCTCTATATTGTCTTCACGCTTAATGTACTGAATTTTCCGTTTCGTTTCTCTCTATGTTTACTTCACTTAATGTACTGACTTTTCCGTTTCGTTTCTCTCTATATTGTTCTTACTTAATGTACTGCCTTTTCCGTTTCGTTTCTCTCTATATTGTCTTCACTTAATGTACTGACTTTTCCGTTTCGTTTCTCTCTATATTGTCTTCACTTAATGTACTGACTTTTCCGTTTCGTTTCTCTCATATTGTCTTCACTTAATGTACTGACTTTTCCGTTTCGTTTCTCTCTAAATTGTCTTCACTTAATGTATTGACTTTTCCGTTTCGTTTCTCTCTATATTGTCTTCACTTAATGCATTGACTTTTCCGTTTCGTTTCTCTCTATATTGTCTTCACTTAATGTACTGCCTTTTCCGTTTCTGTTTCTCTCTATATTGTCTTCACTTAATGCATTGACTTTTCCGTTTGCTTCTCTCTATATTGTCTTCACTTAATGCATTGACTTTTCCGTTTCCTTTCTCTCTATATTGTCTTCACTTAATGTACTGACTTTTCCGTTTCTTTTCTCTCTATATTGTCTTCACTTAATGCATTGACTTTTCCGTTTCGTTTCTCTCTATATTGTCTTCACTTAATGTACTGACTTTTCCGTTTCCTTTCTCTCTATATTGTCTTCACTTAATGTACTGCCTTTTCCGTTTCGTTTCTCTCTATATTGCCTTCACTAATGCATTGACTTTTCCGTTTCGTTTCTCTCTATATTGTCTTCACTTAATGCATTGACTTTTCCGTTTCCTTTTCTCTCTATATTGTCTTCACTTAATGTACTGACTTTTCCGTTTCCTTTCTCTCTATATTGTCTTCACTTAATGCATTGACTTTTCCGTTTCGTTTCTCTCTATATTGTCTTCACTTAATGTACTGACTTTTCCGTTTCCTTTCTCTCTATATTGTCTTCACTTAATGTACTGACTTTTCCGTTTCGTTTCTCTTCTATATTGTCTTCAATTAATGTACTGACTTTTCCGTTTCGTTTCTCTCTATATTGTCTTCACTTAATGCATTGACTTTTTTGTTTCGTTTCTCTCTATATTTTCTTCACTTAATGTACTGACTTTTCCGTTTCGTTTCTCTCTATATTGTCTTCACTTAATGTACTGCCTTTTCCGTTTCGTTTCTCTCATATTGTCTTCACTTAATGTACTGCCTTTTCCATTTCGTTTCTCTCTATATTGTCTTCAATTAATGTACTGACATTTCCGTTTCGTTTCTCTTCTATATTGTCTTCACTTAATGTACTGACTTTTCCGTTTCGTTTCTCTCTATATTGTCTTCACTTAATGTACTGCCTTTTCCGTTTCGTTTCTCTCTATATTGTCTTCACTTAATGTACTGAATTTTCCGTTTCTGTTTTCTATATTGTCCTCACTTAATGCATTGACTTTTCCGTTTCGTTTCTCTCTATATTGTCTTCACTTAATGTACTGCCTTTTCCGTTTCGTTGCTCTCTATATTGTCTTCACTTAGTCGTACTGACTTTTCCGTTTCGTTTCTCTCTATATTGTCTTCACTTAATGCATTGACTTTTCCGTTTGCTTCTGTGTTTACTTCACTTAATGTACTGCCTTTCCGTTTCGTTTATCTCTATATTGTCTTCACTTAATGTACTGACTTTTCCGTTTCGTTCTTCTCTATATTGTCTTCAATTAATGTACTGCCTCTTCTCCGTTTCGTTTCTCTCTATATTGTCTTCACTTAATGTACTGACTTTTCCGTTTTGTTTCTCTCTATATTGTCTTAACTTAATGTACTTAATTTTCCGTTTCGTTTTCATATTGTCTTCACTTAATGCATTGACTTTTCCGTTTCGTTTCTCTCTATATTGTCTTCACTTAATGTACTGACTTTTCCGTTTTCTGTTTCTCTCTATATTGTCTTCACTTAATGCATTGACTTTTCCGTTTCGTTTCTCTCTATATTGTCTTCACTTAATGTACTGCCTTTTCCGTTTCGTTTCTCTCTATATTGTCTTCACTTAATGCATTGACTTTTCCGTTTCGTTTCTCTTCATATTGTCTTCACTTAATGCATTGACTTTTTCCGTTTCCTTTCTCTCTATATTGTCTTCACTTAATGTACTGACTTTTCCGTTTCCTTTCTCTCTATATTGTCTTCACTTAATGCATTGACTTTTCCGTTTCGTTTCTCTCTATATTGTCTTCACTTAATGTACTGACTTTTCCGTTTCCTTTCTCTCTATATTGTCTTCACTTAATGTACTGACTTTTCCGTTTCGTTTCCTTCATTGTCTTCTACCTCTAATGTACTGACTTTTCCGTTTCGTTTCTCTCTATTGTCTTCACTTAATGCATTGACTTTTTTTGTTTCGTTTCTCTCTATATTGTCTTCACTTAATGTACTGATTCTTTCCGTTTCGTTTCTCTCATATTGTCTTCACTTAATGTACTGCCTTTTCCGTTTCGTTTCTCTCTATATTGTCTTCACTTAATGTACTGCCTTTTCCATTTCGTTTCTCTCTATATTGTCTTCAATTAATGTACTGACATTTCCGTTTCGTTTCTCTCTATATTGTCTTCACTTAATGTACTGACTTTTCCGTTTCGTTTCTCTCTATATTGTCTTCACTTAATGTACTGCCTTTTCCGTTTCGTTTCTCTCTATATTGTCTTCACTTAATGTACTGACTTTTCCGTTTCCTTTCTCTCTATATTGTCTTCACTTAATGCATTGACTTGCTCGTTTCTCTCTATATTGTCTTCACTTAATGTACTGACTTTTCCGTTTCCTTTTCTCTCTATATTGTCTTCTTCACTTAATGTACTGACTTTTCCGTTTCGTTTCTCTCTATATTGTCTTCACTTAATGTACTGACTTTTCCGTTTCGTTTCTCTCTATATTGTCTTCACTTAATGCATTGACTTTTTTGTTTCGTTTCTCTCTCTATATTGTCTTCACTTAATGTACTGACTTTTCCGTTTCGTTTCTCTTCTATATTGTCTTCACTTAATGTACTGCCTTTTTCCGTTTCGTTTCTCTCTATATTGTCTTCACTTAATGTAATGTCTTTTCCATTTCGTTTCTCTATATTGTCTTCAATTAATGTACTGACATTTCCGTTTCGTTTCTCTCTATATTGTCTTCACTTAATGTACTGACTTTTCCGTTTCTTGCTTTCATATTGTCTTCACTTAATGTACTGCCTTTTCCGTTTCTCTTTCTCTCTATATTGTCTTCACTTAATGTACTGACTTTTCCGTTTCGTTTCTCTCTATATTGTCTTCACTTAATGTACTGACTTTTCCGTTTCGTTTCTCTCTATATTGTCTTCACTTAATGCATTGACTTTTTTTGTTTCGTTTCTCTCTATATTGTCTTCACTTTGTTTTACTGACTTTTCCGTTTCGTTTCTCTCTATATTGTCTTCACTTAATGTACTGCCTTTTCCGTTTCGTTTCTCTCTATATTGTCTTCACTTAATGTACTGCCTTTTCCATTTCGTTTCTCTCTATATTGTCTTCAATTAATGTACTGACATTTCAGTTTCGTTTCTCTCTATAGTCTTCACTTAATGTACTGACTTTTCCGTTTCTGTTTCTCTCTATATTGTCTTCACTTAATGTACTGCCTTTTCCGTTTCGTTTCTCTCTATATTGTCTTCACTTAATGTACTGACTTTTCCGTTTCCTTTCTCTATATTGTCTTCACTTAATGCATTGACTTTTCCGTTTCGTTTCTCTCTATATTGTCTTCACTTAATGTACTGACTTTTCCGTTTCCTTTCTCTATATTGTCTTCACTTAATGTACTGACTTTTCCGTTTCGTTTCTCTCTATATTAATTTCACTTAATGTACTGACTTTTCCGTTTCGTTTCCTTCTATATTGTCTTCACTTAATGCATTGACTTTTTTGTTTCGTTTCTCTCTATATTGTCTTCACTTAATGTACTTGTCTTTTCCGTTTCGTTTCTCTCTATATTGTCTTCACTTAATGTACTGCCTTTTCCGTTTCGTTTCTCTCTATTGTCTTCACTTAATGTACTGCCTTTTCCATTTCGTTTCTCTCTATATTGTCTTCAATTAATGTACTGACATTTCCGTTTCGTTTCTCTCTATATTGTCTTCACTTAATGTACTGACTTTTCCGTTTCGTTTCTCTCTATATTGTCTTCACTTAATGTACTGCCTTTTCCGTTTGCTTCTCTCTATATTGTCTTCACTTAATGTACTGAATTTTCCGTTTCGTTTCTCTCATGTTTACTTCACTTAATGTACTGACTTTTCCGTTTCGTTTCTCTCTATATTGTCTTCACTTAATGTACTGCCTTTTCCGTTTCGTTTCTCTCTATATTGTCTTCAATTAATGTACTGACTTTTCCGTTTCGTTTCTCTCTATATTGTCTTCACTTAATGTACTCATTCTTCCGTTTCGTTTCTCTCTCTATATTGTCTTCACTTAATGTACTGACTTTTCCGTTTCGTTTCTCTCTAAATTGTCTTCACTTAATGTATTGACTTTTCCGTTTCGTTTCTCATATTGTCTTCACTTAATGCATTGACTTTTCCGTTTCGTTTCTCTCTATATTGTCTTCACTTAATGTACTGCCTTTTCCGTTTCGTTTCTCTCTATATTGTCTTCACTTAATGCATTGACTTTTCCGTTTCGTTTCTCTCTATATTGTCTTCACTTAATGCATTGACTTTTCCGTTTCCTTTCTCTATATTGTCTTCACTTAATGTACTGACTTTTCCGTTTCCTTTCTCTCTATATTGTCTTCACTTAATGCATTGACTTTTCCGTTTCGTTTCTCTCTATATTGTCTTCACTTAATGTACTGACTTTTCCGTTTCCTTTCTCTATATTGTCTTCACTTAATGTACTGCCTTTTCCGTTTCGTTTCTCTCTATATTGTCTTCACTTAATGCATTGACTTTTCCGTTTCGTTTCTCTCTATATTGTCTTCACTTAATGCATTGACTTTTCCGTTTCCTTTCTCTCTATATTGTCTTCACTTAATGTACTGACTTTTCCGTTTTCGTTTCTCTCTAAATTGTCTTCAATTAATGCATTGACTTTTCCGTTTCTGTTTCTCTCTATATTGTCTTCACTTAATGTACTGACTTTTCCGTTTCCTTTCTCTCTATATTGTCTTCACTTAATGTACTGACTTTTCCGTTTCGTTTCTCTCTATATTGTCTTCACTTAATGTACTGACTTTTCCGTTTCGTTTCTCTCTATATTGTCTTCACTTAATGCATTGACTTTTTTTGTTTCGTTTCTCTCTATATTGTCTTCACTTAATGTACTGATCGTTTCGTTTCTCTCTATATTGTCTTCACTTAATGTACTGCCTTTTCCGTTTCGTTTCTCTCTATATTGTCTTCACTTAATGTACTGCCTTTTCCATTCCGTTTCTCTCTATATTGTCTTCAATTAATGTACTGACATTTCCGTTTCGTTTCTCTCATATTGTCTTCACTTAATGTACTGACTTTTCCGTTTCGTTTCTTCATATTGTCTTCACTTAATGTACTGCCTTTTCCGTTTCGTTTCTCTCTATATTGTCTTCACTTAATGTACTGAATTTTCCGTTTCGTTTCTCTCTATATTGTCTTCACTTAATGCATTGACTTTTCCGTTTCGTTTCTCTCTATATTGTCTTCACTTAATGTACTGCCTTTTCCGTTTCGTTTCTTTCTATATTGTCTACACTTAATGTACTGACTTTTCCGTTTCGTTTCTCTCTATATTGTCTTCACTTAATGTACTGACTTTTCCGTTTGCTTCTCTCTATATTGTCTTCACTTAATGTACTGACTTTTCCGTTTCGTTTCTCTCTATATTGTCTTCACTTAATGTACTGCCTTTTCCGTTTCGTTTCTCTATATTGTCTTCACTTAATGTACTGACTTTACCGTTTCTAGCTCTTCTCTATATTGTCTTCACTTAATGTACTGACTTTTCCGTTTCGTTTCTCTCTATATTGTCTTCACTTAATGTACTGACTTTTCCGTTTCGTTTCTCTCTATATTGTCTTCACTTAATGTACTGATTTTCCGTTTCGTTTCTCTCTATATTGTCTTCACTTAATGTATTGACTTTTCCGTTTCGTTTCTCTCTAAATTGATGTCTTCACTTAATGTACTGACTTTTCCGTTTCGTTTCTCTCTATATTGTCTTCACTTAATGCATTGACTTTTCCGTTTCGTTTCTCTCTATATTGTCTTCACTTAATGCATTGATCTTTTTTTGTTTCGTTTCTCTCTAAATTGTCTTCACTTAATGTACTGACTTTTCCGTTTCGTTTCTCTCTATATTGTTTCTATTTAATGTACTGCCTTTTCCGTTTCGTTTTCTCATATTGTCTTCACTTAATGTACTGACTTTTCCGTTTCGTTTCTCTCTATATTGTCTTCACTTAATGTACTGACTTTTACCGTTTCGTTTCTCTCTATATTGTCTTCACTTAATGTACTGACTTTTCCGTTTCGTTTCTCTCTATATTGTCTTCACTTAATGTACAGCCTTTTCCGTTTGTTATTGCTCTCTATATTGTCTTCACTTAATGTACTGACTTTTCCGTTTCGTTTCTCTCATATTGTCTTCACTTAATGCATTGACTTTTCCGTTTCGTTTCTCTCTATGTTTACTTCACTTAATGTACTGCCTTTTCCGTTTCGTTTCTCTCTATATTGTCTTCACTTAATGTACTGACTTTTCCGTTTCGTTCTTCTCTATATTGTCTTCAATTAATGTACTGCCTTTTCCGTTTCGTTTCTCTCTCTATAGCTATTCTCATTTAATGTACTGACTTTTCCGTTTTGTTTCTCTCTATATTGTCTTCACTTAATGTACTGACTTTTCCGTTTCGTTTCTCTCTATATTGTCTTCACTTAATGTACTGACTTTTTCTCCGTTTCGTTTCTCTCTATATTGTTCTCACTTAATGTACTGACTTTTCCGTTTCGTTTCTCTCTATATTATTCTCTACTTAATGTACTGACTTTTCCGTTTCGTTTCTCTCTATATTGTTCTACTTAATGCATTGACTTTTTTGTTTCGTTTCTCTCTATATTGTCTTCACTTAATGTACTGACTTTTCCGTTTCGTTTCTCTCTATATTGTCTTCACTTAATGTACTGCCTTTTCCGTTTCGTTTTCCTTTATATTGTCTTCACTTAATGTACTGCCTTTTCCATTTCGTTTCTCTTCTATATTGTCTTCAATTAATGTACTGACATTTCCGTTTCGTTTCTCTCTATATTGTCTTCACTTAATGTACTGACTTTTCCGTTTCGTTTCTCTATATTGTCTTCACTAATGTACTGCCTTTTCCGTTTCGTTTCTCTCTATATTGTCTTCACTTAATGTACTGAATTTTCCGTTTCGTTTCTCTCTATGTTTACTTCACTCTTAATGTACTGACTTCTTCGTTTCGTTTCTCTCTATATTGTCTTCACTTAATGTACTGCCTTTTCCGTTTCGTTTCTCTCTATATTGTCTTCACTTAATGTACTGACTTTTCCGTTTCGTTTCTCTCTATATTGTCTTCACTTAATGTACTGACTTTTTCCGTTTCGCTTTCTCTATATTGTCTTCACTTAATGTACTGACTTTTCCGTTTCGTTTCTCTCTAAATTGTCTTCACTTAATGTATTGACTTTTCCGTTTCGTTTCTCTCTATATTGTCTTCACTTAATGCATTGACTTTTCCGTTTCGTTTCTCTCTATATTGTCTTCACTTAATGTACTGCCTTTTCCGTTTCGTTTCTCTCTATATTGTCTTCACTTAATGCATTGACTTTTCCGTTTCGTTTCTCTCTATATTGTCTTCACTTAATGCATTGACTTTTTCCGTTTCCTTTTCTCATTGTCTTCACTTAATGTACTGACTTTTCCGTTTCCTTTCTCTCTATATTGTCTTCACTTAATGTATACGACTTTTCCGTTTCGTTTCTCTCTATATTGTCTTCACTTAATGTACTGACTTTTCCGTTTCTTTTCTCTCTATATTGTCTTCACTTAATGTACTGCCTTTTTCCGTTTCGTTTCTCTCTCTATATTGTCTTCACTTAATGCATTGACTTTTCCGTTTCGTTTTCTATATTGTCTTCACTTAATGCATTGACTTTTCCGTTTCTTTCTCTCTATATTGTCTTCACTTAATGTACTGACTTTTCCGTTTCCTTTCTCTCTATATTGTCTTCACTTAATGCATTGACTTTTCCGTTTCGTTTCTCTCTATATTGTCTTCACTTAATGTACTGACTTTTCCGTTTCCTTTCTCTATATTGTCTTCACTTAATGTACTGACTTTTCCGTTTCGTTTCTCTCTATATTGTCTTCACTTAATGTACTGACTTTTCCGTTTCGTTTCTCTCTATATTGTCTTCACTTAATGCATTGACTTTTTTGTTTCGTTTCTCTCTATAATATTGTCTTCACTTAATGTACTGACTTTTCCGTTTCTGTTTCTCTCTATATTGTCTTCACTTAATGTACTGCCTTTTTCCGTTTCGTTTCTCTCATATTGTCTTCACTTAATGTACTGCCTTTTTCCATTTCGTTTCTCTCTATATTGTCTTCAATTAATGTACTGACATTTCCGTTTCGTTTCTCATTGTCTTCACTTAATGTACTGACTTTTCCCGTTTCGTTTCTCTCTATATTGTCTTCACTTAATGTACTGCCTTTTCCGTTTCGTTTCTCTCTATATTTGTTCACTTAATGTACTGAATTTTCCGTTTCTGTTTCTCTCTATATGTCTTCACTAATGCATTGACTTTTCCGTTTCGTTTCTCTCTATATTGTCTTCACTTAATGTACTGCCTTTTTCCGTTTCTAGTTTCTTTCTTCATTGTCTACACTTAATGTAATTACCTCTTCTGTTTCGTTTCTCTCTATATTGTCTTCACTTAATGTACCGACTTTTCCGTTTCGTTTCTCTCTATATTGTCTTCACTTAATGTACTGACTTTTCCGTTTGCTTCTCTCATATTGTCTTCACTTAATGTACTGCCTTCTTTTCCGTTTCAATTTCTCTATATTGTCTTCACTTAATGTACTGACTACCGTTTCAGTTTCTCTCTATATTGTCTTCACTTAATGTAATTGACTTTTCCGTTTCGTTTCTCTCTATATTGTCTTCACTTAATGTACTGACTTTTCCGTTTCGTTTCTCTCTATATTGTCTTCACTTAATGTACTGATTTCTGTTTCGTTTCTCTCTATATTGTCTTCACTTAATGTATTGACTTTTCCGTTTCTGTTTCTCTCTAAATTGTCTTCACTTAATGTACTGACTTTTCCGTTTCGTTTCTCTCTCTATATTGTCTTCACTTAATGCATTGACTTTCTCGTTTCGTTTCTCTCTATATTGTCTTCACTTAATGCATTGACTTTTCCGTTTCGTTTCTCTCTAAATTGTCTTCACTTAATGTACTGACTTTCTTTTCCGTTTCGTTTCTCTCTATATTGTCTTCATTTAATGTACTGCCTTTTCCGTTTCGTTTCTCTCTATATTGTCTTCACTTAATGTACTGACTTTTCCGTTTCGTTTCTCTCTATATTGTCTTCACTTAATGTACTGACTTTACTGTTTCCTGTTTCTCTCTATATTGTCTTCACTTAATGTACTGACTTTTCCGTTTCGTTTCTCTCTATATTGTCTTCACTTAATGTACAGCCTTTTCCGTTTCGTTGCTCTCATATTGTCTTCACTTAATGTACTGACTTTTCCGTTTCGTTTCTCTCTATATTGTCTTCACTTAATGCATTGACTTTTTCCGTTTCGTTTCTCTCTATGTTTACTTCACTTAATGTACTGCCTTTTCCGTTTCGTTTCTCTCTATATTGTCTTCACTTAATGTACTGACTTTTCCGTTTCGTTCTTCTCTATATTGTCTTCAATTAATGTACTGCCTTTTCCGTTTCGTTTCTCTCTATATTGTCTTCATTTAATGTACTGACTTTTCCGTTTTGTTTCTCTCTATATTGTCTTCACTTAATGTACTGACTTTTCCGTTTCGTTTCTCTCTATATTGTCTTCACTTAATGTACTGACTTTTCCGTTTCGTTTCTCTCTATATTGTCTTCACTTAATGTACTGACTTTTCCGTTTCGTTTCTCTCTATATTGTCTTCACTTAATGTACTGACTTTTCCGTTTCTTGCTTCTCTCTATATTGCCTTCACTTAATGTACTGACTTTTCCGTTTCGTTTCTCTCTATATTGTCTTCACTTAATGTACTGACTTTTCCGTTTCGTTTCTCTCTAAATTGTCTTCACTTAATGTATTGACTTTTCCGTTTCGTTTCTCTCTATATTGTTCTCACTTAATGCATTGACTTTTCCGTTTCGTTTCTCTCTATATTGTCTTCACTTAATGTACTGCCTTTTCCGTTTCGTTTCTCTCTATATTGTCTTCACTTAATGTACTGACTTTTCCGTTTCGTTTCTCATATTGTCTTCACTTAATGTACTGACTTTTCCGTTTCGTTTCTCTCTATATTGTCTTCACTTAATGTACTGACTTTTCCGTTTCTGTTTCTCTCTCTATATTGTCTTCACTTAATGTACTGACTTTTTCCGTTTCGTTTCTCTCTAAATTGTCTTCACTTAATGTATTGACTTTTCCGTTTCGTTTCTCTCTATATTGTCTTCACTTAATGCATTGACTTTTCCGTTTCGTTTTCTCTATATTGTCTTCACTTAATGTACTGCCTTTTCCGTTTCGTTTCTCTCTATATTGTCTTCACTTAATGCATTGACTTTTCCGTTTCGTTTCTCTCTATATTGTCTTCACTTAATGCATTGACTTTTCCGTTTCCTTTCTCTCTATATTGTCTTCACTTATCGTACTGACTTTTCCGTTTCCTTTCTCTCTATATTTTCTTCACTTAATGTACTGATTTTCCGTTTCGTTTCTCTCTATATTGTCTTCACTTAATGCATTGACTTTTCCGTTTCCTTTCTCTCTATATTGTCTTCACTTAATGTACTGACTTTTCCGTTTCGTTTTTCTCTATATTGTCTTCACTTATTGCATTGACTTTTCCATTTCGGTTCTCTCTATATTGTCTTCACTTAATGTACTGACTTTTTCCGTTTCCTTTCTCTCTATATTGTCTTCACTTAATGTACTGACTTTTCCGTTTCGTTTCTCTCTATATTGTCTTCACTTAATGCATTGACTTTTCCGTTTCGTTTCTCTCTATATTGTCTTCACTTAATGCATTGACTTTTGTTTCGTTTCTCTCTATATTGTCTTCTATACTTTAATGTACTGATTCTCTCCGTTTCGTTTCTCATATTGTCTCACTTAATGTACTGACTTTTCCGTTTCTGCTTCTCTCTATATTGTCTTCACTAATGTACTGATTTTCCGTTTCGTTTCTTCTATATTGTCTTCACTTAATGTATTGACTTTTTCCGTTTCTCTGTTTCTTCCTAAATTGTCTTCAATTAGTGTCAATTTTCCGTTTCGTTTCTCTCTATATTGTCTTCACTTAATGCATTGACTTTTCCGTTTCGTTTCTCTCATTGTCTTCACTTAATGCATTGACTTTTCCGTTTGCTTCTCTCAAATTGTCTTCTCACTTAATGTACTGACTTTCCGTTTCTGTTTCTCTCTATATTGTCTTCATTTAATGTAATGTCTTTTCCTGTTTGCCTTCTATATTGTCTTCACTTAATGTACTGATTCTTCCGTTTCGTTTCTTCTATATTGTCTTCACTTAATGTACTGATCTTACTGCTCGTTTCATATTGTCTCACTTAATGTACTGACTTTTTCCGTTTGCGCTCTTCATTGTCTTCTACTAATGTACAGCCTTTTCCGTTTCGTTGCTCTCATATTGTCTTCACTTAATGTACTGATCTTTTCCGTTTCGTTCTCTCATTGTCTTCACTTAATGCATTGACTTTTCCTCCTGTTTCTGTTTCTCATGTTTACTTCACTTAATGTACTGCCTTTCCGTTTCGCTTCATACGTCTTCACTTCACGTACCAATTTTCCGCTTCGTTCTTCATATTTCTCTGTCTCAATTCTTCACGTACTGCCTTTCCGCTCTGCTTTCCTCTATTGCCTCATTTAATGTAATGACTTTTCCAGTTTTGTTTCTCTCATATTGTCTTCACTTAATGCAATTGATTCCTTTTCCGTTGTTTCTCTCTATATTGTCTTCACTTAATGCATTGACTTTTCCGTTTCGTTTCTCTCTCATATTGTCTTCACTAATGCATTGACTTTCCGTTTCGTTTCTCTTCTATATTGTCTCTACTTAATGCATTGATCTTTCCGTTCTCTGTTTCTCTCTAAATTGTTTCTCACTTAATGTACTGACTTTTCCGTTTCTTGTTCTCTCATATTGTCTTCACTTAATGTACTTGCCTTCCTGCTTCTGTTTCTCTATATTGTCTTCACTTAATGTACTGGATTCTTCTGTTTGCTTTCCCTATATTGTCTTCACTTAATGTACTGACTTTTCCTGCTTGCTCTCTATATTGTCTTCACTTAATGTAATTGACTTTTCCGTTTCTGTTTTCTAAATTGTTCACTTTTACTGTATTGACTTTTCCGTTTCGTTTCTCTCTATATTGTTCCTCTACTTAATGCATTGACTTTTCCGTTTGCTCTTCCTTATATTGTCTTCTACTAATGTACTGCCTTTCCTGCTCTGCTTCTCTCTATATTGTCTTCACTTAATGCATTGATTTTCCGTTTCGTTTCTCTCTTATATTGTCTTCACTTAATGCATTGACTTTTCCGTTTCTTTCTCTCTATATTGTCTTCACTTAATGTACTGATTCTTCAGTTTCTTTCTCTATATTGTCTTCACTTAATGCATTGATCTTTCCGTTTGCTTTCATATTGGTTTCACTTAATGTACTGACTTCTTCTGTTTTCTTCTATATTGTCTTCACTTAATGTACTGACTTTTCCGTTTCGTTTCTCTATATTGTCTTCACTTAATGTAGTACTGACTTTTCCGTTTGCTTCTCTCTAAATTTTCTTCACTTAATGTACTGACTTTCTTTTTCTTGCTTCGTTTCTCTCTATATTGTCTTCAATTAATGTATTGATTTTTCCGTTTCGTTTCTCTCTAAATTGTCTTCACTTAATGTGTAATGTCTTTTCTGTTTCTGTTTCTCTCTATATTGTCTTCACTTAATGTACTTGACTTTTCCGTTTCGTTTTCTCTATATTGTCTTCACTAATGTACTGACTTTTCCGTTTCGTTTCTCTTCATTGTTCCTTTCACTTAATGCATTGACTTTTTTGTTCGTTTCTCTCATTGTCTTCAATTAATGTACTGACTTTTCCGTTTCGTTTCTCTCTATATTGTCTTCACTTAATGTAATTGCCTACTTGCTCTGTTTCTCTCTATATTGTCTTCACTTAATGTACTGCCTTTTCCATTTCGTTTCTCTCATTGTCTTCACTCAATGTACCGACATTTCCGTTGTTTCTCTCATATCGTCTTCACTTAATGTACTGACTTTCTTCCGTTTCAGTTTCTTCATATTGTCTTCTCACTTAATGTACTGCCTTCTTCCGTTCTTCTGTTTCTCTCATTGTCTTCACTTAATGTACTGACTTTTCCGTTTCTGTTTTCATTGTCCTCACTTAATGCATTGACTTTTCCGTTTCGTTTCTTCTATATTGTCTTCACTTAATGTACTGCCTTTTCCGTTTCGTTTCTTTCATTGTCTACAATTTAATGCATTGACTTTTCCGTTTCGTTTCTCTCATATTGTCTTCACTTAATGTACTGACTTTTCCGTTTGCTTTCCTCTATATTGTCTTCACTTAATGTACTGACTTTTCCGTTTCGTTTCTCTCATTGTCTTCACTTAATGTACTGCCTTTTCCGTTTCTTGTTTTCCTCTATATTGTCTTCACTTAATGTACTGACTTTACCGTTTGCTCTTCTATATTGTCTTCACTTAATGTACTGACTTTTCCGTTTTGCTTTCTCTATATTTTCTTCCACTTAATGTACTGACTTTTCCGTTTCGTTTCTCTCTATATTGTCTTCTACTTAATGTACTGATTTTCCGTTTCGTTTCTCTCATTGTCTTCACTAATGTATTGACTTTCCGTTTCGTTTTCCTCTAAATTGTCTTCACTTAATGTACTGACTTTTCCCGTTTCGTTTCTCTATATTGTCTTCACTTAATGCATTGACTTTTCCGTTTCGTTTCTTCTATATTGTCTTCACTTTTAATGCATTGACTTTCCGTTTCGTTTCTCTCAAATTGTCTTCACTTAATGTACTGATTCTTCCGCCTCTGCTTCTCTCTATATTGTTCTCATTTAAATCGTACTGCTCTTTCCGTTTCTGTTTTCCTCATATTGTCTCACTCTAATGTACTGACTCTTCCGTTTGCTTCTCATTGTCTTCACTTAATGCATTGACTTTTTGTTTCTCTGTTTCTCTCTATATTGTCTTCACTTAATGTAATTGACTTTTCCGTTTGCTTCTCTATATTGTCTTCACTTAATGTACTGCCTTTTCCGTTTCTTGCTTCTCTATATTGTCTTCACTAATTCCATTGACTTTTCCGTTTCGTTTCTCTCATATTGTCTTCACTTAATGCATTGATTCCTTTTCCGTTTCCTTTCTCTATATTGTTCCCACTTAATGTACTGACTTTCTCCGTTTCTTTCTCTATATTGTTCACTTAATGCATTGACTTTTCCGTTTTCTGTTTTCTCATATTGTCTTCACTTAATGTACTGACTTTTCCTATATTGTCTTCACTTAATGTACTGATCTTTTCTGCTGCTCTCTTCTATATTGTCTTCACTTAATGTACTGACTTCTTTCCTGTTTGCTCTTCTAAATTTTCTTCACTTACTGCATTGATCTTTTCCGTTTCGTTTTCATATTGTTCAATTAATGCATTGACTTTTCCGTTTCTGTTTCTCTCTCAAATTGTCTTCATTTAATGTACTGCCTTTCTGTTTCGTTTATATTGTCTTCACTTAATGTACTGACTTTTCCGTTTCGTTTTCTCTATATTGTCTCTATTTAATGTACTGACTTTTCCGTTTGTTTTTCTTCATATTGTCTTCACTTAATGTACTGACTTTTCCGTTTGGGTTTTCTCTATATTGTCTTCACTAATGTCGACTTTTCCGTTTCGTTTCTCTCTCTATATTGTCTTCACTTACGATACTTGACTTTTCCTGCTTCTCTGTTTCTCTCTATATTGTCTTCACTTAATGCATTGACTTTTCCTGTTTCTGCTTTCAAATTGTTTTCACTTAATGTACTGACTTTTCCGTTTCTGTTTCTCTCTATATTGTCTTCACTTAATGTACTGCCTTTTTCCGTTTCGTTTCCTTCATATTGTCTTCACTTATGTACTGACTTTTCCGTTTCGTTTCTCTCTATATTGTCTTCACTTAATGTACTGATCTTTTCTGTTTCGTTTCTCTCTATATTGTCTTCACTTAATGTACTGACTTTTCCGTTTCTTGTTTCTCTCTAAATTGTCTTCACTTAATGTATTGATCTCCTTTTCCGTTTCGTTTCTCTCTATATTGTCTTCACTTAATGCATTGACTTTTCCGTTTCGTTTCTCTCTGTATGCCTTCACTTAATGTACTGCCTTTTCCGTTTCGTTTCTCTCTATATTGTCTTCACTTAATGCATTGACTTTTCCGTTTTATTTTCCTTAATATTCTCACTTAATGCATTGACTTTTTCCGTTTTTCTCTATATTGTCTCTCACTTTACCGTACTAATTTTTCCTGTTTTCCTCTCTATATTGTCTTCACTTAATGCATTGACTTTTCCGTTTCTCTCTATATTGTCTTCACTTAATGTACTTATCTTTTCCGTTTCCTTTCTCTCTATATTGTCTTCACTTAATGTAATTGACTTTTCCGTTTCGTTTCTCTCTTTATATTGTCTTCACTTAATGTACTGACTTTTCCGTTTCTGTTTCTCTCTAAATTTTCTTCAATTTCATACTGATTCTCTTTTCCGTTTCGTTTCTCTCTATATTGTCTTCACTTAATGCATTGACTTTTCCGTTTCGTTTCTCTCTAAATTGTCTTCATTTAATGTACTGCCTTTTCTGTTTCGTTTCTCTCTATATTGTCTTCACTTAATGTACTGACTTTCCGTTTTTCGTTTCGTTTCTCTCTAAATTGTCTTCACTTAATGTACTGACTTTTTCTGCCGTTTCTTCTATATTGTCTTCACTTAATGCACTGATTCTTCTGCTTGTTTTCTTTCTATATTGTCTTCACTTAATGCATTGACTTTTTTGTTTCTGTTTTCCACGTCTTCACTTAATGTACTGACTTTTCCGCTCTGCTTCTTCTCATTTTCACTTAATGTACTGCCTTTTCCGTTTCGTTTCTCTCTATATTGTCTTCACTTAATGTACTGCCTTTTCCATTTCTGTTTCTCTCATATTGTTCCACACTTTTAATGTACTGACTTTCCGCGCTCTCTGTTTCTCTCTATATTGTCTTCACTGTATTGCATTGAATTTTCCGTTTCCGTTTCTTTCTCATATTGTCTTCACTTAATGTACTGAATTTTCCAGTTTCGTTTCTCTCTATATTGTCTTCACTTACTGTACTGACTTTTCCGTTTCGTTTCTCTCTATATTGTCTTCACTTAATGCATTGATCTTTTCCGTTTCGTTTCTCTCTATATTGTCTTCACTTAACGTACTGACTTTTCCGTTTCGTTTCTCTCTATATTGTCTTCACTAATGCATTGAATTTTCCGTTTCGTTTCTCTCTATATTGTCTTCACTTAATGTACTGACTTTTCCGTTTCGTTTCTCTCTAAATTGTTTTCACTTAATGTACTGACTTTTCCGTTTCGTTTCTCTCTATATTGTCTTCACTCAATGCATTGACTTTTCCGTTCTTCTGCTTTCAAATTGTCTTCACTTAATGCATTGATTCTTCTCCGTTTCCTTTCATATTGTCTTCACTTAATGCATTGACTTTTCTGCTTCGTTTCTCTCATATTGTCTTCACTTAATGCATTGACTTTTCCGTTTCCTTTCTCTCATTGGTTCAATTTAATGTACTGACTTTTCCGTTTCCTTTCTCTCTATTGTCTTCACTTAATGCATTGATTCTTCTGTTTGTTTTCTTCTCGAGTATTGTCTTCAATTAATGCACTGACTTTTCCGCTTCTTTCTCTATATTATCTTCACTTTCATCGTACTGACTTTTCCGTTTCGTTTCTTATTGTCTTCACTAATGTACTGACTTTTCCGTTTCGTTTTCTAAATTTTTCACTTAATGTACTGACTTTTCCGTTTCGTTTCTCTCTATATTGTCTTCACTTATTGCATTGACTTTTCCGTTTCGTTTCTCTCTAAATTGTCTTCACTTAATGTACTGCCTTTTCTGTTTCGTTTTCTCTTATATTGTCTTCATCATAATGTACTGGACTTTTCCGTTTCGTTTCTCTCTAAATTGTCTTCACTTAATGTAATTGACTTTTCCGTTTCGTTTTCTTCTATATTGTCTTCACTTAATGTACTGACTTCTTCCGTTTCTGTTTCTCTATATTGTCTTCACTTAATGCATTGACTTTTTTGTTTCGTTTCTCTCTATATTGTCTTCACTTAATGTATCATTGACTTTCCGTTTCGTTTCTCTCTATATTGTCTTCACTTAATGTACTGCCTTTTCCGTTTCGTTTCTTTCATATTGAGTCTTCTTACCACGTACTGCCTTTTCCATTTCGTTTCTCTTATTGTCTTCACTTAATGTACTGACTTTTCCGTTTCGTTTCTCTCTATATTGTCTTCACTTAATGTACTGAATTTTCCGTTTCTGTTTCTCTCTATATTGTCTTCACTTAATGTACTGAATTTTCCGTTTCGTTTCTCTTCTATATTGTCTTCACTTAATGTACTGACTTTTCCGTTTCGTTTCTCTCTATAATATCTTCAGCTTTAATGCATTGACTTTTCCGTTTCGTTTCTCTCTATATTGTCTTCACTTAATGTACTGATCTTTCAGCTCTGTTTCTCTCTATATTGTCTTCTCACTTATCGTGCATTGACTTTTCCGTTTCGTTTCTCTCTATATTGTCTTCAATTTTAATGTACTGACTTTTCCGTTTCGTTTTCTCAAATTGTTTTCACTTAATGTAACGATTCTTCCTGCTTGCTTTCTTCTATATTGTCTTCACTTAATGCATTGACTTTTCCGTTTCGTTTCTCTCTAAATTGTCTTCACTTAATGTACTGCCTTTTCCACTGTTTCTCTCTATATTGTCTTCACTTAATGTACTGACTTTTCCGTTTCGTTTCTCTAAATTGTCTTCACTTAATGTAATTGCCTTTTCCGTTTCGTTTCTCTCTATATTGTCTTCACTAATGTACGCGACTTTTCCGTTTCAGTTTCTTCAATGTCTTCACTTAATGTACTGACTTTTCCGGTTTTGTTTCTCAAATTGTCTTCACTTAATGTACTGCCTTTTTCGTTTCGTTTCTTCTAAATTGTCTTCACTTAATGTACTGACTTTTCCGTTTGCTTCTCTCATATTGTCTTCCTTTTTTTGTTTCTTATATCTTTCCATTTAATGTATTGAGTTTTCTCAATACATTAAATTTCGTTTTCAATCAATGTCTTTTCTTTTTCGTTCTTTTTTCTATATGATAATCGTATTTTCCGATTCATTTCTCTCTATGTTTTCCGATTCGTTTCTCTTTATATTTTTTTTTCCTCGAAGACTTTTGCATTTCGTTACCCTCTTCACTCAATGTATTACCTCTTCCCTTTCTTTTCTCTCTATATCATCTCCATTCAATGTATTGCCGTTTTCGTTTCGTTTTTCTGTATATTATCTTCATTCAATGTATTGCATTTTTCACCCTATATCGTCTTTACTAGAAGTCTTTTGTCTTATGTTTCGTTTCTCTATATCGCCTCTCCTCGAAATATTGCCTTTTCTGTTTCTCTTATCTCTATATCGTCTTCACTGAAAGTATTGTCTTTTTGTATCGTTTCTCGCTATATAATCTTCACTCAAAATATTGACTTCCTTGATTAGTCTTTCTCAATACTGACTTCACTAGAAATATTGTTTTCACGTTTCGTTTCACTTGATATCGTCTTCATTGAATGAAAATGCCTATATTGTTTCGATTAGCTCCATATAGTCATCACTCAAAATATTGCCTGTTCCTTTTATATCCCTCTCCATTGTCTTCCATCAATGACTTGGCTTTTCCGTTTTATTTCTCTCTATAGCGTCTTCACTCAATGTACCGAATTTTCTGTTTCGTTTCTGTCCATACAGTTTTCACTCAAGCTGTTGCCGTTATCGTTCTGTTTTTCTCTATATCGACTTCTGTCGAAGTATTGCATTTTCCGTTTCGTTTTATCTCTATATAATCTTCCCCACACAATGCTACATTACTCGTTTTGTTTCTTTCTATACAATCTTCCCTCAATGTATTGTCTTTTCCGTTTCGTTTTCCACTATATCGTCTTCACATAATGTATTGACTTTCCTGTTTCGTTTCTCTCTATACCATCTGTATTCAATATATTATATTTTTAAATTTCGTTACTCTCTATATAAACTTCATTTACTGTATTGCTTTTTCCGTTTCGTTTCTTTCTGTATCACCTTCACTCAATGAATTGAGTTTTCCGTTTCATTTTTTTTTAATCATTCCGCCCCAAGCAAGGCATTCCACTGCCACTATTGCACAGGGGGTTACATAGGGGAAAGTGATGAGAAAAAGTAGTTAGATATAGAAAATGTCAGAAGGATAGATGTGTAAGGATACCGAGGATGAGGTTTGGGTAGATGGGAAGAGTGTTTGAGAGAATGGATGCGAGTTTGTGTGTTAGGAGGTGTCTATTGACCTTACATTTGAACTCCTGGAGGTTGTAGCTATCGGGGAGGCAAGTATGTGGAGGGAATTTCCACAGGCGGGAAGTGCGAGAAAAGAAGCTGTTGGAGTAGAAATTGCGGTTACATTTTATCGGTTTCATTGTAAGAGGGTTGGACCTAGTTGTTAATCTAGTATCTCGTGCAAATTCGTACCTCATTTCTCTCTATATTGTCTTCCCTCGAAGCATTTTCTTTTCCTCTTTGTTTTTAATTATATCATCTTCATTTAATGTATTAAATTTTCTGTTCCGTTTCTTTTTATATCGTTTTCAATCAATGTATTGCCTTTTCCGATCCGTTTCTCTCTATATTTTTTTCCTCGAAGTACTGACTTGTATTTTGTTTCTCTCTATACCCTCTTCACTCAATGTATTACCTTTCCCCTTTCTTTTCTCTCTATATCATCTCCATTCAATGAATTTCTTTTTCTGTTTCGTTTCTCTCTATATCGGCTACCCTCAAAGTGTTGCCTTTTTCGTTTCGTTCCCCACTATATTATCTTCATTCTTCATTGCATTTTTCGCTTCGTTCCACCCGATATCGTCTTCACTAGAAATCTTTTGTTTTGTTTTATGTTTCGTTTCTCTATATCGTCTCTCCTCGAAGTATTCTTTTTTGTTTCTCTTCTCTCTATGTCGTCTTTAGTCAAAGCGTTGCCTTTTCTGTTTATCTTCTCTCTATATCGTCTTCATTCAAAGTGTTGCTTTTCTGTTTTACTTTCTCTCTTTCTTCTTGATTCAAAGTGTTGCCTTTTCTGTTTCCCTTCTCCCGCTATCGTCTTTACTCAAAGTGTTGCCTTTTCTGTTTCACTTCTCTTTATATTGAGTTTATTCAAAATTTTGATTTTCAGTATCGTTTCTCTCAATATATTCTTTACTCAATGCATTGACTTTTCCAGTTTCGTTTCTCTCTATATAAACGTCCCTCATAATATTGCATTTTCGATATCTTTTTTTCTATATCTTCTTCAGTCAATATATTGTCTTTTCCGTTTCGTTTCTCTCTATATCGACTATCATTAAAGTATTGCCTTTACCGTTTCTTTTCTCCGTATATTTTCTTCACTCAATGTATTGCCTTTCCTGTTTTGTTTCTTTCTTTACCGTCTTCCATCAAAATACAACTTTTTTCGTTTCGTTTCTATCCATATCGTCTTCAATGACTGTTTTGTTTTTTCCGGGTTTTTTTTTTTTCTCTATATATCGTCTTCACTCAATCTATATACTACTCCCGAATTAGTTTCGTTTTCGTGTTGTTTCTCCCTATACCTTCTTCACTCAATGTCTTGTCTTTTGCTGTTTCGTTTTTTGCTATATAGTCTTCACTAAAAATATTCTCTTTCCCTCTTCGTTTCTCTCTATATGGCCTTTTTTAAAGCATTGCCGTTTCTGTTTCGTTTCTCTCTATACCATCTGAAGATGAATTGATTTTTCCATTTCGTTTCCCTCTATATCGTCTTCCCTCAAAGTATTTCTTTTTCTGTTTCGTTTCTCTTTATATCGTCTTCACTCAGTATACTGTCTTTTATGTTTCGTTTTCTATATCGTCTTCCTTAGAAGAATTTTCGTTTGTTTCGTTTCTCTCTATATCTTCTTCACTCAATGTATTACCATTTTCTGTTTCGTTTTTTTGTTTTATCGTCTTTATTCAAAATATTGCTTTTCCGTTTCGTTTCTCTCTATATCGTTTTTGCTAAATGTATTGTACTTTCCGTTTCGTTTCTTTCTGTATCGACTTCACTCATTGTACTGCATATTCTTTATACTGTTTTTAGTCAATGTATTGTCTTTCCGTTTCGTTTTTCTCCATATCGTCTGCTCCAAAATGATTGCCCTTTCGTTTTTGTTTCTCTCTATATCGTCTTCACTATTGTCTTTTTGTTTGGCCACCATCTCTATTCTTTTCATTCAAAAAGTGAACTTTCTGTTACACTTCTTTCTATATCTTTATATATTATTTGTGATTTTTTACATTCGTTTTTCTTCCATTAACATTTCTCCTGTCTAATTTTTAACATTAGATGGAGCGACTCTTTTTGTTTCTTAGAAAATCTCTTGTGTACTCTTTTTGCTTACAAATAATTAAATGTTTAAATAAGAGGTTAAATCAAGAAGTAAAAGCAACTTTGAAATTACTCGAGAAAAAATTTGGAGGTGCTGACGCCTAATGCCACTAGTGCGCGTGCGATCATTGGCCATCATTATTGGACCACCCCAGTTTTAAAAAAATAATGTATTTCATATTATTTTTAGTATTTATTGTCAATTGGATAATTCTAAATAAAAATAGAATGGTTCTTTTGCTATTATTATTATTATTATTATTATTAATCCTCAAAGTCAGGAAGCCTTCAGTTAGCCTCCATTTGTATCAACTGCTATTTATGTGGTAGAGATTTTCATATGAATACAGTCCTTTGCCATAACATTCAATGCTTGAGGATATTGATCAAAGGTTTCTCCAGCCTGTTGAGTTTTGGTTGCAAGTACATACACTATCAGCCATAATTATTAGGCCACCCCAGTTTTTAAAAGAAATGATGTATTTCATACTATTTTTAGTATTTATTGTCAAGTGGATAATTCTAAATGAAAATAGAATGGTTCTTTTGCTATTATTATTATTATTATTATTATTATTACTTTGCAAACTTCTACAAGACAGCCAGGAAGCCTTTGCTTCGGCCAGCCAATAAGAAGAAGAGACTGGCATGAGGAAAAGATCACAAAAACTGGACACCAGAACACCAGAACAGTTCATTTGATGCACATATTATTGTGCAGTATTTAAAAAGAACCATTCTATTTTCATTTAGAATTATCAACATGGCAATAAACACTGAAAATAGTGTGAAATGCATCAGCTTAATGAGTCACATTACAAAACTGATTGTCAGAATCCTGATGAATAGAGCGAGAAGCAGAATCAGGCCAGAGATAGGGCAGGAACAGTGCGGGTTCGTCAAAGACACTGGAACAAGGAACGCCATATTCATGACTAGGATGCTCTCTGAAAGGGCATTACAAATGAAGAAGGACTTGTACCTATGCTTCATTGATTACGCGAAAGCATTCGACAAAATACGACACAAAGAATTGATGGAAATGATAGGCAACCTCGACATTTTTGGCAAAGATATAAGAATAATCAAGAATCTCTACTGGCAGCAAACGGCCTGCATACGGACAGGTAACGACCTCAGTAGATACACAAAGATAGAAAAAGGCGTAAGACAAGGATGTGTCTTTTCACCGGATTTGTTCAACCTATACAGCGAGAATATTTTGAGGACCCTAGATGACACACCAGGATTTATTATTGGAGGCCACAACCTGAACAACATAAGATACGCGGACGATACAGTACTGATTGCGGACACGGAAAGGAAACTGCAAGATCTCATGCAGAAAGTAGCAGTGGAGAGTGACAAGAAGGGACTACAAATAAACTTTAAGAAAACTGAGTGCATGGTCATCAGCAAAAGATACAACCCAAAATGCCAAATACAGGTGGGGGATAACAGAATCAAACAAGTCCAAGAATTTAAGTACCTAGGAAGTGTTCTAACAGGAGATGGAAAGTGCGACACGGAGATCCGAAGGCGAATTGGCATGGCAAAGGACGCGTTCCAGAAGATGAGCAAAATACTAACACACAGGAAGATCTCAATAGAAACGAAGAAAAGAGTGCTAGACTGCTACGTGATGTCAGTCCTTCAGTACGGCTGTGAATGCTGGACAATATCATCGAAAATGAGGACAAAACTGGAAGCGGCCGAAATGTGGTTCTACAGAAGGATGCTACGGATATCGTGGACTGAGCATACAAGCAACGACGAAGTGTTAGAAAGAATGGCAACAAAAAGGAAATTGATGCTGAGCATCAGGAAGAGACAACTGAAGTTCCTGGGACATGCAATGAGGAAGGAGAGCCTGGAGAACCTGATACTGACTGGTCAGATAGAAGGAAGGAGAGACAGAGGAAGGCAGCGGATAACATATCTGCAGAGTCTGATCAGGTGGATGACGGAACGGGGGTTGCCAGGAGCAACAGGAGCAAACATACTAAGAGCCACAAGGGATAGGGAGACGTGGAGATCCATGATCGCCTACGTCCTGAAGGGACAGGGCGCATAGAAGAAGAAGAAGAAGTGTAGCTAACAGTGCGCAGCATTTCATCGTTCAGTCAAGTGTGACTAGCAACGAGATTTGATGTATGCGCTCTGCACTCAGCGGTTCCCCCCTCGATGAACAACACGCTGTGGGCAATATGAGTCAAATCTGCGGAAAGTCAACGCCAGATTTTTGGTGCATTATAAAGCACACGTCATTTAATCAATGAAAGGTGGGTTTTTAAAGCTTGAAGAACAGATGTAACGAACGAAAGCCGATCGAGTCACACGAAGAAGCACATCCAGATTTCGGGTACTTTTGATCAAGGGATACCCTGAATAAACAAAGACGTTTTTCTTGAAAACAGTGTTCGATTTTTTCTTTCTTGGTGTTGATTTCATCTTTCGTTTTCTCTGTGAAGTTACGGTGATTTTTCTCAATTATTGTGCTTATAAGAATAGAGGCTCAATGAAGTGTTGTTTATCTAGTCGGTGAAAGCTGAGAGAGAGAAAGATTGCATTGTTTGTTTACAAAAGAATGCACCTAGAATTTAAAAAGCCGTTCTTGCATGATAACCAAGATTATACCCATGAGAATTAATAATAAAACAAAACTGGTGACCATCATTTCGAAGTCAAACAAATAGATAAACTCAAGAAAGGCACTGACCTGCAAATTAGGGGTGTCAGAATGTGGGACGTTCAGGTCACTATTGTCCCAATTATCGTTGGGGCCTTAAATTCAAAGCCACTGAATTTAAAGTCCTGCTTTGAGAAAATCGTAATTAAGCCTAGTACCGCATTACTGCAGAAGTCCACGTTGCTTGGCTCTGCAGATATTTTGTGAATATGGATCCAAAATGCAGGTTCTGTGACAAATACCAGGAAACAATATTGGGGAGCACCCGTTTTTACGCATAAGAATAGACTCGCCTGATGTGTACATGTAATCCTGCATATACAGAGTACGGCAGGGGTTGAGCAGTAGTTAGATAGTCAGTAAGGAGTCAGTTGGCCCGTAAGTTGGTGCATAATAAGTTGGAGTGTTTTTGGATATAGACTCATTACCCGGACATACTTCTTCACTACAAGACTGTATATATTGATTCCTACTAAGAGTATTCCTAGTATTCCTGAATTGACCAACCAATGTTCCAGTTTGTATAGTTTTGTTCAATATAACTTTTTTTGTTATTTATTATTCTGTGTGATTTCTCAACAAGAATCCACAACGCCATTTAATCTCAGGATGTTCTATACTCGTCCAAATGAACATAAAAATCGTCACAATAGAGTGGGGCAATATTTACACTGGAAAATGTGCAAACACTTCGGAAAATATGTATACAAACACTAGTATGAACATCACTCTACACCGGTTGCAGAAATAAAAGATGTCACCACCTACAATTAGTCAAACAGCATGAAACAAAAAAATATTCAATAATGAAATAAGGTAGTAAATACAAACAGGCTTTACGTTTAGTAGATTCTGTAGAAAATAGAACCCAAGAACCAAATGTTCCAGCAAAATATATGGAAAAGTAAACCAAGGATAAAGCTCTTGAACAGGTGAAACAACGCTGGCAAGACAAACGTCTGCGTGGCCAATATCCAGAACGTGCTAATAAACCCAATATTGATAAAGTTAAGACTTATCACTGGTTATGAGCATCAGTATTAAAGTCTGAAACTTAAGGCTTTATTTTTGCAGCGAAAGACCAGAGTCTTTTCACTAGGAATTTTCAGGTAAATATATATAATAATATGGATCCAAAATATAGGTTCTGTGATAAACACCAAGAAACAATAGACCATCTAATTTTAGGGTGTTCTGTACTTGCCCCAAATGAAAATAAAAATCACGATAGAATGGGACAACATTTACACTGGACAATGTGCAAACACTTTGGGAATATCTAAACAAACACTGGTGTGATCATCACCCAGCACTGGTTAAAGAAATAGAAGATATCACCATTCTATGGGATTACACTATCTATACAGACAGAAAAATTGAAGCAATTAGGCCGGATATTATTATCAAAAACCGAAAAGAAAAAACCTGTCTACTAATTGATATGGCTTGTCCAACGGATTGTAACGTAGCAACGAAGAAATTTGAAAAACTGTTAAATTGGAAATTGAATTAGAAAAAATGTGGAAATTGAAAACAAGAATCGTACCAGTGATAGTAGGTGTGCTTGGAATGATAAAAAAGGAACAAAACAACACATTGAAAGAATCCCTGGAAGCCCCAGCTTAAGAGATATGCAAAACATTGTCTTGATAATTATAGCAGAAGAAGAACTTTGTCCATGTAACGCTAGTGATGTTATGGGAGATAGAAAAACAACTGAAATGTAGCAATAACAACACTCGACTACCTGCCTTAGGTCTTTCCGCAGACTTGGTAGGAAGTAGTGACCATATGAAGAATCGAATTATGATGAAAATGATATAATACAAAAAATAATAATATTAATAATTATAATAATAATAACAGGCAAATGAAATCAAGCAGATACAGAAATTATGGCAAGATAAACCTCTTCACTGTCAATATTCTGTCCGTATCAAACAAGCTGATGTAGATAAAACCCTGTACCCATTGTATCAGGTTGCACGGTATTAGCGCCTACTGAATATAAATTTCGGCATCGTAGAATGGGCCAATATCTTCACTGAAATATCTGAAAGTATAGTCCTTAAGAAGTGCATTATCTATCTAAAATATGTGTAATCTTAGGTTATTTTCTTTTTCTTTTTATTTGCTTTTTATTTTTTATTTTTATTTACTTATTTTTGCACAGTGGAAAATGTCATTATGCCATTTCTGGCCTTAGATCTCTGCTTGCGATCCGAAAAAAAATGAGTCTTGGAGGCCACAATTTGAACAACATAAGGTACGCATATGATACAGTACTGATAGCAGACATGAAAAAAAAACTACAAGACCTCCTACAGAGGTAGCTGAAGAGAGTGACAAGAAAGGATTACAAATAAACTGCAAGAAAACCGAATACATGGTCATCAGTAAAAAGAGCAGTGCAAAATGCCGACTACAGGTGGGGGATACTAAAATCAAGCAGGTACAAAAATTTAAATACCTGGGAAGTGTTCTAACAGAAGACGGAAAGTACAACACAGAGATCCGAAAGCGAATTGGCATGGTGAATGACGCGTTCCAGAAGCTGAATAGAGAAAAGACAGGAAAATTTCGCTACAAACAAAGAAGAGAGTACTGGATTGCTATGTGATGTCAGTTCTTCAGTATGGCAGACAATATCATCAAAGATGAAGGGAAAACTTGAAGCAACTGAAATGTGGTTCTACAGAAGGATGCTGCGGATATCATGGATCGAGCATGTGGGCAATAATGAGGTTTTGGAAAGGATGGAAACGAAAAGGAAATTTATACTGAGCACCAGATAGAGACAGCTAAAGTTCCAGCAATGAGGAAGGAGGGCTTGGAAAACTAAATGCTAAGATGCCAGATAGAGGGAAAAGAGACAGAGGAAAGCAGCGGATAACATATTTGAAGGGCCTGAGCAGATAGATGACAGAACGGGGTTGCGTGGTGTAACAAGAGAAAACGTGCTAAGAGCCACCAGGGATAGGGAGACGTGGAAAGACATGATCGCTAACGTCCTGAAAGGACAAGGCACATAAAAGAAGATACACCGGAAATCAAATAATAATAATAATAATAATAATAATAATAATAATAATAATAATCCTGAAAAATTGTGTTCACTCGAAATGCAAATTCTGTTAATCACGAATCAATTGACCATCTTGTATCAGGTTTCACAGTGTTAGCGCCAACTGGATATCAAGCTCAGCATGATAGGGTTGGCCAATATCTGCACTGGAAAATATACAACTTTTATAGGAAGGAAACTGCAAGAAACTAACATGAATATCATCCAGACCTGGTTATAAAAATAGGACCTGGGATAATTTTATGGAACTTTACAATACAAACAGGCAGAACAATCAAAGCTAGTCGCCCAAACATCGTGATCAAAGATCACAAGAAAATAATATTTTTTCTTATTAACATGGCATATTTTAATGTATCTTTGAAGATGTTTAAAACTCTATCCAAATACAAGGATCTTGAAGTTGAAATTTAAAAATGTGGTATATGAGAACATCAGTTGTAGTTGGAACCCTCGGATTGACTGGAAAATGTTCCAATAGATTCATTGAACGGATTCTTGGTAGCCCATGCTTTGAGAAATAAAAAAAAATGCACTCACAAGTACAGCTCACACATTACGAAGAGCTTTATCCACGTAATCTTGTCTTGTTTTGTTTTTTTGTTTTGTTTTTTTGTTTTTTTTACAAAAATGATCAGTGGAAAATACATTTCTGATATTAGGTCTCTGGTTGGGACTAGGAAGAAAATATGTATTCAAACGAAATCAAAAGATATAATAATAATCTTATAATTGTGTCTATCTCCCCCTTCGTTAGTTCGCACGAGCATTACGTCCTGCCAATGTCTCATAAATAATTAGTTATTTTGTTTTGATTGCGTGGAAAGGGAGAAAAAACAATACTTGGTTTCAAAAAAAGAAAGAAAATATTGATACATTTTGTTAAGTTCGTAATACTGTTATAATTGTTCTTGTCCCATCTATCGTTAGTTCGCACGACCATTACATCCTGCCAATACCTTATAAATAATGGACTATTCCGTTTCTATCGCGTGAAAAGACACTACTTGGTTTCAGTAATAGAAAGAAAGAAAGAAAGAAAGAAAGAAAGAAATATAAAAGTGTTTACTAAGTGTTTCAGTAAAATGGAATAAGTTATCAATTTCAACTCTTTTCAGTTGTACACACTTCTTAGAAAAAACAGCATTCATATTTATGATAGTTAATACAATATTTTGTTAAAGTTGTTTAGCTCAAATGTTTAATTATGCGATAGGTGAATTTCTACGGATATTTTATTATCGTAGAACGAGCTATGAGCTTATCTTCGGTTAAGATTAAGTGGAAAGATTATACTGAATCCATTATTAGGTCAGCTGCCAGAAATATTGGTTCACTGTGTCGTGCTAGTGGCTTTTTTCTATCCAATGTCTATTTAACATATATATAAGTCTACCATTCATCCATGCCTAGAAATTGCTGCCACATATGGTCCGGTGCACCTGCTATCTATCTAGGACACTTTAATAAAATCCAAAGAAGAATCAGCAATATTATTGGTGTAGATCTGGCAGTCACTTTTGCACCGCCGTAAGGTTGCTTCCCTTTGCCTTTTTTATAAATACTTTCACAGTAATTGATTCAGATGAGCTCTTCGCTACGGTGCTTAGACTCTTCGGATTTAAGTTCAGGGATGTGCGTTGTGGTACAGTGGAACGAGAAACCGGGTGAGCCGAGTTCGAATTCCAGCTGAATCCATTGTATTCATTTACGCGCAAATACCCTTGGGAAAGGTATTAATCCGTCTCGTTCCTTCCAGTTATAGGTTAAATAGCAGGACAGATTGGGTTCTATAGCTTTGGTCGGCAACCAGTCTACCGCAGAAAGCAATGGCAACCTACTGCGGGATAATCTTCTGCCCAGTCATTCATGTCTCTTTCGAGACATGATCGCCCAAGCGTGTATCACGTATGGCATCTAAACTGACTGACTAGACTGGCGACGAGATCTCACCAATTTACAGTTGAGCTAGCTAGATGTAACAGTAAAGTCTACGCTGACAGTTTCCTTTCCCGCTTCCGGAACTCCCTTCCGGCTCTGATCTTTCCATCCAACTTTAATCTTGAAACATTTAAATGCAATGTAATTCGTTATCTGCTGTCTTCCTGGTTTCTCTTCCTTTATTCTCGTTCCTGTTTCTACCACTTTCATACCCAGTAGCTGTCTCGGTGGTTTTACCGCCTTGCTTGCGGGTGACCTCAATTTTAAAAAAATACTCAAGAGTTAAGATTCATCAGAACAATAAAACAGGAAAACGGAAATGTTCACGGGTTAAAGCGAGTAATAATAATGGGTATTGATTTTAATTCTTTAATGTTATACAATAGAATTTTTTTCAAGGCAGAGGGAACTCTTCTGGTCCCTTTAATTGCAATCATGTTAACGGGTCTATCACACTGGATTTTGAGCCGCCTTAAACTGCTGGGAAACACAAATAATATAATCAATAAACGTAGGGCGGAATTACAAGATTTGTGAGTCATGACCGGTAGGTATTCCCCTGATGGCGAACAACGGAAACACTACCGTTGTCTCATGGCTGTTAGCCAGCGAACAAAATCTAAAACGGAGGGAATAATGAATTTGTTATAAAGTATAAGCTATAGCTAAAATGATACAAGAAACGAATGCTTTTCTTATGGAAATAAAACATCTGACATTCATATTTATGATTGTTAATACAATATTTTGTTAAAGTTAAGCTCAAATGTTTAACGATGCGATAGGTGAATTTGTATAGATATTTTATTGTCGTAGAAGGATCTATGAGCTTACTTAATCTTCTTGCTGACCGAACTCAAATGAAGAGAATTAGATATCATTGCGAAGATAATACCAATTGCAGACCACCAGACAGTAACCATAATCATTTGCTGATGCAACTTTGGCTTTGAGAAATTTTTGGGATCTCATCACGATCAAGCCATTGACCTGATCGTTTACAGTTATCATAAAGAATCCACTTTTCATCACAATTGGCTATTCGGTCAAGGAAGAGATCATTGATGCTATGCAGAAAAAGCATCGAGCACACTTCAAAACCCCTAAGTTTTTGATTTGCATTGAAATCATGAGAAAACCATTTCTCGAGCTTTTTCACCTCGCCAATACTCTGTAAATGGCGTGAGACTGTTGCAGTACTGACACCAAACGTCTGAGACATTTCTCTGACACTTTGACGTGGGTTTTGCTCAACAACTGCTTGTTCGTTATCAAAACTGTATTACCATCCTCTACCTTCTTCATCTTTAAGGCTCTCATCACCAGTACAGAATTTCTGGAACCACCCTTCGTACTGTTTTTAACACTTGTGGATCTGTTGATACTGGCAGAAGTTTGGGAAGCTCGGTACCCAAGTTTAAACCCCTGCAATAAAAGTAAACGAAATTCATGTTTTGTCATGTTCATAATTAAGGGCTTTTATGTTTCAAGAATATTTCTGTCTGAAAATAAGTTAAAAATTATTAAAGATCACAAAGAGTATATATTATTATGTGTACCAAAATTCACATAATATATACCGTGAATTCTATGTTAAAATGGCTTTTAAAATACAACACTTCGAGCGGCCATCATTTTTTAACAACCTAGGAGTGTAAGACAAGTATGTGTTTTCTCACCGGAACTTTTAAATCTGTACAACAAAGCAATTATGAGAGAAATAAAAGCCTTGCCAGGATTCGTCATTGGTGAGCACAATCGTAACAACATCAGATACACAGATGACACGGTCCTGATAGCAGATACGAAAAGGAAAATGCAGGACCTTCTGTAGAAGGCAGCAAAAGAAAGTGAGAAGAAAGGACTGAGCATAAACCTCAAGAAAACTGAATGCATGGTCATCAGCAAAAAGAGGAACCCAGTATGCCAACTAGAAGTCTGAGAAACTAAAATAAAACAAGTGAAAAATTCAAATACATGGGAAGTATTTTGACAGAGGATGGAAAGTGCGACATGGAGATCGAAAGACGCATTGGCATGACCAAAAATACATTTCAGAAGTTAACCAGAGTACTGAAAGACAGGAAAATCTCAGAAACAAAGAAAGAATGCTAGATTGCTATGTGATACCTGTTCTTCTGTAGTTAAGTGAATGCTGGACGATCTCATCAAGGATGAAGAAGAGGCTTGAGACAACAGAAAGGTTGTTTTACAGAAGAATGCTAAGGATACCATAGACGGAGCACGTATGCAACGATGAGGTGTTTCAAACGAGAAGAAAACTCATACTAACATCAGGAAGAGACAAATGATGTTTCAGGGACGCGTAATAAGGAAGGATGGCCTGGAGAATTTAATACTCACAGGTCGGATAAAGGGAAGAAGAAACTGAAAAAAGCACCGCGAGAAGTACTTGTTAGGTCTGAGCAAATGAATGGCGGAGCGGGGCTTAAAATAGATACCAAGAGAAAAAATATTGACAACGACAAGAGACAGAGTCAAGTAAGAGTCCATCATCGCCTACGTCCTGAAAGTACACGGCGCATGAAGAAGAAGAATATCTTTATTTGATGTTTCCCTTTTGCTTACTCGCGTCAATTTCTCTATCTCATTTGAATTTTGAATTTGGTTGCGACATTTTCTTTTCTCTTCCGTTTTCACGATTACGCTGTTTGCACGGATTTTGATCCTGAGTTGTAATCTTCTGTGGATTTACAGCAATTCTAGGTAGTAACAAAATGGTAAAATATATCGGTAGTGAGAATTTAAATAACAGATATGAAATATCACAGACGAGTAATAAGAGGCATGGTAAAGCAGAGGATGCCTCAAAATATAGACAAAACTTTTGTTGCAACCTAAAAATAACAGCATCAAGAAAAATGCTTCAACGCAAAAGCAGATGAAATTTAGTTAGGCAACAAATGCTAGTTCTGTGTAAATAAATGGAAAATAATGACAGTATAGTATGTGAAGTTTACTATAGAATAAATTTGCTTATAGAATTAAATATAAATGGACAATATATACAAATACCTGAAAACAAGTATACTCCCTATTATAATAAAGACATATATATATATATATATATATATATATATATATATATATATATAATAGCGAGGCAGTTATATATATATATATATATATATATATATATATATAATAGCGAGGCAGTGTCGGCTCAGTTCATTCTCTTTACTACCAGTTACTGAAACATTACAACTATTTATGAAAGCTCTTGCAGCATGTTTGCTCTTTAACAGTGCCTTATTATTTTATCTCTAGTTTTTTTGTAATAATTATGTCTACGAGTAACGAAGAATATATATATATATATATATATATATATATATATATATATATATATATATATATATATATTGATGCATGGTTCATTAAATAATATAGACAAGTTTTTTCTATTTTCTGTAATTTTTTTTACATATTGTCTGATAAGCTTAATAGCATTATCATTAAATGAAGAAAGAAAATCACAATAAAAAAAATATTGATACATTATTTTTTTATAATCCAATCTAAGCTTTTGGCTTACATAAGCCATTTTCAAATATGTCAATTACATTATAGTATAAAAATTCATGGACAAACAATAATGACAGTCTGTTTTTGTTTACATAAAAAATTTCCAAGCAACGACAAACTCATGCATACAAGAGGCTGAAAGTGAATATCGCATCACAGCTCATGACGTATGTAAGCCGAAAGCTGAGATTGGATTGGATTATATAAAAATTATGTATCAATATTGTGATTTTCTTTCTTCATTTAATGATAATACTATTAAGCTTATCGGACAATATAGATAAAAATTACATGAAATAAATAGACAAAATGTGTCTATTATTTAATGAAACATGTATCAATGAAAAATTGCTGCCTAAATACACACACTATATATATATATATATATATATATATATATATATATATATATATATATATAGCATAGTGATGATCCACGTATACTGTCTTAATATGTATAGGAAAGAATATTAAAATTTCAACTAATTCAAATTTTGAAATCATTTGTTTCTGATGAAGGACCGAGGGCGGTCTGAAATATAAAATATAACAGTAGAAATAAACAAATACTGTCAAAAAAACATTTTTAAACTCAAAACGTTTTAATATTATTTATATATATATATATATATGCTATTAAATATAAAAGACAATGAATGTCTTTATGTTTAATCATGAGCCGTTCTAAACGTCGTATTTTTGCTTTAATTTCAGTTGAAAATAAAGACAAAAATTCTCCAACATTTGGATAATTATTTATTGGTTTTCTTCTAAGCTTTCGGCTCACATGAGCCATCTTCAGAGAGGTAGTTTAAACTGAAATATTATAAAATCCACCATCACCGACGATTTTATTTTGTGTTGACATAAAACTCCGCTTGGCAACGGCAATAGTTACCAAAAATAATAAACGCAGTTCTTAAGTTTGCGATGCGGTTTTATGACGTCACACCGTGGGATAGCGCGAAATGACAACAAAACCGTCTAGTCAAATGCAATGTAATATGTTATTTCCTGTTTTAAAGTTGATTTTATTGAGTGTTGGTTGTTTTGATTTGATGTACATGGCCTCCAATATCTGCAGGTTTCTCTTACTGTGTGTATGAGTAAGGATCGCCGTATTGTTGACCAAAATCTGTCTGGTATTACCTACATGTTTATGTTTTTCAGAGAAATGTTGTTTAATAGTACTCTGATCAGAAAGATGACATGTAAGTCTACGGGAGAGCGTGGTTGTGGTAAAACCAATATATGTACTAGGTTTTTGAGTAGTATCAGAGATGCAATCTCTGAATGGGCATGTAAATTGGTACACTACATTGGTTTTTTGTAAAGAATTTAGTTTAGTGCCTGTTGGGTTATTATAGACTATGAGGTCAATTGTTTTAAACTTTTTATAATATATAATGAGTTTAATTTGATTATTACTTTCGACTGGTTTAACATTTCTACGTATTATGTTTTTGAGTGTTTTTTCATCTTGTTTATAATTATTATGTATTTGGTTGCAATAGTATAAGTTAATAGTGTTATGTTTATTTTGATGTAAACCATTATTATTAATATTATCATTATTGTTAGAGCTATTGTTAAGTTTGTTGAGATACATTTTAATTCGTTGATCAATAACGGAGTTAGGAAATCCATTATTAACTAGTGTTTGCTTAATGTTGTGTAATTCTTTATAAAATATAGATTTGGAAGAAGATATCATTTGTGTGCGTTGAAGTAAGTTTTTTATAACAGCTAACTTATATCGTTGGGGACATTCACTATTATAATTAAAAAAGACACGAATTTATGCTAGTTGGTTTCCTATATAGAGAAGTAGTAAATTTATGTGTGCTAGAATCAATGAATACATCAAGGAATGGGAGTTTGTTATTAATATTAAGTTCTAATGTAAATTTGAGGACGGAGTGACTTTCAAATTTGTTTTTAAGATATTTAATTTGATCGATATTCTTAGCTAAAACAAAGATGTCATCTATATATCTTACATATATATATATATATATATATATATATATATATTACGTTTTACGCAGGACTCGGAGTTTCACGCATTTTTCAGGAATTATCGGGTGCTTATCATATCATACTGGCCTTTTCTCGTTTTGAATTATTATACATATATATATCTAGATGGTTTTGTTGTCATTTCGCGCTATCCCACGGTGTGACGTCATAAAACCGCATCGCAAACTTAAGAACTGCGTTTATTATTTTTGGTAACTATTGCCGTTGCCAAGCGGAGTTTTATGTCAACACAAAATAAAATCGTCGGTGATGGTGGATTTTATAATATTTCAGTTTAAACTACCTCTCTGAAGATGGCTCATGTGAGCCGAAAGCTTAGAAGAAAACCAATAAATAATTATCCAAATGTTGGAGAATTTTTGTCTTTATTTTCAACTGAAATTAAAGCAAAAATACGACGTTTAGAACGGCTCATGATTAAACATAATAGACATTCATTGTCTCTTATATTTAATAGCATATGTCTAGAAAATTACTTGCTGCCTCGATATACTATATATATATATATATATATATATATATATATATATATATTACGTTTTACGCAGGACTCGGAGTTTCACGCATTTTTCAGGAATTATCGGGTGCTTATCATATCATACTGGCCTTTTCTCGTTTTGAATTATTTATTAGCTTTATTTTCTTAGTTCGTTATTGGTATTAAATCGTATGTGCAACCGTTTTTATTTATTAAATGTATAATAAAGTTAGCTTAATAACAAAACCAAAAAAGGAAGAGGATACTTAGTGGAAGTAAAAAAAAAAACAGATTTATAATTTAGTTATAAATATAAATAAAATGAAGGTTAAGCCGAGTGTGCAAGGGTCGTAACTAATTTGTTTACATAAATAGCGTAAAAGAAACCGATAAGTAATATGCACAAACTTACGCATCCATCCATATGTATGTATTTATAGATTCAGACAAAATTAAGAGCTGACGATTGTTCAATTTTAATTATATTAGGCACTTCTACTCCATTTTCGATACCTGTCACGAGATATCGTGGAGAGAGGAAACACCCCTACCACCCCGGCGTCCACTAGCCCCTTTTCCCCTGTCCAGTGTGCTAGGCAAGGGGAGGGAGAGAGATAAGCCGAGATGGTGTGCAAAGACGCAAGTAGACATAGATGAGAGAGAGGGGGTAATAACTGTAAGGTGAGGGGAAATCCAGAGAGTGGCTACTGCCACCATCTCTAAACATCTTGAGAGAGATGAAATAGGCGGGAAAATTCAGTTGCAGAGAAAGCCAGCTATGGACCACACGTGCATCACGCAGCTCCGTGAATCTTAAAATGGAAGATCACGTAAAAAATGAACAGAGTACCGTCTCCTCAAAGATAAGTATAGACTTGTTAATATATCAAATAATCGAATAGAGAAATAACAACAACAAAGCAAGCCACCCTCACTCGAATAAAACAAAACGAAAAGAAAGAAAAAAGCGTTGTCTGCCTACCACGCGCTCCAAAAACAAAAAAAAAAGAGAAAACTATTATGACTGATATTACCTCTGTGAAAAAAAGAAAGGGGAGAGAGAGAGAGACTGATAGTAATTCGCCGCTCTGGCCAAGCGAAGAAAAGTTAGAAAAAAAAAAGAGAAGAAAAATAAGATAAGAAAAAAGAAAGAGACTTTGAAAGACAGTTGCATTATTATTATTACTATTATTATAGTACCTTTGTTTAATATTTCTTTGCCGGTTATCTAAATGTCCTTGTTTAATGTTTTCTTTGTATTATCATTTTGTATTGAAACCTTGAAAATGGTTCTTCTTATTTCTTTTTAAAAGTAATAAAATAAAGAGTTAAAAGTAAAAAAAAAACAGAGGAAAAAGTTATGTACTTCGTCTGCAACACATTGCCCTGTGAATCATTTCCTTTTTTTACCTGTGCGACTTTTATGAACTTTCTGTTTGTTTGATATTGTCAACTTTATCCCCCCCCCCCCCCCATTGTATAACGAGCCAACCCGAGAACGATAGCCCGGATTTCCAATTCTCTTGGATTAACCTATAGATCTGGTTCCGATTTATAAACGGGAGACGGAATCAGAACTGGTGGTATATAGCCAAATTGAGGCGGCCCCTCCCTGCCAAATGCTCATTCCGAGGACCACCCCCAACCACCGGAACCAGCACCTCGTCACATATACTTAGATGGGGGCTCGTCCGGGATATTATTTTTTTTTACATATTCGTTCTTAATATCCCCAAAGACTATTTTTTTTTTTTACACACTCTCATCCATAGAAAAAAAAAAACTCCTGTGAACATTTGAAGAAATGGATGAGGTAGAATTATTTTTGCAGGATCCCTCCATGGCAAAATTGGAGAAGCTAAGGAAGAGCGAGCTACTAAACGTGGGCAGGAAACTCGAGTTAGAGGTGCAAAATGCTATGAGAAAGGACAGAGTCATCCGAATAATAGCTGAGCACATGGTAGATGAAAACGTATTTGAAGAGACGGTACTAGAGGAGCTGACTGAAAGTGTGCAGATGACTCCCGAGCAAGTGGAGTTAGAGAAGGTCAGAATCCAAGCCAGGATGGAGTTGGAAAAGGCCAGGATTGAACTGGAGAAAGCCAGGATCGAACAAGAGACTAGGCTACGGGAGATTGACTTGGCAGGAAACGGACGTAGAGGAAGCCGTGAAAGCTTCGATGTGGCGAAGCAAGTCCGTCTAGTTCCGAAATTCGATGAAGCTAACGTCGATGAGTATTTTGCACATTTTGAGAGGACAGCATTAAACCTTGGGTGGCCAAAAGAGTACTGGTCGATGTTACTCCAAACTGTACTAGCAGGGAAAGCACAGAAAGTCTATGCAACCTTACCGACAGAAAGCTGCGCAGATTATGAGACGGTCAAGGCGGCAGTCTTGAAAAGCTTTGAATTGGTGCCGGAAGCCTATAGGCAGAAATTCCGACAACAGAGGAAAAAGGAAAGCCAATCGTATGTGGAGTTTCTGCGGGTCAAAGAACATGCGCTAGACAAGTGGTGTGATGCAAAAAAAGTACAAGGAGACATTGAGAAGCTTCGACAACTGGTGTTGATTGAAGAATTCCTAAATTGCATGCCAGAGGAGATTAGGATGCATCTCAGTGAAAAGAAAGCCGAAACCGGTTATGACCTGGCTGCACTGGCTGACGAGTACACAATTACACGTCGGAAGACGAAAGGACGGATATACTTAGGAAGCCAGGAGAATAGAGTAAGAGACGATAGAGTCGAAGTGAAGAGCATTCCTAAAAGGGAAAGCAGAACCATAACTTGTTATAAGTGTGGAAAGGCTGGGCACATAGCAGTAAGATGCCTGCTTGGGAGAGAGCCAGAGGCGAACCATACCCCGACAGGGAAGCCTCAAGGGGCTGTCACGACGAACAGAACAATGGAATCTTATCGCCCATGGATGAGAAAAGGAGTCATAAGCGGCCCAGACAGAAAACCAGTAGAAATAACTATATTAAGAGACACAGGAGCGTCTCAGTCTCTACTGGTGAAAGAAAAAGTGCCAAAAGGAGCACTAGAGACAACACACAGGACAGTGCAAGTCGAAGGCATTGGCGGGAAGAGAATGAGAATTCCCCTATGTGAGGTGTCAATAAAGTCCAAATGGAAGACTGGACCAATCCAAGTGGGGGTAGTGGATAAACTACCCATGAGGGGCATTTCACTGTTACTTGGAAATGAAATAGGAGTAGAGAAAGGCCAGCCTAATGGAGTGGCCAAACCAGGCACCCATAGCAAAGAGATCGAAAGGGCGCCAGAGCCGAGGAGATACAATCTAAGGAGTCGACCACAGACTGATAAAGAGAACGAGGAAGAGATAAAGCTTATACAACTCGGAAAACCCAGAAAAGAATTGGTTGATCACCAACAAAAGGATGAGAGTTTGAAAAAACTGTACAACCGCGTCGACAAACCTGATCGGGGTAAATTCTTCAACATTTATTATCTCCAGGATGGGATACTAATGAGGAGGTGGAGATAAAAAAAGGCAGCGGTAACAGGAGGCCAGAATACATTCCAGCAAGTAGTAATACCAAAGGGGTACCGAGAAGAGTTGCTAAGGTTAGCACATGAGGTACCCATGGCGGGTCATCTGGGCGTTGCTAAAACCCGTGATAAACTACTAGAGCACTTCTATTGGCCAGGAGTCGAGAAGAATGTGAAAGCATTCTGTAGCTCATGTAAAACATGCCAAGGCACTGGTAAACCAAACCAGAAGATCCCACCTGCACCCTTAAAACCGATACCAGCAATGGAGGAACCCTTCAGCCGAATTCTGATGGACTGTGTGGGTCCACTACCACAGACGAAGGCAGGGAACAGATACATTTTAACACTGATGTGTGCTGCGACGAGGTTCCCAGAAGCTATTCCATTAAGGAACATAACCACAAGGAAGGTGGTTGATGCGATGATCAATTTCTTCATGAAGGTGGGACTGCCCCAGATTATCCAAACCGATAAGGGATCCAACTTCATGTCAAGACTCTTCAAAAAGGTGACAGATCAGCTGGGAGTGAAACATGTGCAGTCCACGGCCTACCATCCTCAATCTCAAGGGGCACTGGAGAGATTCCATTCCACCCTCAAGAGTATGCTCAGGGCCCATTGTGCAGAGCGGGGGCAAGAGTGGGACCATGGACTGCCTTTTGTGCTGTTCGCGGCGAGAAGTGCTGTACAGGAATCGTTGGGATTCAGCCCCTTTGAGCTAGTATACGGTCGATCAGTAAGAGGACCACTACAAATGGCGAAAGAGCGATGGGTAGAACAAGAGAAGCTACCCAAAGAAGCATCAGCCTATGTAGATAGACTGAAAGAGAACCTATCTAAGGCACAAGAGTTAGCCCGGAAGAACTTGTCCCAAGCACAGGAGAAAATGAAAGAAAAATTTGATAAAAAGGCAAAGAGTAGGGAATTCGAGAAGGATGAAGAAGTGTTGCTGTTATCACCAAACAAAGGGTCACCCTTCGAAAGGAAATATCAAGGTCCCTACACGATTGCGCAGAAGATAGACGAAAGGAACTATCGGATTAACACTCCCGAGGGAAGGAAGAAGACACAGGTGTGTCACATCAACAGGCTAAAAAAGTATATTCGTCGGGAGAACCAGCCTGTCCTAGCAGTAACTGGTGAAAGCCAAACAATTGAAAATGAGAAGGAAGAGCAGACGGAAAAGAGACCACCTCTGAAATTGAAAAACTCAGAGATCCTGAGAAATCTGAAAGAAAAGCTGAATCATTTATCAGAGTCTAAGCAGAATGATTTGGAAGGTCTTATCAAAAGATACCCTGGGCTATTTGCGGATGTATCTAGGAAAACTACCATGATACAGCATGACATTGAGTTAACCCAGGATGGTCCGATCAAACAACATCCATATAGGCTAAACCCTAGAAAGATGAAATTGATGAAGGAGGAGATCGACTATATGCTGGAGAATGAGATTATAGAGCCAAGCGACAGTGCTTGGGCCTCACCATGTGTACTGGTAGGGAAGGAAGATGGGACTGTAAGATTTTGTACGGACTACCGGAAGGTTAATGCGATGACCAAAGCGGATTGTTTCCCCATCCCTCGCATAGAGGACTGCATTGACCGGATAGGTCACGCCAAGTACATTACAAAATGCGACCTGTTGAAGGGCTACTGGGCAGTACCCTTATCAGACCGAGCAAAAGCCGTTTCTGCCTTTGTGGTCCCAGGAGGAGCCTACCAGTACCGTGTCATGCCTTTTGGGATGAAAAATTCCCAAGCCACATTTATGAGGCTGATGACTAAATGTCTTTCAGGTATAGAGGGAGTGGATGCCTATATAGATGATATTGTTATCTACAGTGACACATGGGAAAACCATTTAGAGACTATGAAGAAAGTCTTTCAGAAGCTAAACGAAGCGAACTTGACTGTAAACCTAATGAAGAGTGAATTCGGAGCAGCTGCTGTAAAATACCTTGGACACACGGTAGGCTACGGACACATCAAGCCAAGCGACGCAAAAACCAAGAACATACAGGAGTATCCTACCCCAAAGAATGTCAGAGAGCTGAGAAGATTTCTTGGGATGGCGGGTTACTATAGGAGGTTCTGTAGAAATTTTTCTGGAAGGGCAGCACCCCTAACAGATTTATTGAAGAAAGAGACAAGATATAGATGGACAGAAGAATGCCAAAGGGCTTTTGAGGATATAAAGCAGGCCCTAATCACAGAACCCGTGTTAATCGCACCAGAATTTGAGAAACCCTTTCATTTAGCTGTCGATGCTAGTAATCAAGGCATCGGAGCTGTGCTGATGCAAGAAAGTGATGAAGGAAAGCTTCGCCCAGTTAGTTATTATTCCAAAAAGCTAAACCGACACCAACGAGCTTATTCCACAGTCGAAAAGGAACTATTTGCCCTGATGAGTAGCATTCAGCATTTTGAGATCTACGTGACAGCAAATGCTAACCCCACAAAAATATACACCGACCATAATCCTCTAACATTCTTGGAGAGAATGAAGGACAAGAATAGGAAATTACAAGCCTGGTTCCTCAACTTGCAGGAATATAATTTAGAAGTGAGCCACATTAAAGGAGTGAAAAACGTTGTGGCTGACAGCCTTTCTAGATGTTGAAAGGAAGAAGGGGAAGATAGAAAGAAAGGTAGAAGACTGTCACGGTAAAAGAAAGGAAGAAGGGGAAGATAGAAAGAAAGGAGAATAAGGAAAAGAACCTTTTCTTCCCTACCTTTCTTTTCTTGAAGGGAGGGGGTGTCACGAGATATCGTGGAGAGAGGAAACACCCCTACCACCCCGGCGTCCACTAGCCCCTTTTCCCCTGTCCAGTGTGCTAGGCAAGGGGAGGGAGAGAGATAAGCCGAGATGGTGTGCAAAGACGCAAGTAGACATAGATGAGAGAGAGGGGGTAATAACTGTAAGGTGAGGGGAAATCCAGAGAGTGGCTACTGCCACCATCTCTAAACATCTTGAGAGAGATGAAATAGGCGGGAAAATTCAGTTGCAGAGAAAGCCAGCTATGGACCACACGTGCATCACGCAGCTCCGTGAATCTTAAAATGGAAGATCACGTAAAAAATGAACAGAGTACCGTCTCCTCAAAGATAAGTATAGACTTGTTAATATATCAAATAATCGAATAGAGAAATAACAACAACAAAGCAAGCCACCCTCACTCGAATAAAACAAAACGAAAAGAAAGAAAAAAGCGTTGTCTGCCTACCACGCGCTCCAAAAACAAAAAAAAAAGAGAAAACTATTATGACTGATATTACCTCTGTGAAAAAAAGAAAGGGGAGAGAGAGAGAGACTGATAGTAATTCGCCGCTCTGGCCAAGCGAAGAAAAGTTAGAAAAAAAAGAGAAGAAAAATAAGATAAGAAAAAAGAAAGAGACTTTGAAAGACAGTTGCATTATTATTATTACTATTATTATAGTACCTTTGTTTAATATTTCTTTGCCGGTTATCTAAATGTCCTTGTTTAATGTTTTCTTTGTATTATCATTTTGTATTGAAACCTTGAAAATGGTTCTTCTTATTTCTTTTTAAAAGTAATAAAATAAAGAGTTAAAAGTAAAAAAAAAACAGAGGAAAAGTTATGTACTTCGTCTGCAACACATTGCCCTGTGAATCATTTCCTTTTTTTACCTGTGCGACTTTTATGAACTTTCTGTTTGTTTGATATTGTCAACTTTATCCCCCCCCCCCCCCATTGTATAACGAGCCAACCCGAGAACGATAGCCCGGATTTCCAATTCTCTTGGATTAACCTATAGATCTGGTTCCGATTTATAAACGGGAGACGGAATCAGAACTGGTGGTATATAGCCAAATTGAGGCGGCCCCTCCCTGCCAAATGCTCATTCCGAGGACCACCCCCAACCACCGGAACCAGCACCTCGTCACAATACCTAAAATGAATTTTTAAAAACAAAAACTTTTTCTTGAAACTTTAATTTTAGCTTAATTGAAAGCTAAATGATTAAATTTATTTACACTAAGAAAAATACTCGGGTGTATTTTAAACAGAAATTATATTCATTGGAATCTAAAATTTTGATTTTTTTTTTAATTTTTAATTTTTCGGGCATTTTTTTTTTTTTTTTTTTTTGAGCGGTCGAGACATTTGGAAGCAAAACTTAACCTTCGGTTTTAAAAATCTTGCAAAAATAAAATATACATTTCTCACTTATTATTTTTGGAAAATTTTCAAATTGTGAATTAAATTAATCTTATTTGTAAAAAAATATTACTTGTTTATGGCATAATATTTAGAATAAAAGTATTTCTTAATCACAAAGGTCTGACTCGTTGAACTATCAAGTAGGCAATGACAGCACCTATCAATCAATCTGGAAGTATAGTGACCAAATGTTGACATAATCCAGTTAAAAAAACCCTTAAAACTTGTGACTTTTTATTGATAAGTCTCTTACAAGTTTCCATAGTAAAAGAAAATGTGCAGTTTAACATAATAAAAAAATGGAGATTATTTTAAAAATCTTAATTTTAAATGATTTGTATTAAGCTTATGAATTTTAGATTTGTAAATAAAATCTATTTTTAATGACACTGAGTAAATGGAAGAAATTCAAAGAGTTGTTTGAAACTTTAATTAGCAAAGGAAAAACAATTCTTATAAAAATTCATTATTCATCGAAATTATTTTCTTCTTCCAAATATGATGTTCTAAAATTATATTATTTATACAATCGATTACCACTTTATCTATATTAATAATAGCGTAGTTTTAATGCATTTTTATTTTACAATTTGGAGCAGGTTTTCGGGAAAATGGTCTCGTAATTAAAAAAAAATACATGATTTACATTCCCCGATAAGTCTGCATTTAACTAATAAATAAAAAATGGTAGAGATTATATATTTCCAGAAGTTTTATGCAATTAATTGAACTGGAAGGTAACAGAAGGAAAAAAAATATTTTTACCAAAATTTTCTAAAAATAATAATTGCATAAATAATCTCATTAATTTATGAATAAGTTCTGAAAGTTTCATTAAAATTAAACAACTAGTTGATTTTTGCAAGAATTTTAAATTAATGTATCTCTCAACGCGAAAAAACGACTTGCATAATATTATGTTTTTCTTAATAGTTACATTATGTAAACAGCGTGAATCACAGAGGGAAAACTAAAAAAGAAATCTTAATTGAAATTTCGAACGTGTTAGAAAAGATTAAAAACTTTAAAAAAAACTACTGACAACAAAATTTGATCTTCCCTCTTAATAAAATGAGGATAAAACTTTGTTTTATTAACTTTAGGCCTATTTAACATCATGCTATGCTGTTTTTGTTTTGTTTTTTGTTGACAGTTGAGGAGAGGTGCCTAAATTATATTTAATTACTTGTATAAATAAATAATTCATTATTAACCGGTTAAGGAATAGTAAAGATTGGTTAGGCTTAATAGAGTAAAAAATTAAGCTAAAAATCAATAAGATAATTAATATAATAAATTAAATTTATTTAATTAAATCAATTTATTCAACTAGATAATTAATTTAATCTATTAAATTAGATAATCAATTAAATTAGATAATCAATTAAATTAGATAACCAATTCAGTTAGATAATCAATTCAGTTTATTCAATTAGATAATTAATTCAATGTTTTTAATTGGCTATTCAATTCAGTTTATTCAATTAATCAATTTAATAACTAATTAATTTATGTAATTAGATAATTATTTTAATAGAGTAAAATTAAATTAAAAAAATAGCTTCAAAGCAAATAAAAAGGCAATAAAGGCGTATCGTGCACAGGGTAAAACATGTAATATAAATTCACAAACAAAAAGACTAAAATATAAAATACACATACAATAAAAGCAAAAAAATATATGCACAAACAAAATATATATAAACATACCTCCTACATAAACATATATATATAAACAAATATATTTAGTGAAAACATATAAGAACTTTACACCAAAAACCCGCCATTTTCATCATCTACATTCCTCGTGTATAGCTATCCGTTACAAATGCTGTTTGGCTGCTTTCCTAATCACTATAATGTTAAACTCTTCAAGTTTATGGACAATCATTATTAATTTGAGAGAACAGAAATGTAGTTCTACAAAAGCTTACTGAATATATATATATATATATATATATATATATACTAGCTGTATAGTCCGGCGCTGCTCGGGGATTTTTTTTTTGTTTTTTTGTTTTTTTTGTTTGTTTTTTTGTGATTATGTTGAAATGGTAAGGTCAATTGCTTATTTAAAACACTCCAGTATGAAGTTGACGTGACGCGTAAATTTAAAAAAGTGCGAAGTAAGTATTTGTTTTTATTGTATTTGCAAATCGGGATTCACGCTTGGTCAATTTTGCCAATAAGCGGAAATGATGTATGCACGATCGGAAGAACGAGGACGGACAGGCCTTATGTGATACGATGACGTTGTGATGCAGAAGAAATGGATGTATTGTCCCTGCAACGTCGGAGGGGTTGTCACCTTGTAAAAAACGTGAAATTATTATGGCATATGATAAGATAGAAGTTACAAAAAAGACCCTATTTTTTGTTGGAATACAACTAAGCGTTTTGGAGAAATAAATTAAAAGAGACAGTTTTCCATTAATTCTTGCCGCACCCTGTGTGTCAATTAAAACTTTTGTTCGCATATAAAGGCATTGCATAAAAGTGCGCAAAAGACCACCCGAAATTACGTTTGCCGTTGATTTTTGACGAACCCTGTACATTGATTTGAAATAATTTTGTATATATCAAAGGTTCGGACCTTGATCTACAACTTACCCGATTTTGGTTAAATTCGCGGAAAGGTGTCTCGGCGGCAAAGAGTTCATAAATTTTAAGCATTTCGGTGATTTCTGTCGTACCCTGTAAATCGATTGAATACATTAAAGGTTCATGTCATGATCAACAAGTGACCCAATTTTGGTTCAAATCAGAGTAAGGGTTAGACACACATACACACACAAACATATCCATATATATATCCAAGTGAATAAAGAACGAAGAAAGTTATCTTCCTCTAACTCTGCAAGTTACATAAGGGCACGTGGCTCAGTGGATATAGACGTTGGTTAGTTTCTTACTTGACTCTTAGAGTTGTGAGTTCAACACAAGGCTACAGAAGTGGTGAACAAGTAAGTCGCAGGGTTAGATGGAGATAACTCATGACTTCCAATCGAAGCTTTATGCAAATAATGAAGATGATATACCCCAGTGATTGGAATAAAGGGATCGGTTCGAAATTCCTAGCACTTGAAGAAGGCCGGAGCGTACAACGGCCGAAACGTCGTTCAAACGGCAACAAAGATAAGGACAATAGTCCGAATAATGTAAATACTGTAAATACTACCTCATCTCAGAAATATAGACAAATTTTTGTCAGTTGTTGAAGGCATACAGTTGCTTCAAAATACTTATATTTTCAGTATGAAGGTTCACATGCAGCTAAACAAAATCAAAAAGCTAGCACGAAAGAAGTTTTTCAGAACATTAATCTATATAATATCCGGCAATTTCTTCAAGAAATCGAATTGTATTCCAAAAAAATAATTCAACAAAACTACGACATAAAAATATAAATCGCCGTCTCTACTAATTATGTCCATACAAACATGTATTAAAGCCAAAATACGACGTTTAGAACGGCTCATGATTAAACATAATAGACATTCATTGTCTCTTATATTTAACAGTATATGTTTACAAACATGTATATGCACAAAAAGTGAGTATCATCTGCCATGAGGTGATAGCACCTGTTGGGGTTCCAGCTATAGGCAACTAGTGAGACCCCCAAACAAAAACACTCTGAAAGTGTAAAAATATATTTTAATATCAAAAATACAAGCAATAATTTTTATATAAAAAATGATACAGAATAAATACATCACCAGTAATACATTTTTATTTGTAGCTGAAGGCATACAATTACGCTCAAAATAGATTTAGTTGAAGCCATATGTTTAAATTATTTAGAAATAACCAATAGGGGAGTTAATATGCGGCTAAAAAATCAACCAACCAAACAATTATGAACTCTTTCATGACATTAATTCATGTAATATATTAGAATTTCTTCAATCAAACTGTATTTCAAAATATAACTAAAAACGATATACAACACACATACCCGCTTATAGTAATTATGTCCACACACTATGATGTATTCAATTGTAAATGCAGAATAAAATAACATTTTTGTTACTCATAAAGCTCCCAAGAAAATCAAATTTCGGCATTAAATGATCTATAAGGTGTAGATATGCCATTAAACAAACACATAATCAAATCTAACCATGCCATGTATACCATTCTCCTTTCCATTCGTATTCCATTAGTATTCCAGTCGGACAGCTAATCGCTACTTTGAGGGACAGACTCTTAAGAGGGTGCTTTCCCAACCACTGAGAACGCAACCCCTTCAAGTCATTGGTTAACCATTATCTTTCCCACATAGCATCATAATCTGCACCCTTGCCTCAATCTTGCCACTCAGACAACAACCTCCTTCAGTAGGCCCCTACTTGTGGCTCTTGGGTCGTGCATTAGGTCTACATTAGCTAAAAAGAAATAGAATCAAGTGGTCCTTGCGGCATGAAACAGAACACACGCCCACTATTAGAGAGCTGCCTTCACCAGCTAGCGCAAGATCCTCTGTGTCCAGATTTTCACGGGGAAAGACTGGCTTGTATCATTTGATATCACTAAAATAATCTAGCAAAGTTTCATCACCATAAAGAAAACATAAATTTATCCCAGTCTTGATGAACGCTTGTGCTCTCAATAAAGCATCTTGCCTCGAGCCTCTTTGGGAAGTAAATGAAAATCATACATTCTCTCTCTTTCTCTTTCTTTCTATCTCTCTTTCTCTCCCCCTCTCTCTCTCTCTCTCTCTCTCTCTCTCTCTCTCTCTGTTTCTTTCTTTTTCTATCTCTATCTTTCTCATTCTCTTTGTCTTTCTCTCTTTCTCTCTATCTTACGTTTCTCCCACCATTTTCCCGGCGCATGACACACTCATTTACGCATAAGTGATCTCCTCTTTCCACACGACTTTAAAAAAAAAGAAGTTAACGAACTTACTGGTTACCTTGTAATTTGTTCACCTAATTCTTTGTGGCTTGAAGCTTATTCTTTTCGTTTCCTTCTCTTTTGCTTTAGCTTTAAAGTAAAAAATGCAGAAGAAATGTGAGAAAACCGTTACCACCTTTTGTTCACTTTTCTACTTATATATTTTATTTTTATTTTCTAACCTCTCTCTCTCTCTCTCTCTCTCTCTGAATTTTCTTTCTGTCAATCTTCCGTGTTTTTTCATCTTTATTCTCCATCTATCTATCTATCTCTCTCTTTCTCTCTCTCTCTCTCTATCTCTCTCTCTCTCTCTCTCAATCATTCAAAGAACTTTCCTTGCTGTAAGACATGACTCTCTTGATTGTTATATTTAACCTTCCCTTTCTCTCTCTCTCTCTCTTTCTTTATATATATATATATATATATATATATATTAAAAGATAGATAGATAGATGTCAACTTTAATCTCCCTTCTCTCTCTTTCTCTTTCAACTTCACTCTCTCTATTTTTACTCTCCCTTTTTCACTCTCTCTCTCTCTCTTTCACTCTCTCTTTCTCTATCAATGGATTTCTTTTCTGTAACTGTTTCTTGTTTGTCATTAATTTAATTTCTTTCTCTCTCTCTCTCTCTCTCTCTCTCTCTCTCTCTTTCGCTCTCTAATTCTCCTTTAATTTTACTCTGTCTCTGTCTCTGTCTCTGTCTATCTCTCTTTGTATCTGGTGGTTGTTACGTTAAATAAGAGAAGCAGCCTTAAAACTTATGTTGCTTTATCATTAAACCTGGCATTCCTAAGCGATCACCCCGCTAGGTACCATCCTAGGTACTTCCACTCAATTACTCAATCTCTCTCTCTCTCTATCTATCTATCTATGAATTTCCTGTCTGTAATTCTTTCTTGTTTGTGATTTTTAACTTCACTTTCTCTCTCTCTCTCTCTCTCTCTCTCTCTATCTATCTATCTATCTATCTATCTCACACACACAATAGATTTAATTTTCTCCCTCTCCCCCAATAGATTTCATTTTCTCTCTTTCACACAATAGATTTCATTCTCTCTCTCTCTCTCTCTCTCTCTCTCTCTCTCTCTCTCTCTCTCTTTCACACACACAATAGATTTCATTTTTTTCTCTTTCACACAATAGATTTCATTTTTCTCTCTCTCTCTCTCTCTCTCTCTTTCTCTCTAACTCTCTCTTTCACACAATAGATTTTATTTTTTCTCTCTTTCTCTCTTTCTCACACTTTCCTTTCTGTAACTATCTCATTTTACCCCCCTCTCTCTCTCACTTTTTCTTTCCATCTCTCTCTCTCTCTCTCTCTCTCTCTCTCTCTCTCTCTCTCTTACTCTTTCTTTCTTTCTTTTGTCAAGACAGGTGATGTAACCACAACAATTACCAAAACAGAAATGGATTTCTTTTGATACAGCCATCTGGTACCAAGATTCATGAATCTTTATAGTTAATAACGTAATTCCTACGAAAAGCCACACCAAACTCTTCAAGTGAAATAGAATCATTTTTGCCGAAGAAATGATATCAGATATTCGAGAGATCAAATACTGTGCAATCAGATTCTCAAAGAATTTCCTTCAAGTTACTCTCGCAATTATTCTTGCTGCAGGGATTACCAGTGTACCACAAAAAGAATTAATCTTCTGGAATCGACTTTGAAAATACACCTGCATTGTTTCATTGTTTACTTTGAGGAAACGATCAGAAAGTTTTCTCACAGAAAACAATGCCTTTTAGCTTCCTATTTCCAGTCATCATAATTGTATCTTCAATGTAAAGTTTATAATTATCATTGTAGTAATCACAGCTTGCATATTGTTATGTTAAATAAGAGAAGCAACCCTAAAACTGCTATTGCTTAATCATTAAAGACATCGAATTACAGCACCTGCCATTCCTAATCGATCACCCCTCTAAACCAGTCTCGATGTTGTTTACCTTCGGTGATCATACGCAAACTGGTGTCTCAACGTGATATGACTGTAAGCCTTCATATCCCTGAAAATACAAAGGAATTCACTGATACTTGATCACAGGCGAGTATAACCAAATATTATCCAGAAGTTATAAATAACAATAGATAAGCTGTAAACAGAGATAAGAAGAAGAAAGAAAGAACATAGCCAGTGGCAATCGTGGAACTCTGAAAGTGATAGGGCTTCTTAGAGGCCAAAATTTTTCTGAGGAGAAGTGGGGCAAATTAAAGCAGCGTCTGGTATTTCGGTGCCGACTATCTTCAGTAGATTGGAGAAAATTACTTATTTGAAGCAAGAAGCAAAGCTCAGACGTTTTCTGTCACATGATCTTTATAACCATAACAAGGTTTAGGCTACTTAAAAAAATAAGTCCTATCTTAAGCATGAAACAAGTCTTAAGCATGAAACAAGTCAAGAATTTCTTATTAACCTGAAGTTAATAAACATAAAAAGGCTCAGATTAGACAAAAAATGAAGCCTATTATAAGCATGAAGTAAGGCTCAGAATCCTTTATTAGCATGAGTCATATGTTAATGCCACGGCTTAAATTTGGCCAAAAATAAAGCTTATTGTAAGCATGAAGTAAGGTTCAATGTTCTTTATTAGCATGTCCTATTAATGACACGGCTTAGATTTGTCCAAAAATGACGCCTATTGTAATAATGAATCATGGCTCAGAATCCTTTATGTTGTAACCCAAATAGATTACTGCACGAGTAATCACCAAAAACAGAGGTTGCGAATAATGATATATCAATAAATTCCAAACACGTACGCTGCGTGAAGTAGATACACAAGTAAACCGTTAGTCAGTATAATCACTCTACTCTACTACCCTAATAGTGTCCACTTATTTAAGAACATAAGAACATGCCTTTCCTTTATTGGCATGAGTCATGCATATGCATGATAAGGCTTAAATTGAGCCAAAACCGAGGACTATTTTATGCATGAAGCAAAGCTCAGAATCTCTTATTAGAATGAGTTTTTATGCATGACAAAGCTTGGATTTGACCAAAAATGAAGCTTTTTCGGCATGAAGCTAGAATCGGAATTCCTTATTAGCATCTTATAAGCATGCGACTCAGATTAATCCAATAATGAAGCTTGTTTTAGGCATGAAGTAAAGCTCAAATTCTTTTAGGCAACTTTATTTTATTGTAACATTTTAAATAAATTTTTTTGTGAAATAAAGCCCAATTTTTTTTTTAAATTCGAGATTATTCTTAGCCAAGATCAAAAATAAGAATTCAGGATGGTTTTATAATTATCTTTAATTTTAATTTTTGTTTTCTTTTTTTTAATGAAGACCAACAATTCCAAGTCATTCGATAGCAAAGTCCTGTCTTCTGATTTTGAGACATAGGGTCCAATCAGAACATCTTCCCGTTACTTCCTTAATGATTGAGAACTAGCACAGTTGTCTTTTCCGTAGTGTTTTTCAATTACACCGTTCTGTAATGCGCATATATGATTAGAGTATATAATAACAATAATAATAATATAATTAGAGTACATATAATTAGCACTGTTGCCAGATAACCTGTTAATGCCTTCTGTCACCTGGTGTGCATTAACGGGTTATAGATAAAAATGTATAATATTAGATTTTTATACCTATGTGCAAATTAATTAAAAGAACTACTTTAGTTTTTTTTTTCTTTCACCTTATGGTTAGTTTCAGACCCACTGGAGTGACAGGGTGTAATCGATTTCATTTTTTTTTTTTTCGCAAATTAGGTCATTTGCGGTAATGTGCACTAATATGAACCTATTTTCGGGGTGTATGATGAAATTTGTTTGAACTTGAAAAATAACGCGTCATCCATGATTGCATCAGAATTTTATCACGCCCAAACACTATTACCTCAACTATCGATTAGTTGTCTAATGGCCATTGTTGGTGATGGATGTTAATCCAAGGAAGCGTACAAAAATTGTAACGCTGCACGAACACACTGACAAGCCTTACAAAGAGATCGCCGATGTCGTTGGTGTCAGCTTTTCAACTGTCAGTTGTGTCATCAATGCAAAGAAACAAACTGAATTCATCAGTCGAAAACGTAAAGGAAAATGCTGTCGGAAGAGAAAAACAACGACAAGAGACGACGTTTACGTTATCAGGGAAAGTGTGAAAGATCCTAAAAGACCTTATTCGCTTTGTTTCAATTAATTTGCACAAGGGTATATAAATATGACAAATTAGTCTAATTAATCACAAAATTTAGAAAATTTTAAATAAGAAGCAAAGCTCATTATTTTTTTAACTCAAATTTAATAATGCTTTTTTGGTGTATTTTTGTTTTCTTTTTGTGTGTGTGTGTGTGTGTGTGTGTGTGGTGCTAGTCAATTTTCTAAATAAAATTTCCCCTTTCTCAAATTTTGAAATATTTTTTCTGCAATAAATTCCTGTACTTCTATTTTCAAATTAGAATTTATTCTTAAAGCCCAAAAATTGAGATGGATTATACAGATGAATTATTACTAAACAGCAAACAAATCTAATTTAACCCACATCCGCTCAACTTTCAGAAAGTAACTGAAATATACAATTTTCATTAAGCTTGAAACAACTTCAGAATTTGAGAAGTGTAACTGAAAATCCGTTAAAATTAGCTGATGCTAATAAAGACATTATTTTGTCTCTTTTTCTTTTTCTTTTTTTTTAACTTAAAATCATTTTGTCTTACAAAGAATGATTTAAGCCACACAGATTTTTACAAAAGACAATCCAAAAAGCGACGTGTGGTTGATGAATAATTACTCGTGTATAGAGAGTTTTCTGTTTTTATTTTATTCAATAAACATATATATTGCCTTATTGATATATTGTGTATTGCTCTGGTAGCCTACATAAAACAGAATAGAGGATCAAAGCAGATTTTGCAAAGTAAATTTGTTTTATTGAGACTATCTTTTGTACACATGTGCATGATATAACTGGTTAAATATCTCTAAAACTATTGCCAATTATCTAATCTGAAGATCATTTTCGAACTCAGCATGCCAAAATATATAAGAATTGGCACATTTCATTTCTGAAGTAGAAAATTTGAGAAAAAATGAAGACCAGTGCAATTAAAAATCTTTACTGAATTTTTGAATTTCAATTGATTTTTAAATTAAAAATTTCTTAAACTAAAAGATTTCAGATTCAATGTTAAAAATAATTTTTTTATTTGAATGAAATATTTGCAATGAATTTTGAGTTCAATACCAGGCTACAGCAGTGGTAAACAAGTAATTTGCAGGGTTAGAGGGAGATAACTCGAATCGGGGTTTTACAGAAGGAATGAGGATGATATACCCCAGTGATTGGAATAAAGGGTTCAGTTCGAAATTCCTAGCACCTGAAGAAGGCCGGAACGTACAACGGCCGAAACGTGGTACAAATGGCAACAAAGCTAAGGACAATAGTCCGAAAAATGTAAATACTGTAAATACTACCTCATCTCAGTAATATAGAAAAATACTAAAATGATTTTAAGTTAAAAACTTTTAAGTTAAAAAGTTAAACACTGTTTTTATTAGCATCAGCTAATTTTAACAGATTTCTTATACTCACATTTTGAATCCTTTCCCACCCCCGCAAAAATGTGTATGAGGGAAGGGTTCAAGATGTCAGTCTAAGAAATGGATTGTCAATAACATTTTACAACGAAAATGATTGAATGCCTTCAGGCGGTTTTTCATCAGTTTTCTTTGACTCGACTAGTGGTGAATGCTCAACTTCCCAGGTTTCAGTGATTGTAGTAGTAGCCAGTTTCTCTTACCTTAAAACCACATAACTAAATAGCAATGATAAATTCTGTCTCAGTTGTTCCATTCATAAAGAAAGCAACATAATCTGGTATGTCTACCTTATAGTCCTAGTAAGAAAGCAACAACTTTCAAATCCCTGTAAAGTTGCCAGTTATATAGATCATATTTGTTTTATATTGTCATAAGTTTCTTCTACATGGACTAATTGACCAAGTGGGATTGAAGATAAAACATTACCACTGTGTAATAAGACAGCTTTGACACTTATCTTTGAGGAATCAATGAACAGTATCTATTTTTGTGGTTATAACTGATGCCAAGTGATTACATAAGACCACTTATATCATTACAGTACAGCAAATCACCTTCCAGAAGAAAGTATCAGACTAGATCCTTGTGACAATCACTGAAATGGGAAATTCATACATCACCAGTTCATAGATTGAACTACTCTAACCCGGAATCTTTACAGTGAATTACATGAATTTCTGACGAGGTCTTTTAGATCATTTTGAGTTTATGAAGTGTAGTTCAGAGACGAATACTGGACAATCATCTTCGTTTTATGAAGTTGATTGTTCAGGCATTGAAATTTCATTTTCTTCCACAACATCTAACTCAATTTCATACGATTTCAGTGCTTTTGGGACTGGTATAAACTGTTAATCGAGTTCTGGCCTGATTTATTATTATGCCTAAGTTAGAAGACTAACTTAGACTTTACATCAAGAAAAATATCTCGTACAGAGAATTTAACGAGTTAGACACATGCGCACAATGTGAAGAGAAAAAGATGTCACCTTTGATATTTTTATTTTATTACTTTTGCATGTTGTTATCACTGACTGATTTTTTATAAGTTATATTATGTAAATGTGCTGTACAATGACGTAGTTGTATTGTGGAAAGGCTTGGTTGCGGAAAAAACACTTAAAATATTCATAGATAAACGTTTTAAAAACTTATATGGAAAGAATGTTATATATTCTTGCTCAGTTTAAAATTTTGCCTAGAAGTGTATTCGAATTTTTGTTGCAAGATTTGAAAAACAATGTTGTTTTAAAATGTCAGTAAGTGTAAAAATGCAGGTGGCAAGCTGAGATTTTGTTTTGACGAACACAATGGGGTCAGGTCAAGGGTATAAGCCCAAAATATAAGAAAATTCACCGGAAGAATCACGTGTCAAACGTGGTTGGCCTGTTCAAGTGAGATCAGACAGCAGCACTCAGGAGTTAGTCAGTTGAAGTCGGCAGTTGAATTCAGAACACGGAAGACGGGGAGCCGTCGTACGCGTACGTGCTGACTCACCAACCACACCCTCCTACTCCACTCCACAACCACGTCACCGAAGAAACGGAATAAATATATAATTGGTATATGGTATACATCAACAGAAATGGCTATCAGTGACATGGTTGGTTCGTTCTCCCCGATTGATGGTCACTGCAATGTCATAGTTTATTTTTTCTTCTTACTGGTTAGACATTGACTGCAAAGACATTAAACATTGCACAGGTGTTACAACATTAGGGCAGGTTCATTTCGAAACCAAGGTATTGCACTCAATTTGATAATTGGAATTTCACATGACAGATAATGACACAATATTTTTTCTAAGTCATTACTATTTTTAAGGAAATGAATTTAAAGATTAAATTTAGGTTCAAAATCGTAGCGTTGGACTTTCATTCCGGTAGTCAATGAAAGCCTAATAGCAGGGCTTACAAAATTTATAAATTATTGAAGCTTTACAAATTTTATATGGACAAGATTCATGGCACAAACAAATTATTAGTAAATCATTGTGCCATTACATTTGGTTACTTATCTATTCATTTCTGTTAGTAATGGGTGTCCGTTCTAGTGAAGTGTAGTTGTATATTGTTGCAGGTTAACGGAATTTGGCCTTGTTGTAGATAGCCGACTATAAGTCATGAAATGATTACAAATCAAGAAAGGCAATTTGAGTAGAAAAATAACATTTTATATATACACATATCAATTATTGTTTTTACAATTGAAGTAATATTTGAAGTATAGGTCCAACGGAGGTTAAAATGTTCATGGCAATAAAATGCTGAAAGAGAATTAATGCTTAGGAATTTGGGAGCATGTAAGTAAGGAATGTCTTTGATGTATTCGCTCCTTAGGTCAGTAAATAGTTTTTGAGGCAGGGAAGAAGGAAAGAGATAAGGGAGGCGAGCGTAGTAAGCCGCTTGACTTTGGTCAAGGGAGATACTAATTACTCTCTTCTCCACGAGTCGGTCTGCCTGGCGATGCTTTCTGTATCCGCATTTTATATCTTCTTTTTGGATCACAGCAGCTCATTTAGGATTTCACACTTGTATTTGGTTCTGAGCTTCCCACTGGCTGATAAATAAAATTCGTGTAGGCTCGCGAACTAGAAATTTAATATTTAATTAATTTTTATTTTTCAACCGGAACATCTGCGCGGAGACGGCGGCGCACGGACGACTATTGGTCATTAGCTTTTTGGTCGTGAAAGCGCAAACATCCGGTCCATCACTTTTGCTCGGTATCACCACATAACTTTCGCCCCAGTAAACGGAGGTTTTTTTTTGTATCTGTTGTCCCTTTTTTTTTTTTTTTTCAAATTGTAGTTTTCGTTTTGTTTTGCTGTTTTCTTTTTGTTTGCTTGGGTTTTTTCTTTTTCCGTTTTCGTTTGAAATAAAAAAAATATGTGTTTTCTTTCTTCTATTTAACCGTTCTACCGAACTTAGTTTCTTCGGTACAAAAGGCGTAGTATTCAAATCCCGTCTTGATTCGATGGAATGTTTTGGCTTTTGGTTTTTGTTCAAAGGGCGAAGACTGGTAGTGGAATTTTTTTTTTTTTTTTTTTTTTCTGGGAGTAGCCATGCATTGGTTGATTTGTTGAAGTTTCTTCAGCGTCCGTTGCCATGTTGAGTTTATGTTGCAGAGAAATATTCAAATTTCGCTGAATGTCCAAACAATTTTGTGTGTGTGTGTGTGTGTGTGTGTGTGTGTGTGTGTGTGTGTGTGTGTGTGTGTATATATATATATATATATATATATATATATATATGGATGTTGAACTCACGCCGGGTAGTCACTAGTTTATGGTGGGTTTGTCGTTCTTTTAACTTCACAAGTGACTATCCGACTGTTGTTTTTTTTGTTTTGTTTCTTTCTTATATGTTTTCTGTTGTTTTTCCGTTTTTTTTTTGGGGGGGGGGATTCTGTTGTTTTCTGTTTTTTTCTGTTGTTTTTCCGATTTTTTTTTTTTTCATTTTGCTTTTATTTTTTTTTTCTTCATTATTAATTGTTTGCGCCGGGGTACTATTTACTCTTTGACCACGTGTCTGAAGCACATGGAGTTTTTAGTTGTGAATCCGACGGACGTTAGGTTTTTCATTTTGGTGCCGAAATGCTGGAAAAAGAGTTTTTGTTCGTATGAATGCTTACGGTAGTTGGAGTTGTTCATTGCCATAGTTGCTGAGAAAATGGGGAGACGCGTTGGCCGGAAGAAGGTTGCGTTATGCTTGTTCATATCACGTCGCAGTAAACCACTTTATAGTGGTAATAAAATGCTGCAGGCAGGATTAATGCTTATAATGCTGGAAAGAGGATAACTTGTTTATGATATGTGCATGTTCGAATCACGTCGAGGTATACCAATTTATAGTAGGTTGCTTATCTATTCTTTTCTGTCAGTAGCGGGTGTCTGTTCTAGTGAAGGGTAGTTGTATATTGTTGCAGGTTAACGGAATTTGGCCTTGTTGTAGATAGCCCACTATAAGTCATAAAATGATTACAAATCAAGAAAGGCAATTTGAGTAGAAAAATAACATTTTATATATACACATATCAATTAATGTTTTTACAATTGAAGTAATATTCGAAGTATAGGTCCAACGGAGGTTAAAATGTTCATGGCAATAATCTGCTGAAAGAGAATTAATGCTTAGGAATTTGGGAGCATGCAAGTAAGGAATGTCTTTGATGCATTCGCTCCTTAGGTCAGTAAGCAGTTTTTGAGGCAGGGAAGAAGGAAAGAGGTAAGGGAGGTGAGCGTAGTAAGCCGCTTGACTTTGGTCAAGGGAGATACTAATTACTCTCGTCTCCACGAGTCTGTCTTCCTGGCGATGCTTTCTGTATCCGCTTTTTAGATCTTTTTTTTTTGGATCACAGCAGCTCATTTAGGATTTCACACTTGTATTTGGTTCTGGGCTTCCCACTGGCTGATAAATAAAATTCGCGTAGGCTCGCGAACTGGGAATTTAATATCTAATTAATTTTTAGTTTTCAACCGGGACATCTGCGCGGTGCCGGCGGCGCACGGACGACTTTTGGTCATTTTCTTTTTGGTTGTGAAAGCGCAAACATCCGGTCCATCGCTTTTGCTCGGTATCACCACCCCATCAAATTTCAAAGGGAAATTATACTGAACGATTTACTTATATTATGATGTCATATGTTATAGAGTGTAGTAATTTTAGTGCGATTTTTAATAACAATGCAAATTTAAAACATTTTGTCTTATAATTTGTGACCAGCATCATTATGGCGTTATCTATTATTTTTACTTTTATTAATTATGATCTAACAAATGATCAAAGAAATCTTATTCATTGAGTAGCCTTTTGTGTAATCTTTTACAATATTTTTACAGTTTTTACTTATGGAATAATGTAAAAAAAGGATTACATATTTTTCTTGTGGTGATTCATAATTTTAATATTAATATTCTGATTGAGTATATTTTCTATTCAGTGCCTCTAATACAAAAGAAATTAACTTTATTTGGATTTATTTTTGAAATCGTAAAATTTTGAAGTTAGTTTGTAAACAAAAACCTGCGGAAAATAAGTATTTCTTTACATTTTACTTCAGACAATCTTTAAAACAAAATGCTTATAAATTTGTAAAAACGATCAATGTGATTTTGGGTGTCAGTACTTATTATATTAAACCCCATCTTTCACATTTTGTGCAGTGTAAATTTACTAAAAGAAAAGGAAAAATCATTCTGCCCTATTACAAGATATGCATGTTGTCCACTTCTCTTAGTCTCCAATTTTTCATCAGAAATAAAATTGATAAGCTTTTCTCACAATGATTGTTATATTTTCCTTTTCACATCGCCAAAAGTTATCGGCTTTGTCCAGACATTCACGATCAGTTAAATATTCATAAAATATAAATTCATTCACTTTCTCACTGAAACTAAGTAACGTAAGTCTTTTTTTTTTTTTTTTTTTCCTGTGCAATTAAAATGGAAAAGTCGATTATTTATAAGATTTTGGCAGGTATCATTAAACATTTTTGTCTTTCCTTCTTTCTTGCTTTCATTCATTGTCTCACTGAAACCATGTATGTTTTCTTTTCTTTTCTTTTTCTTCACAATCAGAATGGAATAGTCCATAATTTATAAGATTTAGTCGGGTGTCATTAAGTACTTCTATTTTGCCTTTTTTCTTCATTATTTTCATTCATTTTCTCATTGAAACCAAGTAGCGAATGTCTTTTATTTTTCTACGCAATCAAAATCGAGTTGTCCACGGTTGACGAGCTATTGGCAGGAAATGTTAAACATTTCTATCTTGCCTGCTTTCTTTTTCTTTCTTTCGTATCTTCATTCGTTTTTTTTTTTTTTTTTTCACTGAAACCAAGTGATATGTCTTTTTTCTACACTATTAAAGTGGAATACTCCACTATTTATGAGGTATCGTCAGGTGTCATTAAACACTTTTTTCTTCCCTTCTCTCTTTCTTACTTACATTCATTTTCTCACTGAAACCAAATAGCGAATGTCTTTTGTTCTTCAAAATTGACATATGTTTTCGTTTTGGGCACGTAAAGGAAAATATTTAAATAATGCTCCTTTCTTTCAGTAGCACCAAATTTAGAACATTATGAGCACGTGGTCGAGTGATTAGAACGTTAATTTTCCAACCATTATCCTCAGTTTTAAATCTCATCATAATCGATTTATCAGAATGATAAATTCGCAATGTTATCATGGGGTCTAAAACCATACCACGAGTTGACACAAGTTTTAATAAAATTATACAGACGGAAGTATCTAGCACAAAATCACATGTCGCTGTGCTCTCTGGTGATCACGTCAGATTATCTCTCTCAGAGTTGCAGTATGAAACATATGTGTGCTCTATAGGTGAGCAACGGAGATTTTCTAGCCGGATTAATAGAGAGGCACATACGGATACACCACCACCAATTTGACCTTATCATGATTGGTATTAGTCAAATAGGATTCATGGCCAAATAGTTTCCATGGCCAAATAGGTTCCGCTATTAGAGTGGTTTCCTTATCCGAAGAGGTACATTTTTTTCTTTACTAGTATTTCAATGATTACGAAATTAAAGAAAAAATACAACGATGCTTAATCAAACACGATGTAACCGACAAAAATAATGTTTATAAAAAAAAAATTCCTGTGAATATAAAAAGTTTTGGGTTTTTGGAAGATGAAAAGTAATTTTATTTTCTAGCTTGTTTGTAATTTCCCGAAACGTGTTTGCAAATATCGCTGTGACAATGATAACATAATTTGTTCTGTTTAATTGAATCACAAAAAAAAAACTTCTCAACATCATCTACAATTTTTTTAACCCATTACAAATCCAGTAGCGACTCAAGATAGATGGTTACAGAGTAACAGGTATAGTTTATGCGGGTAGGTGGAGAAGATACCTCTTAACCGCAGACTTAAACAGGTTTAGATTGTAACGAGTGATCGGGAAGACATCCTCTCGGGAGTTGATCCTCAAATCAGCAGAAGGGTTACAGAGTAAGAGGCATAGTTTATGCGGATAGGTGGGGAAGATAACTGTTAACCGTAGACTTGAACAGGTTGAGATTGTAATGATCGGGGAAGCATCCTCTTGAGAGTCGGTTCCACAAAGCAATGGTTTGCCGGATGAAGCTGCCTGTGTGGATCTTACTTCTTGCCGATGGAATACGGTGGTTTGCTACAATGTGACATGGCGAGTCCTTGCCGTGAAAAAATGCAATTTGTCCGGGCACTTTCCATGGAAGTAGGGATAGAGCAGTGAGAGGTTTGCTATATCCTGTCTATGAGAGAATGATTGCAGGGTGAAAAATAATTTATCACCCACAAGAACGCGGCAACACTTTTTGAACTATATCGAGACTAGAAACCCAGGACCTGACAATTCCTGTCCAAATATGGCAGCAATACTCCATTTTAGGCCTTATCTGCCTCGTAAATGTATAGGATGACACGTAAAGTCAGATACTTACTATAGCGGTACAAAGAACCGACTATTTATCAAGCATCTTTAGTAATCGATCATATCAACGAGTCAGTGGTGAGTTTAATGCCCAATAGTCTCTCAAGGCACAAAGCCTCTTCAAGGAAACATCCCTTCATCGTGACTGGTGATAGTTTGGAATCCGATCGGAAACTTACCGAATGCTGACAAAAGATTTTTTTCTTTGTATATTGAGATTATGCTGCTATAAATAAAACTCTCTCTTTGTGTCTAGAGGGCCAATATCTTAAATATTTTTTACCTTTCACTTGATTTCTTCAACCTGCTAAGGATAAACTTTCCCACTTGCAGGAAAACACACCAACAACAAGGGCTAGTGCAAGAGCATCGTGCACACCCGCAATCTATGATACGGGGTCCTCCATCTCTATTCCATCTCAATTTTCATAAGGTAGCATTCATATAAACTACAAATTTTCGGCCTGATCTGACTCTTATAAAAGTAAGAGATAGTATGGGGAGTCAGATCTGTACAGGAACCCGATCATTTTACCTGCACCTTTAGCGATGGGTCCAAATGAGACCGGGTGTCAGTTTGAGGCTCAATATTCATTTTTACAATTCAAGGAAAGGTGTTATTTTAATACAGTACCTGTTTACTATAAAGACGTGTGTTCAGTGTCCATACATATTATGATGTCGCCATTGTAGTTTTTATTTCTTTATCATAGTGTTAGTAACTTCTGGCTTACTTATACTCACCTGTATAGCACCTGTGTCACTGACTCACCACGCTATGCATTACTCCTTCCTTCCGTCTTCAACAGTTTTTTGCGCATTATAAACGTCAGTTTTTAATTCAAAGTTCTTTCTTCTAGATTGGTTATCAACCATGACTAGAGACCTCAGTTTGACTTGCTATTTTATTCCAGATAGAAAAGTAGAATTCATACACTTCTAAGAGTATTAATATGAAATGAAACGGAACGAACTCGGATGGAATTCGAACTCGAACTGCTGATTTCTCATTCGGAGTCAATACTCGTTACACTACGCGCACATCCAATATTCGGTTTGGTTTGGTCCGGTTTGGTTTAGTCTGGTCTGGTTTGGTTTGGTTTGATTTGGTGATACCAAGGAATGTAATTTAATATCTACCAGAAAAAAGCAGTAGAGTTGTAGAACCTAACATGTACTACAACACAGAGTCCAGGTGAACCTGGGAATAATTAAGAGGCGAATCCATGCTCCTCAAAAACTTCCACTCTCTCGACTTGCTGCCAGGTGTAGTTTATCGTCATATCCAGGACAAGGTTCTGAATGAACATGGCCTATAAAAGAATAAAATTCTAAACATAACTTGAAGTAGTGGAGCCATGTAAATTGATGTCAGAAGAGAAACTGGGAGGGATAGCATGAAGAACAAACATTGCTTAAAGCGGCAAAGGATAGGAAGTTGTGGAGAGCCATATATATGGATGTTAGAACAGGGACTGGGTAGGATAGCATGAGGAGAAATATTGTCTAGAGCGACAAAAGATAGGGAGTTGTGGGAAGTCATATAAAAAGATGATAGAACAAAGACTGGGAGGGATAGCATGAGGAGAAATATTGCTTAGCGAAACAAAGGATAGAAAGTTGTGGAGAACCATGAAAATGAATGACAGAAGATTAACTGTGAGGGATAGTAAGTGTAGTAAAACTACTTAAAAATAAAAATGATAGAAAGTTATCGATAACTACAATCCTGAAGGAACACTGCGTATGAAAGAAAAAAAAGAATAGTGATCCTGTGTCTGTGGTGATACCGACCGAGCAAAACCCAGGAACCTGATGTTCACACTTTGACGAACAAAAAGCAAATGACGGGTTCGCGCAGATGTTCCGGTTGAAAAATAAAAATTAATTAAATATTAAATTTCCAGTTCGTGAGCCTACGCGAATTTTATTTATCGGCCAATGGGAAGCCCAGAAACAAATACAAGTGTGAAATCCCAAATGATCTGCTGCGATCCAAAATGTCGAAATAAAAAGCCGAGACAGAAAGACAGGGTTAGACAGAGTTATCTACAACAAGGCTAAATTCCGTTAATCTGCAACAATATACAACTACCCTTCACTTGAACGGACTCCCACAATAAACAGGAAAAGAATGGATAATCTGTTGTATGTCAATTTTCTGAAAACAGTCTTCCTTTTTTCTTCTTTTTTTTTTTTTTGTTTTTTTTACATTTGCGGAGCAAAGGTTAAAATGTTTTTCAATTCTTTACAAGGAACTGATTTTTTCCACGGCATCCACATTTCGTGCTTATGCGAATAAGCATTCGTCATACATTTACTTATATCATATTTAATGGCCAGGAACTTCTTAGTATTAGCAGGACTTGGTAAAAACAAACCTTCAAATAAGCAAGTCGATAACGGAAAGACTAATTTTAAATCGACTTGTTTTCCTTTTTTATCATTGGTGTAATCATACAAATTATTATTGTCGGCAATCCAGAAGAATATATCTATGTACGGCCATCGAAATTTCTTGTGGCGATAGCCTTTTGAAATTGTCTTGTGGTAAAATTTCCACTGAAAACCATTAACAACATGAAGATGAAAACCATGCAAACTGTCTGTGGTGGCAGCTTTTATTAATTCTTGTCTCTGGGATGCATTTACAAATACATCGATATCGTCATCCCACGGTATAAATCCTTGATGGCGATAGGCACCAATTAATGTGCCATCATAGAGAAAATATGTGATGTTGTTCTGACGACACATGTCAATGAATGTTTGGAAAACAAAGAGCGCAATTAGTTTTTCGTTTTCTTTTATAGACGGCCTGAAGATTTCTTTTAGAGAGAGGCCTTTAGCACGGGCTTCTGTTAAAAAGATCTCTTTCTGAGCCATTTGCTTGAGGTTTATCATTATCTCCGATCTGTTTAAGCAAAGGGCTGGAAACACCGTAGATGTTTTACTCCTGTTTTCAAATGATTTATATAACAAAAGTCTGTGATTTGCTGACACGATAAGAAATTGACAACTTTTCGTATTTGCTGGGATTTCGTACGAAAATGTAGTTGTAGCAGGGGAATATTTTAATTTTACAAAAGCCATCTGATACACTAGAGTGATTCCAACTAGCCCTAACAGTGTGTATCCAAGAATTAACTTTTTTTTTGAAAACATATCCATTAATTTTAACTTCATTCTTTACCGACGTTCAGGGGCGGATATATGTTTATATTTGTGGTGAATACGAAATAAAAGTAACTCTCTTCTCTTCACTGTTTACAAATTTCGAGCCAGAGCGAAAATTTTTTGATCAATGGATAAAAGAATTGATTCTGTACCAAGGAAAATTTCATGAGCCTGTGTGAATTATTTTATAACTAATGGAGTAGATAGATCTATCTATCGCCTGGTTCACATTCCACCCACGTCTATTGAACAAGTTAAGAGGCTCATCCCTTGTTCCCTGTTTAAGATGTGGTTTCCGGCTTTCTCTTTTCCAATCTTTTCACTATTACGTAGCCCCCTGCGCATCAGTGGCGTTACCGCCTTGCTCGGGGTGATACGATTAAAAAAAATCTAATGAAAGGGAAGCGATTTACAAAACTAAGAGAAATTAACAAGCTAGTGTCAAAACATTATTTGATGTGAATAGAGATGGGAGCAGAGAAAAGATAGGATGCCGCCTGTGATAATTGTTTTATAACCCAAGGAAGAGGAGCGATTTACAAAACTAAGAGAAACTATCAAACTAGTGTCAAAAAGTTCCTTAATATGAATAGAGATGGGAGCGGAGATCAGGTAGGACACTGCCTCGATGTAAAAAAGAAATGTCAAAATGCTGAACCGGACATAAGGTCTCGTCGACATACATTCGCTTTTTCTCTCCTTCTCTCCTTCTCGCGTGCAATTTTTCTTTATCTTTTCTTCTTCGTCTTCACCTTCTCGCCGTCAACAAAAAGAAGAAGACAACGACGACGACAACAAGACTCTTCAACTGACTCCTAAAAGTAACGTCGACAAGTACAATTTTCTGTTATCGCTTTTTCTTTCTTCTCACTTTCTGACCGTCTGCAAAAAGAAAGAAAGGAACAAAGAATTTACTGCTACTCTGCTAAAACACACTCAAACTCAGACTCTTTTTTTCGGTACACACATTTCGCTACAACAACGATTTATTTAACTTCTTATTATACTTTTTGTTTAACATTTTCATGGTTTGATTATTTCGTAAAAACAAATTGATGTTATTCTGTTCTGTAAATAAATCCTGAGTAGCTGTAAATCTGCACTAGCTGATGGGCGTTACAGGTGGCGCCAAGACGAAATTCTAACAGAGATCGTGAAAATAGTTCCAAATGCTATCAAAGAGAATGTTTACAACCCAGACACAAGGAAGATAAAGTTTATTAAAGCGGGCGCGAAAATCCCACGAAATAGAAAGGTAAATCCAAACCTGCTATCTCCTGCAACAGACTGGGAACTAAGGGCCGATATAGGCTCAAGATTGAAATTCCCAGAGCAAATTGCCATCACAAAACTTCGCCCAGATATAGTTTTCTTCTCACATAAATTGAAGAAGATAGTCTTGTGGGAACTGACGGTCCCCTTGGAAGAAAATGCAGAGGAAGCTCATGAAAGGAAGAAGTTAAAATATGACGAACTGCTGGAGAGTTGCAGGGTTAAAGGCTGGAGGGCTAGCTGCACTCCTATAGAAGTGGAGACTAGAGGATTTGCAGCAAGGTCCTTATGCAAAGCTTTAACAGATATTGGGATAGTGGGAGTAAAAAAAAGAAAAGCACTCAAGTCCATAACCGAAACAGCAGAAAGAACAGCTAATTGGTTATGGATTAAAAGAGAGAGTGCCTGGATTCCAAATTGTTAGCTAAAATTCCCCGAAATTCTGCGTCTAAATTAATGTTTCGGACGAGCTCATGTGCGGTTCGCCTCTAAATGGAAAGTGGCTCTGACTGTCGCCAATCGGAAGCATTTGCAGGGTTTCGTACCGGGCCTAAACGTATTTTTCCAGTGTCTGAAAGCGGTTATTGAGGGTGGGCTGGAGGCTGATCATCTCTGGTCGGGTCAGCGCGGTGAAGGAGGTATGATGTTGAAAGACCCGAAACCCCCTAGTGATCCTCGCGATGACATCACTGACGACACCCTCTAGCGCCCCCATTACGGTGCGTATGTTTGAAATCATGTTATTCTGTTCTGTAAATAAATTTCCACTTAAACGTACAAACGAAACACTTTTATTCTTTCCATTCTTCTGGTAACTTTAAATTGTATGGACTTAGGTAATGTTTAGCACAAGTCTAATTTAATAAACATTTCTCGAGTTCCCTATATATTTATTTACAACTTCTCATTTAACAATTTATCTGCTTAAAGACGTTCTGACTTACAGCCAGCTTTAAATAAATCTTTAAAAAATAAGGAAAACACACATCTAATTGGTACTGTACGTTATACAAAACATCGGTTCCTTTTCAAAGGATACGATGCGAATACTATCCAAATGCAACTAAGGAATGTAACCCGTCAAAACTTCATATGGAAATAGCGATAGGGTAGTGAGAGGCTTGTGACATTTATTCTGCGGGATAAATATTGAAGAGCGGAAAATGATTCATATTTCTCATTGCTTATTTTCGTATGATCGTCATTGATAAAGCATTAAAAGAAAAAGAAAAGTATATCTACTTTTTTTTAATATTAATACAGCAACGCCTCACTTAACGACTTACCCTTTTAGCGAACACCGAACTTACGACCGGCTATAACATCGGAAAATGAATAATTTTCCAGTCAGTCGGTATTGTACGTTGTGCGAACACTTCGATTGTGATTGTTTCTTCAACAGAAATCAAATAAAGAGAAAAAAATGAAATAAAAATGTATTTACACTATTTACATTATTCGGACTATTGTCCTCATCTTTGTTGCCATTTGTACGATGTTTCGGTCGTTGTACGCTCCGACCTTCTTCAGGTGCTAGGAATTTTATTATGATTACTGGGGTATATCTTTCTCATTCTTTGAGCCTTCTTAGTAGTCAAGAGTTATCTCCCCCTAACCCGACTCTAAAGTACTTGTTCACCACTGCTGTAGCCTCGTATTGAAATCACAACTCTTTGGGCCAAGTCACTGGAGCTAGCCAACGTCTATATCCACTGAAACATGTGTCTTAGCACCTGAAGCAGGCCGCAGCTTACAACGGCCGAAACGTCGTACAAATGGCAAGAAAAATTAGGACAATTGTCCGAATAATGTAAATTATGTAAATACTACCTCATCTCAGAAATACGGACATAAATGTACTTGTTGTTATGAACAATCAAGAGTTGTCTCTTTTTGTTTTGTCACTCTCCTCTTAGAGAGAACTATTTCTGTTTACTGAGACTATAAAACGACACTATACGCGAACCTTGTGTACTCAGTTGAATAAAGCTTTCTTTAGGCCGACACCTACGTACTTTTTTCCTTACACTTCTATTTTACAATATGCTAACCGAAGTAATGTACAGAATATGGAGCTGGTTTTTAAAATTGTCAACCCCTTATAGTACAAAATTCCCACTGAATTAATACAGATAATACAGGTAGATAAAGTTGCAAAATAGAAAATGTTATTCAGGTTTAAGCCTAAGTTTGCAAACATCCACCCGAAAAAATCATTCCCTTTGAGTCGGGTGTCTGATCTCTCTGTAGGGGGTGTAGTCGGTGTATTAAAAAGCGGCAGAGTATGTAAGCGAAGGGGAAGTTATTAAGGAAAATGTAAACAAAGAGCGCACTTATAGCTAGAATCAGAAAGAGACGCTTAAAATTTGCATAACACAATGAGGAAAGGAGGGCCAGAAAATTTGTCACGCACAGGAGATATTTGATTATTAATACAGTAACTCCTCGCTTAATGACTTACTCTGTAAGCGAGCCTCCGAATTTACGACCTGATATAAAATTTCATAAAACAAAAACAAAAATGTTGCAAAATTAATTAAATAAAATGAAAAGAAAATTAAATAAAAATGTACTAAATTTATAGTATGCAAACCGAAAGGTAAAAAAAAGTGGAAATTAAAAGACACTGAGATACGATCGGATGTGCGTTGTGATGCAGCGGGTATCTGCTGGGAAAGAGAAATCGGGGTGCCGAGTTCGAATTCCAGTTGAATATCTTGCAATCACTTACGCACAAATACCTTTGGGAAAGCTATTAATCCGTCTCTATTCTTCAGTAATGGGTTAAACAACAGGACAGATTGGGTTCTGGCAACTAGTCTACCGCAGAATGTAATGGCAACCTACTGGGAGATAATCTTCTGTCCAGTCAGTCATGCCTCTTTCGGGAACTGATCGCCCAAGCGTGTATCACGTATGGCATTTAACTGACTGACTGACTGATTGAGATCCGGCTGAAATCTCTTGATACATAATGAGAAAAGAAGGCATGGAAAATTTAACACTAACAGGATATACGGAAGGCAAGAATGACAGAGGAAAACAATAGCCTAGTTAATGTGTGTAAATAGATAGTAGGATAGGGATTGATGAGGATGATAAAGACAAGCATTGTTTAAAGCGACAAAAGATAAACAAAACTGTGGAGAACCAAGATCGCTCATGTCCTAAACACTTGTTGCATCATGGAATGAAGAGATACACAGTGAAATGTAGATAAACTACTTTATTACCAGAGTGGTCCAACCAAGTGGTATATACAGTATTTACAGTCTCTCGCAGTAGTAGGTGTTACTTCACGAAGTTCGTGATAATGACAACTCCCCGTGCTAAATGCACAATGTGTTTTATACATCCGGGCGACCGGATGTCACATGGTACGAGCCGCGACACAACAACACTGTACTTTTGAATAGCGAAAGATATCTCAACAAAGTGGTATGAAACAGGAAAATTTCGTTACAAAAGAGTGTAATATCAGGCATCCTATTAAGGACACTGAGATAGAGCTGAAATTTCTAGATACATAATGAGAAAAGAACGCATGGAAAATTTAACACTCACAGGATATACGGAAGGCAGATTGACAGAGGAAAACAATAGTCTAGTTAATGTGTGTATGTAGATAGCAGGATAGGGATTGATGAGGATGATAAAGACAAGCATTGTTTAAAACGACAAAAGATAAAAAGTTATGGAGAGCCCGATCACTCATGTTCTATACTTTGTACTTTGGAATAGCGAAAAACTGTCTCAGCAAAAGCTCGCAATGAAACAAGAAAATTTCGTTACAAAAGAGTGTAATATCAGGCCTCGGCGGACCTGTACGGCCGGTACCCACCACCTGTAATTTTTTTGGTTTTCATTTTTTTTTTTTTTTACTTTTTTTTAATTCATTCTTATCGATTAGACCCTAAACTTTCAGATTATCAAAAAGAAATTGGAAAAAATTCAATATTTAAATATGTTTAGAGGGTGCTCAGATTCTCATACAACATTCTACTAAATCGAACCCCATATTGGAAACACTCGCTTTGGGGTCGAGTAAAAGACAATGACGAGTTGTTGCTTTTTTTTTTTTTTTTGCAAAAGCTTGTAAGAAATTATGAGAAAAAACGTTTTGGGGGATCGATTTATTAGAACATTGTATGAGAAACTGAGCACACCCTAAAAATCTTTAAATTCTTGCCAATTTTTTTTTTTTTTTTTTTTTTTTTTTTTTGCTAATCTGAAAGTTTAGGGTCTAATAGATTAGAATGCTCTGAAAAAAGTAAAAAAAAAATAAAAATAAAAAAATACAGGGGGTGCCAGTTGTAAAATTCTGCCCAGGCCTCTTATAAATGACAGTAAGATACGGTTGAAATTTCTAGATACATAATGAGAAAAGAACGCATGGAAAATCTAACACTAACAGGATATACGGAAGGCACGAATGACAGAGGAAAACAATAGCCGAGTTAATGTGTATAAATTGATAGCAGAATAGAAATTGTTGAGGAAGATAAGATTATTTACTTGGCAATAAATACTAAAAATTAGTATGAAATACATCATTTTTTAAAACACTGGGGTGGCCTAATAATTATGGTCGGTAGTGTAGAAGGAGAAGCTCACTTTTGAAGCAATGTCTTGAGTGTTGGCCAACGAAGATAGTCCTCAGTCAGTTATTATTCTGGTTTCAGCTTATTTGCTCTGTTAGAATTTCAGCAAATTGTTCTCATATGTACACAATGATAACCTAAGTCCTAGACTGAATTCTTTCTTTAGGTAGCTACTGACCTTACTCAAACATCCTGTAATTCGTTAAAATTGCTATTTACGTCTAGGCAAGGACATTTGATCGAAACAAATTTTAAGCTGACCTGAAAAATGAGCAAAAAATTATTTAAATAGTGATAGATATAGAAAAGAAAAAGTTGTTCACACAAAAATCACCTCAAATTGTGTAAATAAGACCAAGACCACACACACACACACACACACACACACACATATATATATATATATATATATATATATATATATGTACTGTTAAATATAACAGGCAATGAATGTTTAATATGTTTAATCATGAGCCGTTCTAAAAATCGTAATTTGGCTTTAATTTCAGGTGAAAATAAAGACAAAAATCCACATTCTATAAATAATTACACAACATTAAACAAACACTTGTTAACAATGGATTTTCTCAGTCATTTCATAATAATTACAAACATGATGAAACAACACTCAAAAACATAATAGGTAGAAATGTTAAACCAATTAATAATAATAATCAAATTAAGCTCATCATATATTATAAAAACAATTAAAACATTTGACCTCATAGTTCTTAATAACCCTACAACCACACAACTAAATCCTATACAGAAAACCAATGTAGTGTACAAATTTACATGCCCATTTAGAGATTGTATCTCTGGTACTAATAATAAACCCAATACATATATTGGTTTTACTATAACCACGCTCTCCCGTAGACTTACCTGTCACCTTCCTGATGAGAGTTCAATTAAACAACATTTCTTAGAAAAACACGGCCATAATACTTATACGCACTTATACTTATACGCACAGTAAAAAGAACTTTCAGATATTGGAGGCCATGTACATTAAATCAAAGTAACCCACACTTAATAAAATTACATTTCAATCTGGTTACAACACATTACATTACATTTAGACATATGGTTCTGTTAACATTTTGGTCTCTCACGCGGTATGACTTCAAAGAACCGCATTACAAATTTACGAATTGCGTCTGCTATTCGGTGACTGTTATCGTTGAATAGCAATGTTTTATGTCAACACAAGATAAAGTCATCTTTGATGGTGGATGTCTTTATGTTTACGTCTCTGTAACCACTCAGAAGATGGCTCATGTGATTCGAAAGCTTAGAAGCAGCATAATAAAAAATATCCAATTTTTGTCATTATTTTCACCTGAAATTAAAGCTAAAATAAGATGTTTAGAATGGCACGGGATTAAACATAATACATATTCATTGTCTGTTATATTTTACAGTATCTGTTTAGAAAATTATATGCTGCCCCGATAAATTATATATATATATATGTTTTGGTGCTTAGTGACAAAATTGCTGTTTTTTCGGTAGTTTACTGATAGGAAGACATTTTTAGCTAGCAAGGTTTTTTGTGATAAAGTGCTCAGTATCGAATTAGAATGTGGAAAGATTTTCACTTAATTAAGCAGTGTTATTTTTATCGTGACGAACTCAATGTTTCTGTTCTTTAAGAATTTTGTTTTACTGCTGTGAAAAAAAAAACCATCGACGTTTATATATATATATATATATATATATATATATATATATATATATATATATATATTCTCGGCCATAATTATTATGCCACCCCAGTGTTTTATAAAATGATGTATTTCATACTATTTTTAGTATTTATTGCCAAGTGAATAATTGTAAATGAAAATAAAATGGTTCTTTTGTTAATACTGCACAATAATATGTGCATCAAATGAATCTATAAATATTTAATAATTACCTATATTGCAGTTTCATCAATGAAAGAATGAAGAAAATTTAGGGTGAGTCTGACGAGTTCATCTTTGTTTCATTACTTTGTAAAATTTTACAAATTTCTAATAACAAAAACAAAAAATATGCACACACACACACACACACACACACACACATATATATATATATATATATATATATATATATATGGTGCCACACAAAGTTTACAACGCATTACAAAAGTTTATTTTAGCTATTTCTAATACAGTTACATTAATTAAACTTTTATTGCTTTTTTTTAATTTGATTGTTTGACTAAAAGCTTAAACATATATATTATTAACAGTAAAAGTTTCATTATTCTATGTTAGAAATACATAAAGAAACATTTTTGTAATTCGTTGTAAACTTTTACTAACATTCAGATAAGACTACAATACATCTGTAAAAAGACAATATGAATAAAGCCAAAAGAAATTTTGTTTTACATTGCTGAAATAAATTCTGGATTTATAACCGTTTAATTATGCGCTGAGTTTTCCTCTCATATATATATATATATATATATATATATATATATATATATCATGTCACCCTAAGCAAGGCAATAAATATTTACTGAGTGTGAGAGAAAATAAGCAAAAGAAAAATATTACTGAGGAGCGAGAATAATAAAGAAACAAGAAGACAGAAGACAGAAGACAGAAGACAGAAGATAACGATTGACTTTACGTTTCATGTTACTTTGCAATGAATAGCCTAGCCAGTGACTGCATGACCATTTGCATTAATTCATGGATCTCTTGTACTTCAACAATGAATACTTATTTCAACAGAATACTGCACTGTGTTATTTTTATAGTGCCCTCTCTACATTGGAATGAATTCTTCCTCTTTCATAAATACTAATCTGCGAGACTTCCTAAAGGAGGCAGTCGAGACGCAGTGTAACTTGACAGTTCGGACGGACACTTTTATCTGCTGACTAACAGCACTCTTATTTTGTATATCTGTTCTGTTTTTTCCAATACACACGTTCAACGTACCTTCTTCTTTTCGTGTTTTTCTTTCTGGCCCAAACAAGCCACAACAGTTATTGACACCAAGTTGCTTCGAATTTCGGAACATTCTGGAGACTTCCAATGAATAATGTGTCCATAACATTTACCTGAAATTTACATTCAATGGACATAGTGCAGTGGTGTATTCCCATGTGAAATTCTTAATCTACAAATATCAGACAGCTTTCCAGAGCTCTTTTGACCACTTGTAGAATCAATGACGTCTTCAATCAAGAAGCATTCACGGAATATTAAAATATGCAAGAATTTAAAAGAAAGAATGAAAAGCAGACAAAAATATCATGTCTTTTAATCATTTTACCAAAAGTAAGGCAATGAAGCCACTAAGAAACAAGGCTTTACTGGGTGTGAAAGAATCTGGGAAAACATTAAAGAACAAAAAACAAGAACAAAAAAAAACAAGAACAGCAGACAGGAGACAATTAAGCCACTAAGACGCATAAGTTTATTGAGTGTGAGATAATGTGAGCAAAAGAAAGAAACATTATTAAGAAAGCAAGACAATAAAAAAAAACAGACGACAGGAGATAATAATTGATATTCCAGTCTAACTTTTAAAGAACAAACTTGACTGGGAAGCAATAAGACGGAAGAGAGTTCCACAAGCAAGAAGTGTGAGAAAAAACTATTAACATAGAACTTATAGTTACATCTAGCCATGTCAACTGTAAAATATCGAAGATTACTTATTTATTTGATTATTTATTTACAAAAATAATTTTATAATTACAAGATTATAAATGATAGGATAAAGAACAAACAGAAAACATTTTTTCAATCTAACTTTTCACTTTTATTAAAGCTTCATCAGAAAATGAATAAAAGTGAAACATGGTAGATTGACAAACGCTTTCTGTTTGTTCTTTATCTTATCATTTTGTCACGTTTCGATCTATATTTGATCTGTATTTGATCCCACTCATTTTGTCTGAACAAGAGTATAAGCATATGTGAACCAACAATATTTATTATTTATTATACCATAAAGAAAATAACAATAAAGACATTTTTATTCATAAATTTATCAAACAAAATGTTAATCGAACAAGAAAAGTGATATAAATACATAATGATAAATAACTGTAATTACCTGTAACTTTTTCCATTTGCTCTTTCCAAATAAATTCACTAAAATCGGATGAAAGCTGCTGATTTTTTCTCGAGAACTGACAGCAAAAATGTTAAAGATTATTTATTAGATTATTTATTTACAAGAATCATTTTATGTGTACGAGTTTACAAAACAATATATTTACCATATTATAAAACAAACTATGAAAACAATATTTTTATTTATAACGGGAACAATAGAATCAAAAAATTTTAATAAATACATAGTGTAATTTTAGTTAGAAATTATTCAGGCCATCTTTTTCATTTGCTCTGGTCAATTAAATTCACTAAAATCGGTTGAAAGTTTATCGATTATCAACTTCACTAATTAAATGTGTAAAGTTTCTTACAGGAATATTTTATAGCACATGAAATAATGGTAGTGTGAAAGAGTACATGCACAAAATAACAGACCATTTGATTTGCAATGCAAAATAACATTTATTAAAACAAAATTAAGAAAAGGAAATGTTTTAAAAAGAGTTTATTTTCTTAGGAGTAAATTGCATGCACAACGAAATGTTCAAAATATGTTTGAGTGTGCCTTACTGTCTTGACGTGTTTTTAGTATGAAGCTTCCACGGCTCTTTTAACTTCGTCTTCAAAAGTTCATATCATCAGCTCAAAAAAAGAAAACCTGGAAAAGAGAGAGTTACCTTAGGGTTCATGCGATTTTATATTCAAGGGCTGCTGCTGATATTATGTTTAAGAGCTTCTACTGTTACTATTATGTTTAAATACTGCTACTGTTATTAAAGGGAACTACAAAAGCGTCTGAATTTTTTCTCGAGAACAGACAGCAAAAACGTTAATCACTATTAGATCATTTACTTACTAGAATAATTTTAAATTTACAATATTATAAAGATACGTAACTAAGAATATATTATTATTTACCATGTTATAAAAGAATAATTATGAAAGCAATGTTTTTATTCATAAATTTTTAAGTAAATCTTTGTGAACAAGAAATTTAAAATATTCGTTGTTTCCGGTTTAGTATTTGGTTTCCAGTTGCTTTATAAGATTTTCATTCAATTTCACTTTCAATAGCACCTTGTGTCTTAGCGGCATCATTGCCTTACTTGGTGTGAATTAAAAAAGCAAATACATAAAGATGAGTAACGGTAATTATAAATTTTCCCATCATTTATTTCATTTGCTGTTGTCACATAAATTTATAGCGGATGTCTCTTATTCCTTTTCTAGTTGTAGTAGGATTCCGTAGCAGGTTAACGGAATTTGGCCTTGTGGAAAGATAGCCCACTATAAGTCATAAAATGATTATAAATTCAAGAAAGGCAATTAGAGTATAGAATAACCTTTATACATATATACATTTCAATTAATGTTTTACAAAATAAGTAATGCTTGAAATAAAAGTCGAACGGAGGTAAAAGAGTTCATGGCAAAATAATAAGCTGAAGGAGATTAAGGCTTAGAAATGTGGAAGCGTCTTGTGGGTAAATAATGTTCATTTAGAAGTTGTTACTTCAAAGGTCAGTAGGTCAGCAAGTTGCTTTGTGTGGAAGGTCTTTGAAGATGTCGATAAGTACTTTTGAGAACAGCAAGAAAGTAAAAGGTCAGAATAGTACTTATGAGACAGGGAAAGAAGAAAGAGGCAAGCATAGTAGCCGCTCGACTTAGGTCAAGAAAGAAACTAATTACACTCTTTTCCTCAAGTCCTGACTGTCTGACGAAGCGTTTGTGTCTTCACTTTTTATGTCGGCATTTTGGATCAAACGCAGCTAGTTTCGGATTTTCATCCTTGTATTTGATTCCGGGCTTCTCATTGGCTGGTAAATAACAAAAATGGTAATTTGATATTTGATTAATTTTTATTTTTCAACCGGAACATCTGCGCGAATCCACTTGCGCAGGGGTGATTTTTATTCATTCGCTTTCTGGTCGGCATAGAGCCAATATCCGGTTTGCTCGCTTTTGCTCGGTCGGTGGTATCACCACAAATTCACTAAAATCGGTTGAAATCTTCTGAATTTTTTCTCGAAAATTGACAATAAAAATGTTAAAAATTATTTACTAGAGTATTTATTTACAAGCATCATTATATATTTACGAGATTATAAAACAATATGTTATTTTGATCATATTATAAAAATAGCTATGAAAATAATATTTTTTACTAATAAATTTATAAAAAATTGTATTTGAACAAGAGAATTCGAATTTGTCTATACTTTTGAGATGAGGTAGTATTTGCAGTATTTACATTCTTCGGACATGTTCACGTTTTCCTAGCACCTAAATAAGAAAGGGGCGTATAACGGCCGAAACATCGTAAACATGGCAATGAAGATGAAAAAAATAGTCCAAAGAATGTAAATAATGTAAGAGAATCAGTAATTTTGAATAAATACATAATGTAACTGTAATTAGAAATTTTCCTGGCATATATTTTTTTCATTTGATCTTACAACATAAATTCAATCTGTTGAAAATATCTTAATTTTTCCTTTTTTTTTTTTTATTGTAATTAGTATATGTTTATACGACTACATAACTCTGCAGCCCATTTGGTAAGCCTTAAACAGAAAATTGTGCTTGTAAAGAGACGATCACTGAGTTTTTCTCTCCTGATTGATTATTTTACGAGCAAAATTAAACCTCCATAGCCGCGAAAAAAATGAGTCAAAGGGACTATTTTTTTTTTCTGTTTTCTTGACATCAGTACTACTTAAGAATTTATAATCATCTCACCCCAAGCAAGGCAGTTTTACTGACAATGGTGCGCAGGAGGTTACATAAGAAGAGAATGATGAGACAGAGGGACAAGTTACAGGGGGTGTCAGAGAATGGGTAAGAGAAGGATGTGAAGAGAACTGATGAGAGTAGAGCTGACAGGGAAAAGAACATAAGGGAAAGGATGAGAGTCAGAGAGATAGATGCCAAATGAGCTGGCATTTAAATTCTTGGAGATTGTAGCTGTCAGGTAAGCAAGTATACGGAAGGGAATTCCACGGGCGGGAAGTGCGAGAAAAGAAGTTGTTAGAGTAGAAGTTGGAGTTACATTTTATTGCTTTCAGTGTAAAAGGATGGAACCTAGCTGCTAGTCTAGTAGCTCGAGTAAATTCATTTACTAGGGAGCTAAGCTCGTCGGAGCAGAAGCCGTTAAAGAATTTGTAGAAGAGACGGAAGGAAACCACATAACGCCGGTGAGAAAGCGACTGCAGCTGAGCTACCAAGTCAAGATCGATCATATTACAGATTCTCCGTTGGATTTTGTCAAGAATCTCGAGGTGAATAGCAAGGGCACCCGACCAGATGTGGCAGCAGTATTCAATACACGGGCAGGTGGTAGATCTATATATGTGCAGGATGAATTCAGACGGGAAAATTTCCTGGCCTTATACAGTGAACCGACTTTCCTAGCAGCATATTTAGCTATAGTCTACGGCTATATTGTGTTGAATACACCGGTTCCAGTCCGATCACCAAAGTTAAGCAACATCGAGCCTGGTCAGTACTTAAATGGGTGACCATTTGGGAATACGTAAAGGCCAAGAATGGTCCACCAGTCCTCCGGGATTGGGTGCAGGGCTAACAACCCTGCCCCGTAAAAAAACAGATTGTTACAGAAACAGCAACAAAATGTTGCTGCCCTATGCACCATCTCGGTGTGATGGATAAATGATGATGATGATGAGATTTAGCTATAGATTCGATGTAGTCATTCCACTTGAGGTCGGCTGAGTGAGTTAGGCCGTGGAGGCACAGTGTTTTGCTTTCAGGGAGACTAGCCTGATCCATGCTAATGGGGCGGGGTAGGAGAGAAAAAAATAAATATTTTTAGTATTTTAATAAAATCCAAACATATAAATCTGGATTTGTCTATACTTATGAGATGAAGTAGTATTTACGCTATTTACATTATTCGGACTATTGTCCTCATCTTTGTTGTCATTTTTACGAGGTTTCGAACGTTGTACGCTGCGGCATTCTTCAGGTGCTAGGTGCTCAGAGAGTTAATTTAAAGGGAGATAACTCATGACTACCAGAAGTGGCTTCGCACAAGAAATGAGAATACTATTCCCCAGTGATCGTAATAACGGGTTCGGTTCGAAATTCCTAGTACCTGAAGAAGGCCGGAGCGTACAACGGCCGGAGCGTACAACGGCCGAAAGGTAAAAAATGACAACAAAGACGAGGACAATAGTCTGAATAATTAAAATAGTATAATATAAATCTGTAATTACACATTATAAAAATGTACATGTTTATTTTGGGGAATTTAGGAGGGAGGCGAGAGAAATTAAAAGAAATGAATGGAAAAATTTTTCTCTATGTAATATTACAATTTATGATGTGTTTATTCAAATTTTCTTGTGAATTCATTAATATTTTTTATAAACTCATTGATAAAAATGTTGTTTTCAGAGTTTACATCACAATCTTGACTTTTGAACAGGAGTCGTGGTTTATCTTTTGTTTCCTGTTTAGAATTCAGTTTCCGGTACGTTCTAAACTCTACTCCAACAATATACCTCTAACGTAGTAGATAGGCTCAGCTATATCCGGTTCACACTCTTCCCATGGTCCTTTGTGTGACATATCTCTCGCGGGGATACTTTCCCTTCTCCCGCGGCGATACTTTCCCTTGTTTGGTTTAATACAGCAAAGAGAGAGAAATTGATATTAGTAATATTATTAGTTATGCTTTGTTGTAATACGTGATATGAGCTTATGCAAAAAAAAAATATCTTAATACTATCAAATACTTGTAAAATATGGGGAATAGAAAAATTAACTATTTTAATACTATCATTAACTTCTAAAATCCGAGGAATAGAAAAATTAACTATTTTTGGAAAAGAAAAGGAAAAAATATATTTTTTCTTCTTTCGTGTTCGAAGCAGATATTTTTTGATGAAGCTAAAATTTTAGAAGCCATAATAAAACGTCATGATTATTTGATGGGGTCAGGCGGGGTTAAAGTCCCTCAACAAATTTTCCTGAGAACAGAAGTCTGTGGGAAATTGGATACGACGTGAGCTGGCGATATCTCATTCGTCGAAGCTAACCCCTTCCGCAGATCGAGTGGGCGGAAAATGATTTCATTGGCCGAAGGCTTCAAGTCAGCTAGATCCCCTGAGAGGATTGAAAAGGGTTATAAAAATAGAGACTTGACGAGAAAAGTTGAGTTAGCTGGGAGTACGCCTCCAGATGACAGGGAAGCCAACCCCACACCGCTGCCGCTATCACCGCCATCGACGCCATTGACCGCCTCTGATTCGGCAAATCCCGTCAAGTTCCGTTGAGAAACCGAAAGAACTTTGTTATTTTTTTAACATCACCTAGAAAACGGACAGCTCTAATTTTAGAGAATACAGAAAATATTTTAGCGAAAATTTGAAGAGCCCTGTCTACTTTAACGAAAGTTAGAAAAGACATTTCTATTTAAGGATTGAAAGCTCTGAGATTTAAACACACTCTCTCTCTCTCTCTCTCTCTCTCTCTCTCACACACACACACACACACACACACACACTGTTGTAAACCAACATTCAGACAAGTGTATTATCTGCCCCTGTAAAGGAAGAAAAGAAACATTGTTTTTTGTGTTTATATATATATATATATATAAACACAAAAAACAATGTTTCTTTTCTTATATGTTTCTTTATATATATATATATATATATATATATATATATATATATATATATAAGACATTCTTCGTAACTCTCCAGGCGTGTTCGAGCTTGTTTAATTTTTTTTTGTACCGTATTTCTTTTTTTTTTTTTTTTTTTACCACAAGTGTGCACCAGTGTCCGGACTGGCTCTAAAAGACGACAACTAAAATTGCACGACGTGACCTCTGGGATCAATTCACAACGAGGTACAGTGGCGCGTTGTTGCAAGAGACGTCTTGTAAACCAGCTTTTGTGACGACATCGTCGGACGAGATCGTCACGACCAGCAACAGCGACCGAACCAACCGGCCAGCCGCCTGGCAGTGTCACAACTGGGATCATCACGACCGTGAACGAGAACGAGCGTCACATTAGACGGCCAGCCCCGGGCATAGGGCGTCACATTTGAACTGGAGTAAAGGTTTATCCCTCGTTTCCTGTTTAGGATTTGGTTTCCGGTTCCTTCTAAAGTCTACTTCAACTCTATACCTCTAACGTAGTAGATAAGCTCACCTATACCCGTAGTCGGAATCATGAAGTCAATGCGAACGATCTTTTCCTTAGCTCCATAGTATGTTTTTCGCTAAGGTTACATACAATTTTGTATTCGGAGTTTTCTTTCTTCTAGACAGGTTGCCACCAAAGGCTATAGAAACTAGTCCTATTATTTACCCATAGCTACCCATAGATTTTATCTAATTAATATGAAATATTAAATTGATAAAAATAGATAGCTCAATGGATATTATCCAAAGCAATATGAAATATTAAGAGGAAAATAAACACATAATTAAACGCTTATTAATCCAGAATTTATTTCAGCAGTTGTAAAAATTACAATCTACTTCTTTCAGACTCTGGAAAAAATAAATAAATAAAAATTAATTTTACTCAGAATTTTGTAAAAACGGGTTTTAAGAGTGGGGAAATAGGTTAGGTGAAATGAAAATTGTATTCGTTTAGTCAGAAGAGTCATACATTTAAGAATACATACATCAAATCACACAAACGTACCAAAAGAATTTCCCGCTTGTGCAACTCCCTTTTTTATACTTGCTTCCCTGAGAACTAAAATTTTCAAGAGTTCAAGCGCAATGTCAATTCCCATCTCTTGTCCACTTGACTCCAGTCCTTCTCTCATTTCCCCATGACCTCTTGTATCTTGTTCTTCTTTCTCACTCGCAAATGTCTTCACACTGGTAAGAAGGATCGGTATAGACATACACAAAATAAGCACACAGACATAAACTTATAAAGACATATAAGCACACAAAAAAGAGGAATCAAAATTATAAAGAGTGTTAAAATAAGGTAAAAAAAAAAAGAATTAAAAAAAGAATATTCTGAGTGAAATTAACATTTATTTATTTTTCCACGGTATCAAAAAAGCACATCTTCTAATCCTGGATTTATAACCGTTTAATTAAGTTTTGAGTTTCCTCTCAATATTTCACGCATATATATATATATATATATATATATATATATATATATATATAATCATCTAATAAGGACATTATAGTCTTAATTAGATGATTATGTATATATAATACAACAGAAAACAATTTTATATATATATATATATATATATATATATATATATATAAAATTGTTTTCTGTTGTATTAATATCTACAGTGGTTGGGGACCATTCCATTATTATCTTTGAAACCGTGTCTGGCAAGTTAGGCAATATTCAGCTTTGCAGGATGTGAAAGATCATTGTCTTTTACGAATAACACATTGACAGATGCCATCGCCAATTAGGATCATGAGTGCACCACATGTACTGCAGTTGTAACAGCAGTAGATGTGTCGACAGCAACAAAGCCTGTCAGCTCTATTCAGGGTGTTTTTTAACTTCATGTTTTTTTCTCTTAGATCGATTACTATCCAAGTTAAGTCTGTTTTACTAAATAACCTATTCCCTGTGAGATAAGAGACGGAATCATTAAGTTCCTGCTTAGAATATGGTTTACCGGTTCATTTCTTTTATGGCCTAAACGGTTTATCTGTATTAAATTTTTTGGCGAGCTGACTAATCAGTGAGTGCATTCTTTCATTATGGGTATACTGGGTTGGCAGTTTTCTGGATGCTGCATCTCGATTTTAATAAGGAGCCCAAACATTTTAATAGCGATTAGAGAGATTGCTCTGATCAAGACTTGCATAATATCGGGCTATTTGTAGTTTTATGTGGCGGATAGATGGGTGTTTCTACGTATACTTCCGGTAGGATGTGCATTGTGGTGCAGAGGCTATCGGCTCGGAACGAGAAAATGAAGAGCCGAGTTCGAATTCCAGTTGAATTCGTTGCATTCATTTACGCGCAAATGCCCTTAATAAAAGTAGGCACCTCCATTAAATCTCTGTAAAAAACAGCATACCTAAATTTAAATTGAAATTTTAAAAATAAATGTTATTTTCAAACTTTAAAATTAGCTGTAATTGAAAGCCAAGAGATTAAATTTTAATTCCAGAAAGAAAAATACACTGGTGTATTTAAAATCGAAATTATATCGAATTTAATCTAATTATTTTCTGATTTAAAAAAAAAAATTGCCACCATTCTTGATTGATCGACACATTCTGTCAACAGTACGTAAACAGTAGCCAAATTTACGTTTTAAAAATCTTGCAAAATTAAAATATACCTCGCTGACATGTCATTTAAGTCAATTTTAAAAATTCAAACTTACCTTTATCTGATTTCAATCAAGTAATAATTGCTTACTGCCAGAAATTTACAATAAAAAAATTTTTTTAACTCTGATATTCCTATTTTATCTGTGTCATCGAGGTGACGAATGATTTATGACTGCCGGAACACTAAAGGGTGGCGACCATACTAGCCAAAATTCCAATTAGTTTAAAACATAAACTTTTGAAATTTTCTTTTCTTTTTTTTTTTTTTTTTTTAACTAAATAGTAATTTTTTTTTAATCGTATCACCCCGAGCAAGGCGGTAACGCCACTGATGCGCAGGGGGCTACGTAATAGTGAAAAGATTGGAAAAGAGAAAGCCGGAAGCCACATCCTAAACAGGGAACAAAGGATGAGTCTCTTAACCTGTTCAATAGACGTGGGTGGAGTGTAAACCGGGCGATAGATAGATCTATCTACTCCAATTGAAAAAAAAAGTGAGAAGATTGGAAAAGAGAAAACCGAAAACCACATCCTAAACCGGGAACGAGTGTAAACCGGGCGATAGATAGATCTATCTACTCCAATTGAAAAAAATTAAAAATTTAACTTAAAATTTTCAGCAATTATATAATATTTTATAGAATTTTAGTTTAAATTCATAGTTAGACATTTGAACATGCTTCCTGAATAAATAAAAATTTAAAAACTTTAATTTCTTTTAAAATAATTTTAATTTAATAAAAAGGTTCGGTTATTTTATATTCATTCTTAGTTTTATTATGTTATTTATTAATATTTTTATTATGCATTTTTCATGTTATTAATAAGTTATCATTAAGTTTAAGGCATAGTAAAAATATCTAATTTAATGATTATGGAAACGTGTTATGACTCCTATGGAACATCGTACTAAATCAAAATAAACATATTTACACACACAAAAAGTTTTTTTTAATTATTTAAAAATATTTTTGGTGAACAATTTTTATTAAATTTTCAATTTTAGATAGGCAATATAATCATCAATTCTTAACTAAAAAAGAATTAAAACAACGATTCTATAAAAGCTTTTAAAAATATTTGTCACACTTTATAAATTATTTAATAATAATAATAATAATAATAAAAATAATAATAATAATAATAATAATAAAATGAAAACAATTCTTTCAAAATTTTATTAGTAATCGAAAAATTTTTTTTTCTTCAGACTATAATGTCCTTAATTATTATTATATATTCCAGCAATTAAAAGCTTATCAAATTAAATTATATCAGTTTTATTGCATTTTTTATTTTACTCATCGGAGCAGATTTTCGGTTAGGTTGTCCACTTTAAAATAAAAAATATAGATGATTTGTATCCCCCTATGAGTCATGCGTTTAAACTAATAAAAAAAAAATTTGCAGCTAATTAAAATTTATTAAAATTTTATGAATTTACGTAAAGGTGGGTAACAGAGTTAAAAAATATATTTTCACGAAGACTTTTAAAAAATAATCACTTCAAAAATAATTTTGTCTATTTGTGAATGAGTGCTGAAAGTTTCATTAAAATCTGACAATTATTTGATTTTTGCGAGAATGTCCAAATTAATGTGTTTGTCACTGGGGGAAAAGTGGGTTTCCCATTGTAAAACAGTCGTAAACTTTTTTTTAGCCGCTAACTCAAATCAAAACAAACTTTTCTGCCAAAATTTCAAACATGTTAGAAGGGATTAAAAATTTTTTTAAAAATAATTAAAAATTACGTTGATCTTTCCTCTTAATAATAATTTAAACATTTTGATGAAAAAAGTTAGTTTTATTAGGTTTTGGACCTTTCTTATCCATGCTGTTTTTATGATGTTTTAGTGGAGGTACCTAAATAAAAGTATTAGTCCGTAGCTTCTACCTCCAGCGCTACCCCCTCCAGCTATGGGTTAAGCAGCAGGACAAATTGGGTTCTATAGCCATGGATGACAACCAGTCTACTGCAGAAAGTATTGGCAACCTACTGCTGGAAAATCTTCTGTTCAGTCACACATGTATTTTTCGAGACATGATCGCCCAAGCGTGTATTACGTATGATTGACTGTAGTGCCATGCCACGAATAAATAGGTGTTTCTGTAAATACATCCGGTAGAAACCACCGAGGTTACATTTTACTTTAGTCTTAGCCACTTTACAGTCAATTTGTATTCTACAGACGATTGACGCTAATGTTTATTTTTTCTCTTCTTAAAATTATTCTTCTTATCACAGTTAAAATTAAATAGTAAACTTTAAGAAATTAAACTAATATAAACTTTGTAAATTCAGAACTATTTTTTTTCAATGTATTCGTCATTTTTTCTTCTGGACTGTCTGTTTCACGTTTTTAAGAGCTGGAAAACAAGTTTTACTTAAGTGTCTGAAAAACAAATACAGTTTGTGTCTTTTCATTAAAATAAACAGTTATTGGAAATGAAAAGTCTCAGATACATTGTCAAGAGGACGAAAGCCACTGAATGCATAAAAAGAAACTTCCTTACTAAGCAAAATTTAGCAGACACTTTGAACCACTGCATTTCAGAATAACCTGTGTATGATAATGTAGTCTATCTGTTTTTTGTTTTTTGTTTGTTTGTTTTTTGTTTTTTTGTCACCCCCTGGGCTTCTCCATGTCCATAGACGTCGTGGGTGTTCTTGAAACCAAGTGTTAGTTATTACCTGGTCATTTGCTGTGCACCATTGGCCCCATTTTTCTCCTCGTTCGTTGCGGATTCTTAAGCCAAAGTTGCCAGTTGTCACACCTTCCTTCTCCTTGCCTACTTTGGTATTCAAATCTCCCTTGATGATTCTGATTTCTTGGCTTTTACATTGAGCCTTGGCATTGTCTAGAGTGGAGTAAAAAGATTTTATTTCTTCCTCAGTGTTTTGCGTTAATGGTACATAGACGACTACAATTGCTATGTTGAACGGTTTCCCTTTCAATTTGACCAGGAGAACTCTTTCGGAGAACTGGCAGTATCCCAAAACACATTTCTTCATTTCTTTGTTCAGTATTAAGCCGACTCCTTTTTCGTTATTTTTGCCTCCTGCGTATATTATCCTATGGTTGTCGCTGCTGAAGTCTCCATTATTTGTCTATCTGGTTTCGCATATTCCCAGAATATTGATGTTCAGTCTGTTCATCTCCTTCTTGACATTCTCTAGTTGTCCACAGTTGTTGAGCGTCCTGACGTTCCATTCTTTCTTTGTTGCGCACAGTCGCAGGGTAACGATCCAGAGACACCTGTTGCTCATGTCATTCCTTCCCGGGCGAGGGACAGATTTTGGGAAAAAGTGTCCTCTTTACACAGTTGTTGCTAACAGTCGCCGAATGACGGTCAGGTGACACCTGTTATCCATGTCGGCCCATGCCGGGCGGGGAATTGGTCTCTTTGGAAGCAACCCCCTTCACGCCGTTAGATTTTATATATTTATATTGTACAGCCATGATTATGCGCAGGATAGATAGATAGTGGAGTGGTATCCTGTAGCCTTTTCCACGGTGATTTATTGAGACACCACCTCTAGTTAGCTGGCCGTTGACTCATCAAGAGTTCCTCCACTCTTTGTAGTTTTTTTTTTTTTTTTTTTTTTACTACCAGGTTGCTAACATCTCGTTAAAAAACAAGGGGTGGGAGAAAGAAGAATATAAATATTAAGTATATACGTATACTAAGTTCAAACAAGTCGTCATATAAAGGAAAATATGTCAATTTCCCTAGTTACTCTTAACTAGCAAAAAAGAAAGATTTCGTTTCCAGGTGACATAAGGATCTTATTTCCAGTAAATAGAAGATATTTTCTTTGAAATTTCGTAGTTTCTCAAAGAAACCGTCTGTTTCATTTGGATAATTCTGGCCAATGCATGTTTTGCCAATATGAAGCTGAACAGCATGAGATCCAAGGGGAGGGGAGGGAGAGAGAGGAATTATAACGCTATTAAATATTTTAAATTACAAAACTCAATTTTAAGTTAAACATTAATAGATTTACAAACTTGAGAACAAAAAAAAAATAAATTATTCTGAAAGGAAAGATTACAAGAATAGAAAAATATATTGTGTTTACAGTCTTTTAATTTAAGATGGCTCCCTCGTTTGAAAAAACAGTTTCTGAAATTCAGTGCACTGAATTTACGCGTCGGCATTAATAAAGTGAAGTAAATATTTACGCAGTGAATATTTTGAATCTCCATCTAGCTACTAACTACACATACACGCGTTAGTTACAGATATATAGAAACATGTGTGTGTGTGTGTGTGTGTGTGTGTGTGTGTGTGTGTGTGTGTGTGTGTGTGTGTGTGTGTGTGTTTGTGTGTGTGTGTGTGAAAGACAAAAGTAAAACTTTTCTTTACCGGCGCGTTTGGTCCCCTGATGGACTTTAAAAGCAGGAAATTTATTTTGCAACTAGTATTAATTTGCAGAAGTAAAAATGCCATTAGATTTTCGAAAAGTTTAATTTAAAAACGCTCATAAATACTTTTCAGACTAACTATGAAAGCCAGGGTAAATTACAAAAGAGATTTAGTGATGTAATTTAAGGTCTTAATAAACTACGGAAGAGGCTAAGCGATATAATTTAATGCCTAATGAATGAAAGTGAGTAAATACTGTTATTGTTGCAGGTAATTTTTTGTTTATTATTTATGATATAAATAATATTTAATATTTTAATTTGATAAAATATCTATGTATTTATTTATTTTAAATAGTGAAAGCTTTTGAATTTAACCGCTCGAGTTTCTAAAACTTTTATAGTCGTGTATCTTGGTTCCTAAAAGATGTATATCTTTTAGGAAAGGAGATATTTAAAATTTCAGGTTGCAGATTTATATTTTGCCAAAATACGAAATAGGTATTCTCAAGAATTCTTTGTCTGGATAAATTATTTACTCTTTTAATAAGTCTGGTGTTCTTTAGATCTAAGTTGTGATTGAACTTATTTCTTTGTGGCATTAGTTTAATAAATGATTGTGTATCAGATACTTTTTTGCCTTCGTTGATATGTGACAGAGAGAGGCGGTCGGCAAAGTAAGAATATGGTTAATTAACTAGCGTAATGAATTGATTGAGAAGCGAGATTAGAAGCAATAACAGTTAAAGACAGGTAGAAAGGGTAGTAGTAGATTTGAGGCTGATCAAAATAATAAATTAATTGGAAACGTTAATAAAGTAAAGGTTTAAAAAATACGACTAGTTTAAGGAAAACGTTGGAAAAAGTTTATTTTTTTTGTTTGAAGAGGTCACCGAAAATTACCTGTCCTTACCTGTGGACATAAACAATGACGGACCAGACCTGCAGGCGACTAATAGTTTCGGACGAGTGTAACTGACCATTATTGGAAAAGTTAATGGAGCGTGCGGCAATTGGCGAAAAGTCCACCCAGAACTTGGTTTGAGGCCAATCTGCAATGTCCGTTTGTGCGTAGAGAAGTCGTCAGAGGGACACATACATACGAGGGTGTGACGACTGGATCGATCGATCTCTCTCTCTCTCTCTCTCTCTCTCTCTCTCTCTCTCTCTCTCTCAGTTTCGTCGATTGGATTGTTGTCACTTGGATTTGATTGGGAATCTGCAGAATATAACGGCCTGACCCGCGAGAATCGAGTGGGCGTAAGGGGTTATAGATACGTATTTAAAAAATTCTACAAGTTTCCCCTATGTATTGTAAGGAACACTTCGGGTAGTTTAATTTATATATACCTGCTTCTGGATTATTATTTTGTTTTTATTATATTGTGTTTTTACAGTTATATTTTTATTTATAATAGAACTCCCCCCTTCATATATATATATAGGTAGAGAAGATCAGGCGGTTACGCTACCATGCTATCGACTTTTCGGTTTCGTCAGGTCATTTGTTTTGAGTGGTGGATTTGTAGTGAACAAAACAGATTGTAAAAATTTAGAATTCAAATCTGACTCATTGATTTTGTTAGAAAAAAAAAGAAAAGAAAAAAAGAATTTTCTGGAATGTACAAACTTTGCACACAAAACTCGCGAACTTTCACACCTCGATGTGAAATGTTTTTCGGCAAATAGCAAACAAGGAAACATCCAAAAAAAAAAAGAAAAACAAAAATTCAAATAATCTTTAATTAAAAAGAAAAACAAATTCCTTTTACGAACCCTTTTTGCGACCCGACGCGAAGTTTGTTAGTCGTCCAATGTGAAGCTCAGAATTATATCCGGGTGTGAATTCCCAAATGACTTGCTTGGAGACCCAGAAAACGAAATAAAAGAACGAAACAAGAAAATGGTCACAGTAGAGAAAGTACGAGCATAATTAACACGTCCCTTGACAAACGTCAAGCGATTGTATTATTATAGCCTATCTTTCTCTCTCATCTTTTTCTTCACTGTTCACCAATCTACTTAAGAACTGACCAGTACCCGAAAGACTGAACGAAGACTTCAAAGACACTCCTAACAAACAAACGCTCACACATACATACGCACAAACTCTTTCCAACAATTACTGCTATGAACATTTTAACGACCTTGTACCAACCAAAGAGCATTACTTTTCTTTGCAAAAACCTTATATATATATATATATATATATATATATATATATATATATATATATATATGTATGTATGTTGTTTCTATATACAATTTGAATTTTTTTTTTTTTGTACCCCTCTTATAGTGAGCTATCTACTAACAAGGCCAAATCAAACTAATCCGTCTCCTGTTTAGGATGTGGTTTCCGACTTTCTCTTTTCCAAACTTTTCACTCTTTTCTTTTTTTTTTTTTTTTTTTTCAATTGGAGTAGATAGACTAAACTATCGCCCGGTTCACACCCCACCCATGTCTATTGAACAGGTGAAGAGGCTCATCCCCTGCTCCCTGTTTAGGATGTCGTTTCCGGCTTTCTCTTTTCCAATCTTTTCACTCTTTTCTTTTTTTTTTCAATTGGAGTAGATAGACTAAACTATCGCCCGGTTCACACTCCACCCACGTCTATTGAACAGGTGAAGAGGCTCATCCCCTGCTCCCTGTTTAGGATGTCGTTTCCGGCTTTCTCTTTTCCAATCTTTTCACTCTTTTCTTTTTTTTTTTTTTTTTTCAATTGGAGTAGATAGACTAAACTATCGCCCGGTTCACACCCCACCCATGTCTATTGAACAGGTGAAGAGGCTCATCCCCTGCTCCCTGTTTAGGATGTCGTTTCCGGCTTTCTCTTTTCCAATCTTTTCACTCTTTTTTTTTTTTTTTTTTTTTTCAATTGGAGTAGATAGACTAAACTATCGCCCGGTTCACACCCCACCCATGTCTATTGAACAGGTGAAGAGGCTCATCCCCTGCTCCCTGTTTAGGATGTCGTTTCCGGCTTTCTCTTTTCCAATCTTTTCACTCTTACGTAGCCCCCTGCGCTTCAGTGGCGTTACCGCCTTGCTCGGGGTTATATGATGAAAAAAAAAAATCACATACACTTCACTATAACGGATAACCTACTATATATTAACCGTTAACGCTTTTATCTACAAAAGCGGTTTTTCCCCGCCTAATTAACTAAATTATCTACATGTTGAATCTTCACCTTCCTTCAAACATATATTGAGCACTTTCTAATACTAGTTTAATTTAAGTCTGACCTATATCTGATCAGTATATATATATATATATATCATTCACTTGATAAGACACAAGTGTTGTATATCTGTGACGACGAATACCAAGGTGATGTAGGCTGTATAACCTGCAAACCAATGTTGATAATCGGCTTGAATTACAAAGACAGACATCGTGGAATGTGTAAAAAAAAATATCTTCACTAATTTATTCTCTGCAATGTCCGTTTGTGCGTAGAGAAGTCGTCAGAGGGACACACACATACGAGGGAGTGACGACAGGAGTTGTCTTTCTTGAGTTCGCTTCGCCTGACTGCTCTCTCTCTCTCTCTCTCTCTCTCTCTCTCTCTCTCTCTCTCTCAACTCGGTCTTATAAGTTCAGACTCTGTCGAGCTTCACCCAATTACGTCATTCCCGGGCAGCATAATTCTCCAGTTGTTGTTTTTGGTCAGTTACATTTGACGTAAACACGTTATTATTTCATTAATGCTCTTATCAATTAACCATCATAGACAACCGCACCTACCTCCTATTAGCATGGACTAGGCTTGCCTCCTAGAGAGTAAAACACTATGCCTCCTTGGTCTCACACTTTCAGCGGACCTCTGTGCAGGGCCCGGAAGTTTTTCCGTTTGAATCTATCCTGCACATATATAAATCTACCATCCGCACGTGCATTGAATACTGCTGCCACATCTGGTCGGGTGCCCCTACTATTCTCCTCGGGGTTCTTGACAAAATACAACGGAGAGTCTGTAATGTGATCGATACCGACTTGGCAGACCAGCTGCAGTCTCTCTCTCATCGGCGTGACGTGGCTTCCCTGTCTCTCTTTTATAAATACTTTCACGGCTTCTGCTCCGATGAACTTAGATCACTGGTGCCCCCTAAATACGAATTTGCACGAGATACTAGATCCCACTCTTTTACAGTGAAACCGATTAAATGTCACCGCAATTTCTACTCCAACAGCTTCTTTTCTCGCACTTCCCGACTATGGAATTCCTTTCCACATGATTGCTTCCCCGATGGCTACAATCTCCAGGAGTTTAAATGTAAGGTCAATAGACACCTCCTAACACACTAACTCGCATCCATTCTTTCAAACACTCTTCGCATCTACCCAACCCTCAGCCTCGGTATCCTTACCCGTCTTTCATCCTCCTTCTGACATTTCCTATATCTAACTACTCTTTCTCTTTACTTTCCCCTATGTAACCCCTTGCGCAATAGTGGCAGTGGAATGGTTTGCTTGGAGTGAAGTGATTAAAAAAAAAAATTGTCCAAATTTTTCCAATTTCGACACGCTGGCGCAAACATATTTCTCGTCTGCTTTAAACTACCCTTGTTTTGTAACCCGAAATAATTTAATGCTTTTGACTGAATAATTTAATTAAACTATTTCCCCTGTATATATTTCGTAACCTTGAAAACCGGTGTTGTATTGCATAAAACAGTTTATTTTTGTTTTTACATCCCAACTTTGACCGAAATCATCGCTTGTTGTTTTTTGTTTTGTTTTTTCTGCTTCGACAGAGATCAATTTTTTTCATGTTCAAGTTCAACTATATTCTGTTGGTCCCCAGAAAATATAACACAAGAAGTGTCCGAAAAAATAGCTACTTATGAAGTGATATAACATATTTATGAAAAGTAGATACATCCAGTCATTTTTTATGTCTAACTTTTAAACTGAATTTTTAAAAGTGAAAAAGTTTTCTTGAAACTTTTATTTTAGTTTTAATTGAAAGGCAAATGATTAAATTTACTACTTCCAGTAATCAAAATATTCTGGTTTATTTCAAACAGAAATTATATTGATTTGAATATAAAAGTTTGAGGTTTTTTTCTCATTTTTTTAATTTCACCGCCATTTTCAAGCAATCGACACATTTGTAAATAAAAGTTAATTCTCGGTTTTAAAAATCTTGCATGTTATAAATTCTAAATAAATATTATTCGCTCTACTTTGTATTGAGCACTTTTTTAAGAATAGTGTTTTTTGGATACAGAATTGTATTCCATCCATACCTATCCTACACACACACACACACACACACACACACACACACACACACACACACATAGGTATATATATATATATAGATAGATAGATCTCTTTTTTTTCAGCCTTTTTATTTTAGTTTTTGCTTTGAGTTTGGCTCTAAGTAGGTATAATTATAGTTATTAGTCTCAGCCATAATACCATTTACTCAGAGGACTTATTTAGCCTTCAAAATTCAGTTTACGACGAAAAAAACCTATTTGAAATCGATACCAGGAAATCAAAATTTGACTTACATCCATTGATTTTTCTTTCAGTCTACGGTTTCGCATTAACTGGAAACAACTATTGCTTTTTAGTCTTTCGTGCCAACGTCCAAAGAGTCTGAGCTCCAGGACCATGGATTAGTTTTAAAGCTTTCATTACACCCGAGCAACGCCGGGCTATACTGCTAGTATATATATATATATATATTGTGTATTTGGGCAACAATCTCTCTTTTATACAGGTTTCATTAAAATGACAGATAAGGTATTATCATCAGGGTTTTATATATATATATATATTTTACGTGTTCTTATGATATTTTTCTTTTTAGAACTCAAATTATATAAGAATTGTCTAAAGGTTTTTATTTTTTATTTTCGAGCGCTTTCGGCTTTACTTTTAGACATTATCATATAAAAGAAGATTAAAATAATGGCGGTATTACTAATAAAAATGTAAAACCCTCCACGCAATAACATCAATTATGAACACAGTAACAATGTGCTTACGTGTTCGGAATTTAACATATACGTGACTCTGTATACATAAACTTTTAACACATACACACACACTGTATACATAAACTTTTAACACACACACTCTGTATACATAAACTTTTAACATACACACACACAATCTGTATACATAAACTTTTAACACACACACACAATCTGTATACATAAACTTTTAACACACACAAATATATATATATATATATATATATATATATATATATATATATATAGGTTTCATTAAAAATGATAGACAATGTATTATCATTAAGTTTTTTATATACTTTTTCATGTCTTCTACGTGTTCTTATGATTTTTCTTTTCGGAACTCAAATTATATAAGAACTCTCCAAAGATTTTGTACTTTCGAGCGCTTTCGGCTATATTTTTAGCCATTATCAAGAATTCATTTCGTTTCATTTGTAAATAAACATGTGTAAAGTTTATGCATATAGAATCTTGTGTGTGTTAAGTTCCGAACACGGTAGGCACATTTTTACCGTGTTCATAATTGATTTTCTTAAGTATAAGTTTTATCTTTTTTATTACTAATGCATCTATTATTTTTAATCTTCTTTTGCATGCATAGATAGATAGATAGATAGATAGATAGATAGATAGATAGATAGATAGATAGATATGATATGAGGCTGAGATAGATAGATAGATAGATAGATAGATAGATAGATAGATAGATAGATAGATAGATGAACAGGCTGAGATAGATAGATAGATAGATAGATAGATAGATAGATAGATAGATAGATATGAACAGGCTAGATGATAGATAGATAGATAGATAGATAGATAGATAGATAGATAGATAGAAACAGGCTGAGATAGATAGATAGATAGATAGATAGATAGATAGATAGATAGATAGATATGAACAGGCTGAGATAGATAGATAGATAGATAGATAGATAGATAGATAGATAGATAGATATGAACAGGCTGAGATAGATAGATAGATAGATAGATAGATAGATAGATATGACAGGCTAGATAGATAGATAGATAGATAGATAGATAGATAGATAGATAGATATGAACAGGCTGAGATAGATAGATAGATAGATAGATAGATAGATAGATAGATAGATAGATAGATATGAACAGGCTGAGATAGATAGATAGATAGATAGATAGATAGATAGATAGATAGATAGATAGATAGATATGAACAGGCTAGATAGATAGATAGATAGATAGATAGATAGATAGATAGATAGATATGAACAGGCTGAGATAGATAGATAGATAGATAGATAGATAGATAGATATGAACAGGCTGATATATATAGATAGATAGATAGATAGATAGATAGATAGATAGATAGATATGAACAGGCTGAGATAGATAGATAGATAGATAGATAGATAGATAGATAGATAGATAGATAGATATGAGCAGATAGATAGATAGATAGATAGATAGATAGATAGATAGATATGAGCAGGCTGAGATAGATAGATAGATAGATAGATAGATAGATAGATAGATAGATAGATAGATATGAGGAGACTGTGATAGATAGATAGATAGATAGATAGATAGATAGATAGATAGATAGATGAAAGAATATTTGAGTGCTACGTTGATCACTTTGTCATTACCTGCCCTGTGAATTATCTATTTTTGTTCGTTTTTATATAAATCCATGTCCACTGATATGTTAAAGTACTTGTATCTAAATTTTTAGCATTATTTAACAATTTTAATTATTTTTCGAAACTTAAATTGTTAATGTTAGATTAAATAAGCCATTTAATAACATTAAATTAGCATGAATTATTTATTTATAATTTTTTAATAAATATAAATTTTATGATTTTTAATATACGCGTTTGACCTTCTAAAGATAAGTTTACTAGTAACTTCTACATTTAATATATTTTTTCCGATATTATTCAGTTTAAAACAAATCATAAAAAAACAATAGTTTCTATCCTTGTATCAATGCTATTTTTGTTTGACCATACCAATCTCTCTATCTTTCTACCGCTGTACTTTGATATCTATCTATCTATCTATCTATCTATCTATCTATCTATCTCTTCATATATATTTTTCGTTGTCCCTTCGTATTGATTTTTGCAACTTATGTCCACCGATAAACCCCTATATAAAATTCAAATAATTCGCACTTACCTGAAGATCACCTGCATAAAAAATATTCTGTGCAACCTTTTCAGTAGTCATGAGTTAAACAACTTATTTTCTGGCCTTGATAACTCGAGGTTTAATAATATTAAATTCAAGATTTTTCTTATCAGCAGTGCTGTGCCTTCCAAGCGATAAGAAAAGGAAAAAACGCCGCGTTGATTGGCTTATGAGAAAGTTTGTTTTATGTTTTGTTTTGTTTTGTTTTTAATTTTCTCGATAATTTGTTTGCCTCATTTAGTTCATTTATATTTCATGTTTGAAAAAATAATCGATGATTTACATTTCCTAATGAGTCTTGCGTTTTATAGGTACCTCCACTCATTTTCGATATCTCAATTTTAAATTGAATTTTTCCAAATAAAAATAAGTTTTCTTGGAACTTTTATTTTAGTTTTAATTGAAAACTAAATGATTAAATTTACTATTTCCAGCAAACAAAATATTCTAGTTTATTTCAAACTTATTATATTATATTGATTGAAATTTAAAATTTTTCAAATTTTTTTTTTATTATTTTTCAATTTTTCGGCCATTTTAAGCGATTGACACATTTGTAAACAAAAATTAATTCTCAGTTTGAAAAATCTTGCAAAAATAAAATATACATTTGTGAGACATTATTTTTGGAAAATTAACAAATTTAATTTTAAATTAACCTGATTTACACATGTATTACTTATTTATAGCGTGAAATTTAGAATAAAACTATTTCTTAATCATTGAACTTTTTAACCTGTCCGCCGTAAATCAAATATGTTGGCAGGTTGTCAAATTAAAGATAAGTATATAGCGATCACAAGTGACATAATTGTACAAATTTTCTTTCGGGTAATATGAGGAAACTATGACCGTCTAATTTGTACATAAAAATTACCATACGGAAAAAAAATTTCAAATACACAAAATAAAGAAAATTTTAGTTATTTTAAAAATAGGGAGGCAGAACGATTCGTATTAAACTTTTTAATTTTCGATTATTAAATATAATCTTCGCTTAGTTAGCTTTAAAACTAACCACAACACATCTTAGAAATATTTTAAAATATTTTTGAAAGTTTATAAATGATTATAACTAAAAACAAAATTAAAACATTTCTTTTAAAATTTCATTAATAATCAAAAAAACATTTTTCTTCAGACTATAATGTCCTTAATTTTTATTATATATTCAAGAAATTAAAAGCTTATCAAATTAAATAATGCCATTGTTATATTGGATTTTTTTATTTTACTATTGGGAGCAGTTTTTTTCGGAAATATAGGCAATTTTTTTCAAAAATATAATAGATGATTTACATTCCCCAATGAGTCCTGCGTTTAACTAATAAAACCATTTATCGCAACAAAATTTAATTTTTTAAAATTTCATGAATTTATGTGGGTAACTGATGTAAAAAATATATTTTTAACAAGATTTTTTAAAAATAATAATTTCACAAATAATTTCATTCATTTATGAATAAGTTCTGAAAGTTTCATTAAAATCCAACAATGATTTGATTTTTGCGAGAATTTCCAAATTAATGTTTGTCACCGAAAAAAAAAACGGAGTTATGTAATATTACGTTTTCCATTGTAAAATCCCGTAACCATTTGGTTACCCGCTAACTCAAATCAAAACAAGATTTTTTATCAAAATTTCGAACGTGTTAGAAAGGATTAATTTTTTTTTTTTAATAATTTGATTTTTTTTTTTTTATCATTTCACCCCAAGTAAGTCATTTCCACTGCCACTATTGCGTATGGGGCTACAGAGGGGAAGGTAAAGAGAAGGAGTGGTTAGACATAGGGAATGTCAGGAGGAAGGTAAGGATAGATAGCGAGGATGAGGGTTGGGCAGATGGGAAGAGTGTTTGATAGAATGGGAGCAAGTTAGGTGGTGTCTATTGACCTTACATTTAAACTCCTAATAATGACATAAACATTTTATTCATAGTATATAGATAGATAGATAGATAGATAGATAGATAGATAGATAGATAGATAGATAGATAGATAGATATGAACAGGCAGATAGATAGATAGATAGATAGATAGATAGATAGATAGATAGATAGATAGATAGATGATAGAACAGGCTGAGATAGATAGATAGATAGATAGATAGATAGATAGATAGATAGATAGATAGATAGATATGAACAGGCTAGATAGATAGATAGATAGATAGATAGATAGATAGATAGATAGATAGATAGATAGAAACAGGCTGAGATAGATAGATAGATAGATAGATAGATAGATAGATAGATAGATAGATAGATAGATAGATAGATATGAACAGGCTGAGATAGATAGATAGATAGATAGATAGATAGATAGATAGATAGATAGATAGATATGAACAGGCTGAGATAGATAGATAGATAGATAGATAGATAGATAGATAGATAGATAGATGATGAACAGGCTAGATAGATAGATAGATAGATAGATAGATAGATAGATAGATAGATAGATAGATATGAACAGGCTGAGATAGATAGATAGATAGATAGATAGATAGATAGATAGATATGAACAGGCTGAGATAGATAGATAGATAGATAGATAGATAGATAGATAGATAGATAGATATGAACAGGCTGAGATAGATAGATAGATAGATAGATAGATAGATAGATAGATAGATAGATAGATATGATAGATAGATAGATAGATAGATAGATAGATAGATAGATAGATAGATAGATAGATAGATAGATAGATAGATATGAACAGGCTAGATAGATAGATAGATAGATAGATAGATAGATAGATAGATATGAACAGGCTGAGATAGATAGATAGATAGATAGATAGATAGATAGATAGATAGATGAAAGAATATTTGAGTGCTACGTTGATCACTTTGTCATTACCTGCCCTGTGAATTATCTATTTTTGTTCGTTTTTATATAAATCCATGTCCACTGATATGTTAAAGTACTTGTATCTAAATTTTTAGCATTATTTAACAATTTTAATTATTTTTCGAAACTTAAATTGTTAATGTTAGATTAAATAAGCCATTTAATAACATTAAATTAGCATGAATTATTTATTTATAATTTTTTAATAAATATAAATTTTATGATTTTTAATATACGCGTTTGACCTTCTAAAGATAAGTTTACTAGTAACTTCTACATTTAATATATTTTTTCCGATATTATTCAGTTTAAAACAAATCATAAAAAAACAATAGTTTCTATCCTTGTATCAATGCTATTTTTGTTTGACCATACCAATCTCTCTATCTTTCTACCGCTGTACTTTGATATCTATCTATCTATCTATCTATCTATCTATCTATCTATCTATCTATCTATCTCTTCGTATATATTTTTCGTTGTCCCTTCGTATTGATTTTTGCAACTTATGTCCACCGATAAACCCCTATATAAAATTCAAATAATTCGCACTTACCTGAAGATCACCTGCATAAAAAATATTCTGTGCAACCTTTTCAGTAGTCATGAGTTAAACAACTTATTTTCTGGCCTTGATAACTCGAGGTTTAATAATATTAAATTCAAGATTTTTCTTATCAGCAGTGCTGTGCCTTCCAAGCGATAAGAAAAGGAAAAAACGCCGCGTTGATTGGCTTATGAGAAAGTTTGTTTTATGTTTTGTTTTGTTTTGTTTTTAATTTTCTCGATAATTTGTTTGCCTCATTTAGTTCATTTATATTTCATGTTTGAAAAAATAATCGATGATTTACATTTCCTAATGAGTCTTGCGTTTTATAGGTACCTCCACTCATTTTCGATATCTCAATTTTAAATTGAATTTTTCCAAATAAAAATAAGTTTTCTTGGAACTTTTATTTTAGTTTTAATTGAAAACTAAATGATTAAATTTACTATTTCCAGCAAACAAAATATTCTAGTTTATTTCAAACTTATTATATTATATTGATTGAAATTTAAAATTTTTCAAATTTTTTTTTTATTATTTTTCAATTTTTCGGCCATTTTAAGCGATTGACACATTTGTAAACAAAAATTAATTCTCAGTTTGAAAAATCTTGCAAAAATAAAATATACATTTGTGAGACATTATTTTTGGAAAATTAACAAATTTAATTTTAAATTAACCTGATTTACACATGTATTACTTATTTATAGCGTGAAATTTAGAATAAAACTATTTCTTAATCATTGAACTTTTTAACCTGTCCGCCGTAAATCAAATATGTTGGCAGGTTGTCAAATTAAAGATAAGTATATAGCGATCACAAGTGACATAATTGTACAAATTTTCTTTCGGGTAATGTGAGGAAACTATGACCGTCTAATTTGTACATAAAAATTACCATACGGAAAAAAAATTTCAAATACACAAAATAAAGAAAATTTTAGTTATTTTAAAAATAGGGAGGCAGAACGATTCGTATTAAACTTTTTAATTTTCGATTATTAAATATAATCTTCGCTTAGTTAGCTTTAAAACTAACCACAACACATCTTAGAAATATTTTAAAATATTTTTGAAAGTTTATAAATGATTATAACTAAAAACAAAATTAAAACATTTCTTTTAAAATTTCATTAATAATCAAAAAAACATTTTTCTTCAGACTATAATGTCCTTAATTTTTATTATATATTCAAGAAATTAAAAGCTTATCAAATTAAATAATGCCATTGTTATATTGGATTTTTTTATTTTACTATTGGGAGCAGTTTTTTTCGGAAATATAGGCAATTTTTTTCAAAAATATAATAGATGATTTACATTCCCCAATGAGTCCTGCGTTTAACTAATAAAACCATTTATCGCAACAAAATTTAATTTTTTAAAATTTCATGAATTTATGTGGGTAACTGATGTAAAAAATATATTTTTAACAAGATTTTTTAAAAATAATAATTTCACAAATAATTTCATTCATTTATGAATAAGTTCTGAAAGTTTCATTAAAATCCAACAATGATTTGATTTTTGCGAGAATTTCCAAATTAATGTTTGTCACCGAAAAAAAAAACGGAGTTATGTAATATTACGTTTTCCATTGTAAAATCCCGTAACCATTTGGTTACCCGCTAACTCAAATCAAAACAAGATTTTTTATCAAAATTTCGAACGTGTTAGAAAGGATTAATTTTTTTTTTTTAATAATTTGATTTTTTTTTTTTTATCATTTCACCCCAAGTAAGTCATTTCCACTGCCACTATTGCGTATGGGGCTACAGAGGGGAAGGTAAAGAGAAGGAGTGGTTAGACATAGGGAATGTCAGGAGGAAGGTAAGGATAGATAGCGAGGATGAGGGTTGGGCAGATGGGAAGAGTGTTTGATAGAATGGGAGCAAGTTAGGTGGTGTCTATTGACCTTACATTTAAACTCCTAATAATGACATAAACATTTTATTCATAGTATATTGTTTTTTAGCGATTTAGTGGCGGTACCTAGTAGATACCTCCACTAAATCACTGAAAAAAAAACAAAAAAAAACAACATAGTCTGAAAAAAAAAGCCCCAAAACTTAATAAAACGATCCATCAAGTACGTTATCCGCTGCTTTCTCCTGTCTCTCTTTCCATCTATCTGGCCTGTTAGTATCAGGTTCTCCAAGCCCTCCTTCCTCATTTTATGCACCAGGAACTTTAGCTGTCTTTTCCTGATGCTCAGTATTAATTTTCTTTCCGTTTCCATCCTTTCCAAAACTTCATCATTGCTCACATGCTCGATCCATGATATCCACAGCATCTTTCTGTAGAACCACATTTCAGTTGCTTCAAGTTTTTCCTTCGTCTTGGTGCTCTTGATATTTTGACGACCTGCTCTTACTTTGCAATATAAATTTCTTGCAAGTTCTCTTAAGAGCGTCTAAAAATTTCCATACTGTGAAATGATAGAACGAAAAGAAATCCCTATGCCATCCTTCAAGGGTGTTATTAGTTCTAGGTAAATCAACATTGACTCTCTCAAAGCAAAACCTCATCCATATTTGAAACAGGTATTTCGAATAATTATCATTTGGCATAACTGTCCCTTCGATTAGTTTTCATTCAAACAATTTTCATTTATTTTTTAATTATATTTTTATTTATTTCGATCACTGGAATATATTGTTCTCATTCCATGAGCCATGCTACTTCTGGATGTCTTTAGTTATCTCCCTTCAACTCAACTCTTTAAGTTATTTGTTCACCACTGCTGTAGCCAGGTATTGAACTCACAACTGATTGGGTTAAGTCACTGAACCTAACGAACGCTTTTATTTGTCCTTGAGGAGAAATAAATTAGAGAGTTGAGTTCAAGGACAATAACAAAGACATCCGGAAGTAGCATGGTTCATAGAACGAGAACAATATACTCCAGCGATCGAAATAAAGGGTTCGGTTCTAAATTCCAATCACCTGAAGAATGCCGGGGCGCTCAGCGTCCGAAACGCCGTGAATTAACGCAATAAAAACGAGGACAACAGTCCGAAGAATGTTTTTTTTTTGTTGTTGTTGTTTTTGTTTTTAATAATCGTCTCACGCCAAGCATTGCAGTACTGCCACTGGTGTGTAGGGGGTTACATAATAGGAGAGTGAATAGAAAGAGGAACAGGTCACAGTGGGTGTCGTAGAATGGGTAAGAGAAGGATGGGAACACTGGTGTGAAGAGAGCTGCGTGAGGGTAAAGCGGAAAGGGAGAAGAACAAGATACGAGGGTATCTGGCAATGGATGGGAGTCAACGAGATAAGAGATGACAAGTGACGTTACATCTAAATTCTTAGAGATTGTAGCTATCAGCAAAGCCAGTATACGGAAAACAGTTCTACAGGCGGGAAGTGCAAGAAAAGAAGCAGAGAGAAATAGAAGCTGAGGTTACATTTGATCGTTTTCACTGTAAAAAAAAGGTTGGACCTAGTTTCTAGTCTAATAGCTCGAGTAAATTTGTGCAGAGGGGGCACCAGGGAGCTAAGCTCGTCGGAGCAGAAGCCGTGAAAGTATTTGTAGAAGAGACAGAGGGAAGCCACATTTCGTCGGTGAGAAAGTGACTAGAGTCGAGCAGCTAGGTCGGGTTTGATTACACTGTAGATTCTCCTTTAGATTTTGTCGAGAAAAAATCCACCTTAATATGCGAAGTCGTCTTCTTTTTTTAATAATCGTTTCGCCTGGTGCCTCGTCCTCGTGCAACTAGATTGGCAAGTAGGTCCCACCTTTTTACCGTCAGAATAGGCAAATGTAACCACCAATTATATTCTATCAGTTTCTTTTCACGCACTTCCCACCTATGGAACTTACTTTTATTTGCTTGCTTTCCTGATAGCTACAATCTTCAAAGGTTTAAATGCAACATCAATTGCCATCTTCTATCTCCATGACTCCCACCTCGCTCTCTTACCATTTCTGCAACATCACCTATACTGTTTTCTTTTCTGTCATACTTTCCCTCTCATTGTAACCCCCTGCGCACCAGGGGGTTACAATGGAGTTTGTGGTGAAACGATTATAAAAAAAAAAATTAATCAAAAAAAAAAAATGACGGTTCACTGTCTCATGTCAGGCATTTTGTTCTTGTCAGAATCCATCTTGCACATTTATAAATCTGCTAGGCATTAAATATTGCTCTCATATCTGTTCTGGTTCTACTACTAAATATCTAGAGATTCTTGAGAAAACTGAATATACATCTGTAATATATATTCAAGAAATTAAAAGCTTATCAAATTAAATAATGCCATTGTTATAGTGCATTCTTTTATTTTACTATTTTTAATTTTTAAAACTGCGTCGGTTAGATTTTTAATAATCTAAAATTTCTGTTGGTACAATTAATTATATTGTCAAATGTGTTAATGAAATTTAATTTGTTATTACAATATAAAGTCTGTAGAGGTGCTAGTTAATGTACTAGTAACGGATACACTAAACTAACCATTTACTATTTTTACTTAATCAAATACACAAAGAAAATAAACAAACAACATGGCATCTTGATTTTAATCACTTTCTCACTGGTGGAATGTGTCTTGTGGGTATTTTCTACAAATACCTTCATAGCAATTGTTCTGATGAGTTTCCATCCTTGGTGTTTTGACTTCATGAATTAAGCTTGCTGGACTGAAAGGGAAAAAGTTTTACTGTTAAACTACCAAGAAGCAACCGTATATTCTATTCTAATAGTTTCTTTTCTCGGACTTCTCGCCTGCAGAAACCTCTTCTGATTTCGTGTTTTTCTTGCGTCTTAGTTGCATTATCGCTTTGCTTGAGGTGAAATGATTTTTAAAATATCCTCACTGCAAATTTTTTTTCAAACACAGCAGAATGGAAACTAAGTAAATTGAAATCTAATTCTACAGTTTCGTTTGACATGTAACTGTATCACCCCACGTCCATGACCTTTCCTGAATATTCCGCTACCATAGATAAGATAAAATAAGATAAGATAAGATAAGATAAGATAGGGATCTATAAATCGATAAATGGGATTAGAGAGACATATGTGCATGTTATTGTTAACCAAGGTCAATTAAAAAAAAATCCATTGCAAGGGAGACAATTTTGTAAAGACAATAAACAGTGAAGAAACGATCGAAACAAACCAATCTTATTTTTGCTTGAAATTGAAGATAAGTATAATTTCTCGTTAATTAGAACGTATAGAATAAAATTAAATCAATATAATACACCTGCTGTTAAATATTATGACTTAGTAGCTTAGTTATAAGTTTACAAATTAAATATTTTGTCTCATATCGACTGAGACTATTATTTTGGATTTTCAAGGGAGGTTACTCTGTCATGCCTAGTATTACAATTTATGACTGATTCTCAAATATATTTTTCTATAAAATGTTTAAAGATACGTATTTCTTCAGAATTTCCATACACTGTACAACTAGCTGAATTTATAAGTATTGAAATACTGATTATTTGATACGTAGAACGTAAGGCATGTATGGCCATTATATCATGGCGGTGAAAAGAGTTCTCTTTAAAAAACTTAGATTGAATCTAAGGTATTTTCAAAACAAAAGTGAAACCTCAGAGACTTTTTTTCGGAAATCAGTTTACAGGTAAAAATAGATGGCGATATGTTTTTGTTTTTTATTTTATTGGTTATACTTTCTTCATAAGTCATCACGGAATTTGTATTTTAAATTTACTCTATGTAAGAGTAAATTTTAATTTTTAAATCATTAAATTTCAAAATACTGAAAGAAAGATAATACGAATTGAACCATTAAAACTTTCCAGCGATGTTTAAGTAATTTTACAATCGCATTGGTTATATTTTCTGCGTACTATAGGATACAAATTCTATATCATCCAACAGTTAACGTTAAATTGCACACCCGCAAAATCGTTTTCAAACGACTAAAAACATTTTGGAAAACCCCAGACCAAAGTAATTTTCACAAGTCAGTGTGAAAAGTAAAATTCTGGATCCTATCCTGATTGGATTGGAAATCGAGAATCGGTATATGACGTCAGTCAATCTTTTGTTTTTCACACCTAAAGAAGAAAATGTCCACTGGAGCCGGTTACATGACAAATCCACTACTTAAACGATATCTCTTGACCGGTCAAATTAGTTAGAATGGGAGCAGTATCTGATAGGATCTCACAATGCAAGGAAGAAACTTCAAGCTGACTCGGTCACGTCTCACCTTTACTTCCAATTTTCTTTTCTTCTTTTTTACTCTACGCCGCCAAAGAAAACAACAACAACAACAACAACAACAACACCCGGGCACTCGTTTCAGCGTGCCAACTTTATATGCAAATCATTGCTAAAGTGTCAAACATGGTGAAGTGGTGACAGAAAATTAGAACATTAATTATTTTAGGAATATGTAATTTGAGAACAACAATAATACAGAACAAACATCTTCAATATGGTTTCATAGTACAATCAATATTGTATATAATTGCCATTTTTATTAACAAGTGAAAAAAACCTTTGATCCATTGAAGATGTCAAACTTTCGATTTCATCTGATGAAATTTCTTTGGCAGCAGTCAGAATGGTATTCCAGAGGTCATCCTTGGAGGTGTACTGCCTTCCTCCGGGGTAAATCTTCCTTTTCAAGATGCCCCACAGATTTTCAATGGGATTTAAATCTGGAGAACAGGCTAGCCATTGCATCATTTTCCCATGTCTGGCAAAAACATTCTCCAAATATTCAGTGACTATCCTTGCAGCATGAGACGGTGCATTATCATGCATGAATACCATCTTTTTCTGGAATGACAAATTCTTCTTCTTGTGCTAGGATTCGAGGTGTTCCTTAATGAAGTCAATGTAGAGTTTGGCAGTCATTTTCACTATCTGCAACTCTGAATGGTCCTACCAGCTCATTACCAATGATTGCAGCCCAAAACATCACACCACCGCCTCCTTGTTGATGCCTGATCTGTTGGGATATTGGACCCTCATTACAGTACCATTCTTTCCTCCACTCATCAGGTCCATCTAGGGTCGCTCGACACTCATCGGTGAACAAAACAGTTTGAAAATTTACCATCATGTGATTTCTTGCCTACTCCGTCCTCTTTTTCTTGTGGATATCCTTTAATGGAGGGCGAATCTCTGGCTTTCCACATTTTGCACCCGTCCTCAGGATACGGCATCGAGTTGATTTGGGCACATCAGGAACGCCAGCATTTTCAAAAAATTTTTTGCTAGTTTCAAGAGGATTACGGTGGACTTCTCTCTTGATCCTACTCATGGCTCGATGCAACACAGGTGCTTTCTTATGAATTTTCCCTTTGTCAGAACGTCCATTGCAAAGTTCAAGGTAAGTAACAAATTTTTTAATTGTACGATGATCACGGGCCAATACTTTGACTATTTCTAAGGTAGATATATTATTACAAAACCTTTGGACAATTTTAGACTTCTCAGCTTGACTCAAAGCACCTTTACGTCCCATCTTGCATATAAAGTTGGCACGCTGAAACAGGCTACAAGTCACCCAAGTGGCTGCCATTTATTTACTATTGCTCAGATTAGCTTAGAATTTTAGATCTGCACATGTGTTAGTGTTGCTATATAACGAGCCAAGTTTCACTAATTTTTATTAAAAACTGTCGGAGTTAGAACAAAAAGATCTATTTGTATATAATTCTGACACGGAGTGTATGGGTTTCAAGGGTCTTTTAACTGCATCGTTTCGAAGAAAAACGTAAGCACAACTATCTAAATTTTTTGGTATAAGAATTCCTTTCTTTGAACACACGTAAGTGTAAAAGCTAGGTTTTCCATCTTTTCTTTAAAATCTTGGACTAAGGTTTGATAGCGGTATACTTCTCTACAAAATATCGAGGGAGTACTCCTATCGAGGGAGAACTCCTAACGTACTCCTAAAAACAAGTTTTTCCATAGTGCATCCAAAGTCCTCTTTGACTACGTTTCTTCAAGAGAGTAAAATAAGCAGTAGGTTTTCCAACCAAGTCCTGGGGTCGTTACTTGCTAATAGTGCTGTTTTAAGTTGCCCTAGATGACACGACAGGATTTGTTATTAGAGGCCACAACTTGAACAACATAAGGTATGCAGATCATACAGTGCTGATTGCAGACACGGAAAGGAAACTACAAGACCTCCTAGCGGTGGAGAGTGACAAAAAAAGGACTACAAATAAACATTAAGAAAACTGAATGCATGGTCATCATAAAAAGGTGCAACCCAAAATGCCAAATACAGGTGGGGGCACCAGAATCAAGCAAGTACAAAAATTTAAATACCTAAGAAGTGTTCTAACTGGAGATGGAAAGTGCGACACAGAAATCCGAAGGCGAAAAAACATGGCAAAGGACATGTTTCAGAAGCTGACTAAAGTACTAACACACAGGAAAATTTCACTAGAAACAAATAAAAAAGTGCTGGATTGCTATGTGATGTCAGTTCTTCAATACGGCAGTGAATGCTGGACAATATCATCGAAAATGAGAACAAAACTTGAAGCAGCGGAAATGTAGCTCCACGGAAGGATGCTGCGGATATCGTGGACTGAGCATGCAAGCAACGATGGGGTGTTGGAAAGAATGGCAACGAAAAGGAAATTAATACTGAGCATTAGGAAGAGACAAATGAAATTCCTGGGACATGCAATGAGGAAGGAGAGCTTGGAGAACCTGATACTGACAGGCCAGATAGAAGGAAAAAGAGACAGAGGAAGGCAGCGGATAACATATTTGCAGGGCCTGATCAGGTGGATGACGGAACGGGGGTTGCGAGGTGTAACAGGAGCAAACATACTAAGAGCCACCAGGGATAGAGAGACATGGAGAACCATAATCACGTACGTCCTGAAGGGACAAGGCACATAGAAGAAGATTAAAACTTTCCACTAAGCCGTTTGTACATGGATCCTAGGCGGTTGTAGAAATATGCTACACGCCTAGCAATTATATAAATTCGTTAAAAAGAACTGACTGGAACTGTGAAGCTCTATCAGTGGTGATTATGACAGGACGCCAAACACAGAGATCCAATCCTCGAAAAATATATTTTGAAATTGTTTCCTCTGAAATATTTCTTAAAGAAATGGCCACTGGCCAACGAGTAAAATGATCAACTACTCTTAATAAGCTTTGGTATCAATGTGACACGATAACTAGGCATATATGTATTTTATTATAATAGATTAAAATAGAAAATAGATTAGAATAGAAAATAGTTTAAAAACATATTTAACAAAAGTGAAAAAGAAGAAGAAAAAAATAAATAAATAAACGCTTTTTCTTTTATAAGGAAAATTGTGGAAGAGACAACGGTATCCGATTACTGTTTTAAATCCTACCACTCTTCCGGTAAATATTTGACTCAGTGATAAAGTTCAGCAGGTAGGTTTTCGAATGACCCGGTCAAAGGCTGTCCTTTACTGTATCTTGACCACACATTAAGAATTTTCCGGCGGAAGCTTTAAGATAAAAAAAAAAGATAACTGAAATTTCAGACTTACAGTCGCCAATGTTTATCACCGGTGGTCTAAAGCATTTCCGGATTTCCGGTCAATTTTAAATAAATTCAGGTAATTTTTCCGAGTCAGTTAGTCAGGAGAGTTTTCAGCCGGGTGCGAGCTTTAAGTAAGGATCTCCGTTCGTCTTGTTTCGTTCAGTTCGGATTTGTTGATCTCCATTAATTAAAGTTAGAGCTGTGTGTCACATTCGCCTGCCCCAACCGAAAAGGCTAACTCTAAACGAATAAAGCATCCTTTCAACTCATCCAAGTTGTGGAAGTTCGTTCCTTATTGTTCAATCTTGTACCCCCATCCGTTCGGCCGACATTTTCAACAAACTCCCGGCAACATCACATCGTGGAGAACGGCTGCCGGAGAAAATTGTTCGGACCGTCTGTTGGGGTGTTACATCAATCGATGTCAGGCAAGGGACCTACTAAATCAATGTGGATGTGAGTAAAGCTTCCATCAGGTTTAGAGAATTGTCTTGCATGACGTTGTACTTTGGTTGACTGGCACTTTAAGCAAGTCTGCGTCCAGTGCTTTATGTCTCTGGAAATATTTGGCCAAGTGAATCGATTGCTAATCATCTTTGTTGTTGTTTTTCGACTAGGGTGTGAAAGAGAATGAAAATGTTCGAATATTTTCCCTCGAATAGAAGGTAGAACATTAGGGTCTAGAAAATCTTATGCTTACATCACGAAATACTGTAGTCGTGCTGAATGGTGCAGGGTGTCGCTTTAACTGTAGTGACATGTCTTTATTTTACTGTGTCCAAGGTATTTTTTGTTTTTTTGCTAAGAATACAAAGTTCAATGGCTGTGTTTCAATCGATTGTATCGTCGATCGCGATAGAATATCGGCTACTACATTGTCAGCGCCTTTAACATAGCGTATATCGGAGGTAAACTGCGCTCTATAGTCTAACTGCCGAATATTTCGAGGGGTATATTAGTTCGATTTGGCGTGCAAAGCGTAATGATTTGTGATCGGTATAGATAAAAAAAAATCCGTCCTTCCAAAAGATAACGGAAATGGCTGATTGCCAAGTATATTGCCAGTAGATCCCTAGAAAATGGGCTATATTTTCTCTGCGCTGAGTTAAGCTTAACCGAGAAGAAAGAAAAAGGCTTTTTAACATGTCCTTGTTCCTGATGAAGGACAGCCCTATTGCATCACTTCTAAGAGTGATTGTTGAGTAGTCATCAGTTACATATGATAACAGTAATATTGGCAAGGGTGTCTTTAGCTCTTTGAAAGGCAGTAAGCGTTTCGTTCCTCAAGGGGATTTTCGAGTTCTTTTGTCGTTGTTGTTGCAGTAGGTTTGTGGGGTCTGTGGGGTGGGGGGAATTAGCATCTGTGAAAACCCCGGAATGAGCCCCCGGCAATAATCAATCAAGTCTAGAAATCGGCGTAACAGGCGAAGGGAAGTTGATTGCATGTCAATCCAAACACTCAGATATCGGGACAAATTATAACACGCAAACAGCAACATTCGACCGGACACACACATGTAGAAACAAATATGCTATATTTACATGAATATATATATACACACGGAAGAAAAACTTTTTATAACATGGACACCACAATACATGTAGATATTTACCTCTCCCCCCCCCCCCCCACTAAGAAGTGGATGCGACACAAGGTCAGGACTTAATGTGGGGAGCCCGAACGCGTACGAGCGGGCAAGGCACCAAAATTGCCCAGTCCCCGCAACCGCCGGTCGCGCTGGCCCCGGTGACGAGCACCGGTACACCCCTCTGGTACAATGGAGTGGGGCCTCATCGGGACACTGTTCCCTGGGACCGGGCACCTCTCAGTATTATTTTTCTCAATTGCATGCCTGTCATCGGACAGAGATACAACTGAGCTGCATTCTGTCTTCGAGGACAGAGACACAACTGAGAGATGATTTGGATCCCCACGTGTGATACTTTACTGAGTAATAATAAAACTTTTGTTGATAAAGTCTATGGAGACGTCGATTACGTTTATCAAATTGGCCTTGTGCCAAACACAACCGAAGTCCCCATAATTTATAACTACCAGAAGGTTGGAAAGATAAATCTGTCTTGTTTGTATTAATAAATGAAAAGTTATTTATCGAACAGCATAATATCAATTTGTATGTATGAAATTATTAAGCTGTAAAAATGTCTTAAGAGAAAGATTAGTATGTTTGTTAAAAGTTCTTTTGTTTAAGCGAAATGTGATTTGTGCAGAAAAGGATAAGATTTTCAAAAAATAATAATTTCAAAAATAATTTCATTCATTTGTTAATGTAAGTTTCATTAAAATCCGAGATTGAACAGGTGAAGAGTTCAATCCTTGTTTCCTGTTTAGGATGCGCTTCGGTTTTCTTCTCACTTTTTTTTTTTTTTCAATTGTAGTAGATTGACTAAACTATCGCCCGGTTCACACTCCACCCACGTCTATTGAACAGGTGAAGAGGGCTCATCCCTGTTTCCTGTTTAGGATGCGCTTTCCGGTTTTCTCTTCTCACTTTTTTTTTCAATTGTAGTAGATTGACTAAACTTTATCGCCTCCGACCACCCACCCACGTCTATTGAACAGGTGAAGAGGCTCATCCCTGTTTCCCGTTTAGGATGCGGTTTCCGGTTTTCTCTCACTTTTTTTTTTCCAATTGTAGTAGATTGACTAAACTATCGCCCGGTTCACACTCCACCCACGTCTATTGAACAGGTGAAGAGGCTCATCCTTGTTTCCTGTTTAGGATGCGCTTTCCGGTTTTCTTCTACCTTTTTTTTTTTTCAATTGTAGTAAGATTGACCAAACTATCGCCTGGTTCACACCTCCACCCACGTCTATTGAACAGGTGAAGAGGCTCATCCCTTGTTTGCTTAGGATGCGGTTTCCGGTTTTCTCTTCTCACTTTTTTTTTTCAATTGTAGTAGATTGACTAACCATCGCCCGGTTCACACTCCACTCAATGTCTATTGAACAGGTGAAGAGGCTCATCCCTTGTTTCCTGTTTAGAATGCGCTTTCCGGTTTTCTCTTCTCACTTTTTTTTTTTCAATTGTAGTAGATTGACTAAACTATCGCCCGGTTCACACTCCACCTAATGTCTATTGAACAGGTAAGAGGCTCATCCCTTGTTTCCCTGTTTAGGATGCGCTTTCCGGTTTTCTTCTCACTTTTTTTTTCAATTGTAGTAGATTGACTAAACTATCGCTCCGGTTCACACCTACCCCACGTCTATTGAACAGGAAGAGGCTCATCCCTTGTTTCCCTGTTTAGAATGCGCCTTTCCGGTTTTCTCTTCTCACTTTTTTTTTTCAATTGTAGTAGATTGACTAAACTATCGCCCGGTTCACACTCCACCCACGTCTATTGAACAGGCAGTAGCAGGCTCATCTCCTTGTTTCCTGTTTAGAATGCGCTTTCCGGTTTTCTTCTCACTTTTTTTTTTTTTTCAATTGTAGTAGATTGACTAAACCTCATCGCTGAAGTTCACCCACCCACGTCTATTGAACAGGTGAAGAGGCTCAGTCCCTTGTTTCCTTCTGTTTAGAATGCGCTTCGGTTTTTCTTCTCACTTTTTTTTTTTTTCAATTGTAGTAGATTGACTAAACTATCGCCCGGTCCACACTCCACCCACGTCTATTGAACAGGTGAAGAGGCTCATCCCTTGTTTCCTCGGTTTAGAATGCGCTTTCCGGTTTTCTCTTCACTTTTTTTTCAATTGTAGTAGATTGACTAAACTATCGCTCCGTTCATACCCACCCACTCCACGTCTATTGAACAGGTGAAGAGGCCCATCCCTTTGTTTCCCTGTTTAGAATGCGCTTTCCGGTTTTCTCACTTTTTTTTTTTCAATTGTAGTAGATTGGACTAAACTATCGCCCGGTTCACACTCCACCCACGTCTATTGAATGCGGTGAAGAGGCTCATGCCTTGTTTCCTGTTTAGAATGCGCTTTCGGTTTTCTCTTCTCACTTTTTTTTTTCAATTGTAGTAGATTGACTAAACTATCGCCCGGTTCACACTCCACCCACGTCTATTGAACAGGTGAAGAGGCTCATCCCTTGTTTCCTGTTTAGAATGCGCTTTCCGGTTTTCTCTTCTCACTTTTTTTTTTTTCAATTGTAGTAGATTGACTAAACTATCTGCTTGGTTCACACTCCACCCACGTCTATTGAACAGGTGAAGAGGCTCATCCCTTGTTTCCTGTTTAGAATACGGTTTCGGTTTTCTCTTCTCACTTTTTTTTTCAATTGTAGTGATGACTAAACTATCGCCCGGTTCACCTCCACCCACGTCTTTTGTACAGGTGAAGAGGCTCATCCCTTGTTTCCTGTTTAGGATGCGGTTTCCGGTTTTCTCTTCTCACTTTTTTTTTTTCAATTGTAGTAGATTGACTAAACTATCGCCCGGTTCACACTCCACCCACGTCTATTGAACAGGTGAAGAGGCTCATCCCTTGTTTCCTGTTTAGAATGCGCTTTCCGGTTTTCTCTTCTCACTTTTTTTTTTTCAATTGTAGTAGATTGACTAAACTATCGCCCGGTTCACACTCCACCCACGTCTATTGAACAGGTGAAGAGGCTCATCCCTTGTTTCCTGTTTAGGATGCGCTTTCCGGTTTTCTCTTCTCACTTTTTTTTTTTCAATTGTAGTAGATAGACTAAACTATCGCCCGGTTCACACTCCACCCACGTCTTTTGTACAGGTGAAGAGGCTCATCCCTTGTTTCCTGTTTAGGATGCGGTTTCCGGTTTTCTCTTTTCCAATCTTTTCACACCTATGTAGCCCCCTGCACATCAGTGGCGTTACCGCCTTGCTCTGTGTGATATGATTAAAAAAAAATTGTTTGACTTTTGCAAGAATTTCCAAATTAATGTGGTTTTCACCGGAAAAAAAAATCTGTTTCGCAATATTACATTATCCATAGTGAATTCTAGTAACGATTTGGTTACTCGCTGAAGAAAAAACAAACAAGATTTTTTAACAAAATTTCGAACGCATTAAAAAAGGATTAACTTTTTTTTTTTAATAATTAAATAGTACTTTGATATTTCCTGTTAATAATAACCTAAAGGTTTTGCCGATAAAACTTTGTTTTTATTAAGTTTGGGGACTTTTTCTTCATGGTATGCTTTTTTTTCTTTTTTTTTTTTTTTTTTTAGCGAATTAGTGGAGGGATCTACTTTGGTGGTTGTCACACTTAAGGCTATATCGGAAAATCGCCAGGAACAGTGCTGCTTAGAACAGCTGGTGCGCAGAGTGACAACTTGTGTCATAATCTGACCGAAACATCAAAGAGTCGGGGCGGATATCAAATCAAATAACAATAACAACAGGAAACTTTATTCAGTTATAATGCAATTTCAAATTGGTGAAGAAGTGTAAGTAAACCATAAAACACCTACGTCAGCGGCAAAACCTAATAAAGAAAACAAAAGCAAATGCAATGTACCAAATGGAGAAATGATTCCAAGATAAACCTCTCCATGGTTAATACTCAGCCCGTACCAATCAAAAAGATGTAAACAAATTTCATACCCATCAGTGGTGACGTAGTGGTGAAGTAGATTCAACACTTTTGATGAAATGAAGGAAGATTGTTTAGTTTCTTTTTTGTGTGTGTGTGTGTGTGTGTGTGTGTGTGTGTGTGTGTGTGTGTGTGTGTGTGTGTGTGTGTTTTAATCAGCGGAGTGGTATTTGGGATAGATTTGGATGCTGGCTGATCGTTGTCAGAAGATCGCCAAGAATGATGGGTTTTACTTTTGAAGAATAAATGTTGGTTTTGTTCCATAAAACTGTGTTGATTTCTTTCCGCTTCCGAAGTGAGTCAGGACTTTCTGACCAACCGAATAATAATGAGAAGAAGAAGAAGAAGAAGAAGAAGAAGAAGAAGAAGAAGAAGAAGAAGAAGAAGAAGAAGAAGAAGATATTTAAAGAGTTCTATAAGGCGTTTCGTAAAATCATGCCAAACATCTACAGAATTCTAAAAATAAAATTCTAGGACTAAGTTTGCGTGTTGCAACCTGATGATTAGCTGAACAGAACTTAGGATTTTGATCTTTACGGTAAAAGATAATAATAATAATAATAATAATAATAATAATAATAATAATAATAAGAAGAAGAAGAAGAAGAAGAAGAAGAAGAAGAAGAAATAGAAGATGTAACCATTCTATGGGATTACACCATCTACACAGACAAAAAATTGAAGCAAACAGGCCAGACATTATTGTTAAAAACCAGAAGGAGAAAACTTGTCTATTAATTGATATGGCTTGTCCAGCGGATTGTAACATAGCAATCAAGGAATTTGAAAAACTGTCAAAATATAAAGACCTGGAAATTGAAATAGAAAAAATGTGGAAATTGAAAACAAGAGTTGTGCCAGTGATAGTAGGTACACTTGGAATGATAAAAAATGGAACAAAACAACACATTGAAAGAATCCCTGGAAACCCCAGCTTAAGAGATATACAAAAAATTGTCTTATTAAGTACAGCCCACACACTAAGGAAAACTTTATCTATGTAATGCTGGGGATGATAGGGAAGATAGAAAAACATGAAATGGAGCCATAACAACACGCCACTACCTGCCTTAGGTCTTCCCGCAGACTTGGTTGGTAGTGAGACCAAAGCAGAAATCGAAATATGATGAAAAATGACATAATAATAATAATAATAATTCGAAAACCATTAATAAAGGAAACCAACGAATTCAAAAAAAATTTCAAATTGGTAAAGAAGTGGAAGTAAACCATAATACACCTACTGCATCGGCATAAAAAAAACTAATAAAGAAAACAAAAGCAAATGCAATGTACCAAATGCAGAAATGATGGCATGAGCTTCTTCATGGTCAACACCAAACAAGACAATGAAGACAAAACCTGTACCCATTGGTGGCTGCTTAGTGCCGAAGGTTTTATTTTTGCTGCACAGGACCGATTCTTGATAACTAGAAATTATCAAACACATATACTGAAAAATAGTGTCAACTTCGAAATGCAGATTTTGTGATAAATATCCCGAAACAATTGACTATCTTGTATCAGTTTGCACAGTGTTAGCATCCACTGAATATATTACTCGACACAATGTTAGTAATGATCGCCCAGACATCATGATCAAAGAGCACAAAAGAACAGAATGTGCTTTCGTATTGTCATAGCAGTCTCTGCAGATTGTAAGTTATCTTTGAGAATCTTCAAAGAATTATCAAAATACAAGGATCTTAAAGTGGAAATTTCAAAAATGTGGCATATGACGACATCAATAATGCTAGTTGCAGTTGGAGCACTTGGATTAATTGGAAAAGATTCTGATAGACTCATGGAAGCAATTCTTGGAAGTCAATGCCTTAAAGAAATGCAAAACGTACTCACAAGTTCAGCTCACACATTGCGAAGAGCTTCATTTATGTAAGATGTGTGTGATCTTAGGTGTCGGTGTTTTGATTTGTTTTGTTATTTGTTTTTTACAAAAAGATCAGTTAAACATGCCAGGAAGCAATAATAATAATAATAACAACAACAACAACAACAATAATAATAATAATAACAACAACAACAACAACAATAATAATAACAACAACAACAACAACAACAACAATAATAATAATAATAATAATAATAATAACAAATATAACAATAATAATAATAATAATAATAACAAAGAATAAGACGCTATGAAAAAAGAGCAAGATTTTACAGAGAAAACAAGATTTTTCAGACTGATACAAAGAGATTTTACAGGGAAATAGGTAAAAAAAGAATTGAAGTGACAGCACCCCCCAGAATGGAAGAAGTCACACAGTTCTGGGAAAAGATATGGGCTTACCCTAAAGAACTTAGCAAGGAAGTACATTGGATTACGCAAGAGACAGAAAGAATGAAAAATAAACCCGAACAGACATGGTCTGGAATTACAGAAGATGATGTTAAATATGCACTAAAAAAAACACACAATTGGAAATTCCCAGGCATAGATAAAATTCCTAACTTTTGGCTATATTATTTAAGCGCATCACATAAAAAACTAGCCAAAGAACTTCAATAAATGGTTGACGACCCCACTAAAATTCCTGCATGGTTGACAAAAGGAATTACATTTCTTCTACCCAAGAATGGTGACACAAAAAATCCGAAAAACTACAGACCAATTACATGTCTTCCGACAACATATAAACTATTAACATCTATTTTAACAAAGCAGACATATTTATTCTTAGAAAGAAATGACATGTTACCGCTTGAACAAAAAGGGTGCAAACGTGGCTGTTATGGTTGTAAAGACCAATTGCTGATTAACAAAATGATCCTGGAAAACTGCTACAGTACAAAGAAAAATCTTAGTACAGCCTGGATAGACTATCGAAAGGCATTCGATAGTGTGCCACATGACTGGATTTTAAAGACTTTAAATATATACAAGATATCGCCCGTCATCATCAATTTCATCAAACAGTGCATGTCTATATGGAAAATAACCCTTTACCTCAATCATATAAATGGAACCTATAAGTCTGATGAAATAAACATCAAAAGAGGTATATTTCAAGGTGATTCTTTATCTCCCTTACTATTCTGCATATCATTAATAGCACTAACCAGTCAACTTAACAAGACAGAATGTGGTTATAAAATAGGACAAAAGAAAATAAGCCATCTATTTTACATGGATGACTTGAAGTTATATGCTAAGAATGATAATGAACTGGAAGGTCTTCTGCAAACTGTAAAATGCTTCAGCGAAGACATTGGAATGAAATTTAATTTGAATAAATGTGCTAAAGCTACAGTTTTACGTGGATCAAGACAAGAAACATCCTCAATTAGCCTAGACCCTGCTGTAACAATAAAAGAATTGAAACCAGAAGAAGCTTATAAATACCTAGGTGTAAATGAGAGCGAAAACATTCACCATAAAAAAATGAAAGAAACAGTGCGTAAAGAGTACTATAGAAGGCTACGAATGATATTAAAAACTGAATTAAATTCACAGAACAGAGTTATGGCCATTAATAGCCTTGCAATCCCAGTTGTCCAATATAGCTTCAACATCTTAAACTGGACTCTAAACGACATCAGGCGAATGGATGCTAAAACAAGAAAGCTTCTTTCTAAGCATAAGATGCATCATCCAAAGGCTGATGTAGACCGTCTATACATACCCCGTAAAGAAGGTGGAAGAGGTCTTATTCAGCTGGAATTGTCATACAAGACAACAACTATTGGCTTACTAACATACATAGAAACAACAAAGGATTGGATGTTACAATTAGTAAGGCAACATGAAGAAAGAAAGAAAAAATATTCAATAATAAAAGAAGGCAGTAAATTCAAACAAGATTTACAGTTAGTAGATTCTGTAGAAAAGCAAAACAGTAGCCAAGAACCAACTATTGCGGCAAAAAATATGAAAATGAAAGCCAAAGATAAAGCTCTTGAAAAGATGAAACAGCGCTGGCAAGACAAACCTCTGCATGGCCAATATCCAGTACGTGCCAATAAATCCAATGTTGATAAAGTTAATACTCATCGATGGTTACGTGCATCTGGATTAAAGTCTGAAACTGAAGGATTTATACTTGCAGCACAAGACCAAAGTCTTTTCATGAAAAACTTTCAGGCAAATATTATGCATAATAATATGGATCCAAAATGCAGGTTTTGTGATAAACACCAAGAAACAATAGACCACCTAATCTCAGGCTGTTCTGTGCTTGCCCCAAACGAATATAAAAATCGCCACGATAGAGTTGGGCAATATTTACATTGGGCAATGTGCAAACATTATGGAAAAGCTGTAAACAAACACTGGTATGAACATCATCCAGCACCGGTTACAGAAATAGAAGATGTAACCATTCTATGGGATTACACCATCTACACAGACAGAAAAATTGAAGCAAACAGGCCAGACATTATTGTTAAAAACCAGAAAGAGAAAACTTGTCTATTAATTGATATGGCTTGTCCAGCGGATTGTAACATAGCAATCAAGGAATTTGAAAAACTGTCAAAATATAAAGACCTGGAAATTGAAATAGAAAAAATGTGGAAATTGAAAACAAGAGTTGTGCCAGTGATAGTAGGTGCACTTGGAATGATAAAAAATGGAACAAAACAACACATTGAAAGAATCCCTGGAAACCACAGCTTAAGAGATATACAAAAAATTGTCTTATTAAGTACAGCCCATACACTAAGGAAAACTTTATCTATGTAATGCTGGGGATGATAGGGAAGATAGAAAAACATGAAATGAAGCCATAACAACACGCCACTACCTGCCTTAGGTCTCCCCGCAGACTTGGTTGGTAGTGAGACCAAAGCAGAAATCGAAATATGATGAAAAATGACATAATAATAATAATAATAATAATAATAATAATAATAATAATAATAATAATAATAATAATAATAGCTTAGACCCTGCTGTAACAATAAAAGAATTAAAGCCAGAAGAAGCTTATAAACACCTAGGTGTAAATGAGATGAAAAAATTCACCATAAAACAAATGAAAGAAATAGTGCGTAAAGAGTACTATAGAAGGCTACAAATGATATTAAAAACTGAATTGAATTCTCAGAACAGAATTATGGCCATTAATAGCCTTGCAATCCCAGTTGTCCAATATAGTTTCAACATCTTAAACTGGACTCTAAACGACATCAGGCGAATGGATTCTAAAACAAGAAAGCTTCTTTCTAAGCATAAGATGCATCATCCAAAAGCTGATGTAGACCGTCTATACATACCCCGTAAAGAAGGTGGAAGAGGTCTTATTCAGCTGGAATTGTCATACAAGACAACAACTATTGGCTTACTAACATACATAGAAACAACAAAGGACTGGATGATACAATTAGTAAGGCAACATGAAGAAAGAAAGAAAAATATTCAATAATAAAAGAAGGCAGTAAATACAAACAAGATTTACAGTTAGTAGATTCTGTAGAAAAGCAAAACAGAAGCCAAGAACCAACTATTGCGGCAAAAAATATGAAAATGAAAAATGACATAACAATAATAATAATGTTCTTAGATAATTCAACTAAATGATTAAATTTACTATTCCCAGTAAGCAAAATACTCTGTTGTATTTCAAACAAAAATTATACTGATTAGAATTTTAAATTTAAAAATAAATTTTGACCATTTTTAAGCGATCGACACATTTACAAAAGTTCATTCTCGGTTTTAGAAATATTGCTACACTAAAATATAAATCCGTGAGACGTTAGTTTTGTAAAATTGGAAAATTTAAAGTTAAATTAATCTGATTTACATAATATTACTTGTTTATAGCATGAAATTTAGAATAAAAGTAATTCTTAATTACTGAGGTGCCAACTGAGCAAGGTGCGAATGATGAATGACAGCCAGATGGCAAATGGCAGCTAAGTAGAGTTGACCAGAATTGACATAATTGTTTATTTTTTTCCTGTAAGAGGAACAAACCATGAAACACGTGACCTTTTAATATGACATAGAAAATACTATACTTAAAAAAGTTCCTATACACAAAAAATGAAAAAAATATTTAAGAAATACATTGGCTCGATAATTTATATTAAACATTTCAATTTTGGATTAGTAAAAATAGTCTTCGCTTAATAACTGAATAACCTAACTGCCACAAAACTTTGTAGATTTTTCTAAAAATTGAAATTTAAAATAATAATTTCAAAAATAATTTCATTCATTTGTGAATAAGTCCTGAAAGTTTCATTAAAATCCGACAATTATTTGATTTTTGCTAGAATTTCCAATTAATGTATTTTTCACCGGAAAAAAACTGATTTACGTTACATTATCTACTGTAATCTCTGATAACAATTTGGTTACCCGCTGTGGAAAAACAAAACAAGATTTTTACCAAAATTTTGAACGTGTTAGAAAGGATAAAAAAAATTTAAATAATTAAAAAATACTTTGATTTTCACTCTAGTTTAAATAACAACATAAGCATTTGGGGGGGGGGGGTCTTCATAATTTGCTGTTTTTTTGTTTTTTTCAGCGAATTGGAAAAGGTACTTATTATGAAACAATAAATAACACTGCGCCATCACTCAAAATTAAATGAAATATTGCATATATACAGGATGTCATCGAATCACATTACAGGTTCCCGTAACGCTCGCCCCCGTTCTTCCAATTGTACATACATCTTTCCCGTATATTAGAAAAATTGAACAAGCATGAATCCAGTTTTATAAAAACAATAAAAATAATACTTCGCATATTTTTAACTTACACGTCACGGCAACCTCATAACGGAGCTTTTTGAATAAGCAATTATTGACCTTATCATTCCAATATAACCACTAAAAAAAAAAAAAAAACGAGCAACGCCGGACTATACAGCTAGTATATTTAAAAAGGCTTATTACGAGTAATTTTTAATAGTGTACATAAATGTTCTATAGAACTTAGTTCTTAAATACAAGTTTATTTTCATTAAATTAGCTTTACTTCAAAATAAAGCATATGCATTAACTATTTCCATAATCAGTTATACTGTTAAACGCCATACGCAATATACGCTTAGGCGAACATGTCTCTTTCGAGACATGACTGACTAGCCAGAAAATTCTCTCGCAAGAGGTTTTCATAACTTTGCCTTTTTGCTATTCAACCCATAGCTGGAGAGAGAATAGATGGATTAATACTTTTCCCAATGGTATTTGTGCGTAAGTGAATGAAACGAATTCAATTGGAATTCGAACTCGGCTCTCTGATTTCCCATTCTGAGTCAATATCCATTATACCTCAATGCACAAAAGGTGCAGAAGGGCAAAACTACTGAAAATATGGAAAATTAAGTACCAAAAATCTATGGAGAGCCATGATCTTCAACATCCTGGAAGGTCATAGCCTATAAAAAGAGTTGACGGGTAAAACAACAGAAAATATGGAAAATTAAGAATCAAAAGGCAGGAAGCTATGGAGAGCCATAATCGTCAACAACCTGAAAGATCATAGCATATAAAAGGAGTCAGTCAAACATTTTACGTGATATACGCTTGGACGATCATGTCTCTTTCAAGACATGACTGACTAGGTAGAAGATTTTCCTGCAGTAGATTGCCATTACTTTCTGTGGAGGAATACTATAGAATCCAGTCTGTCCTGCTATTCAACCCATAAGTCGAGTGAGAAAGGATCGATTAATATGAGTGTTAAAAAATTAAAGAATTTATTTCTCATTCCGAGACGATATCTATTACACTAAAACGCACATTCATTACACATTGTGTCTATAATACAATTCATAAACTTATCTATTAGCAAAAAATAAAATAAGTTTTTTTTTTTTTTTTTTTGAACGAACGGTTATTGGGGTCCACAAAAAAAAATAAAGCAAAAGTGGTCAATGAATAAAAAAAAGGTTGAGAGCCACCGGCATAGAGGAATTAGAAACGTATACTGTTATTAACAATACAAGGGTCATGTAAACCAATAGAAACATTTTCAAATGCCAAAGATTAAATTACCAGGACGACAAGCAGCAAAGAAAAGTAAAAGTTAAAAAAATAATTTTCGAATCTAAGCCAGTCAAGCATAATGATTTGACGGTAAAAGTCAGAAATGAATAAGTCAATAGATGAAAAATCAATTGCTAGCAACTTTTTTTATTCACATTTCTTTCATATTTAAATTATTTTTGAGATAAAGTGAAATTTTATAAATTGTTTTCTTCATAGAAGTAGATCTTTCTTTCAACTGGTACTATAACAGACACCTCCACTTTTCGCTAAAATAGCATAGCATGATAAAAATGAAATGTCACAATCGATATGCGATTTTGTTCTTTTTGAAATGCTGATTCTATTCTCAATGGCGTCAATAAAAATAAAGTTTTATCCTCATTATTAAGACAAAAGAACATAGTATTTTTTTTAAATTTCTTCTGGCACGTTCGAAAAAAAAATCTTGTTTTTTAACGTCAGCGATTAGCATAGTAAATTACGTTGAGTGTTTTTGCGCTAATTACGGTAAAAAATATACTGCCTTACGAATTTAAATAATACAGACTCACATTACTTGTTATTTTTTCCAAAAAAGGACATTAATAATCTTTCTTTTGCTACTCAACTTTGAAATAAATAAAATTTGTCCAATTTGTATAATGCGTATCTTATTGTGATAAACCTTTCTGAACAATGGATATGTAGAAAAGAAAAAATATACTGCCTTACGAATTTAAATAATACAGACTCACATTACTTGTCATTTTTTCCAAAAAAGGACATTAATAATCTTTCTTTTGCCACTCAACTTTGAAATAAATAAATAAAATTTGTCCAATTTGTATAATGCGTATCTTATTGTGATAAACCTTTCTGAACAATGGATCTGTAGAAAAGAATAAGAACTAAGTATACGATTGTGATTTAGTTTTTGAGAGAGGGGGTGCCAGTTACAATCCTCGTCTCGGGCACTACACGATCTCTGCTCGCCACTGAGAATACGTTAAAATCTGGGAACTAGAATCAGCATTTTAAAAAGAACAAAATCGCATATCGATTGTGACATTTCTTTTTATTAAATTTAAAAGGCTTGAGATACCCTCTTAATAGAGGATTAGTTTTGCTTAGTTTGTTTTACCGCATCTTAACTTTTACCAGATTATTTAATATCGAACTCTGTTATTTTGATAAGCCGTAAATAGGTAGATATGGGTCGAACGTGCGTTAAAACGTACACATGGGTCTGGTTTGTGCGTGAATCGAAAAGTTAATTATCGGTCCAGTTTGCGCGACAGTCGGAAAGGTAGATACTGGTATGGCTTGAACGAGAATCAAAAGTTAATCATAGGACCAGTTTCAGCGAGAGTCAAAATCTTAAACATTGATAGGGTATACTCATTGCCCATATTTTAGGGGTTATTTCCTCGGAGTAAAGAGTTGAAGTCAAAGTTATGAATGAAGTGTATAATATAAATGGAAGAGAAGATGGTCGAAAATTAATAGTTAAGATTTACTGTTCATGAAAGCATCCAAGTGGGAGTCTGTTGCACAAACTACCAGTTCTTGGAGAAAAAAGCTGCTTAAATTTAACTTTCTTCTTACTTTTGGATCAGGAGGTAATGGAGGTGATTTGAGCCCGTGGAAATGACATGTGATGATATTTATACAAAATTTCATGCAAAGTTACAGGGTTACTCAACTTAAATGGTTATTGTTATTGATGGTGAGCGATATTTAATATGAGTAAAAGTGCAGGTTGTAGAAAAATTAAAATGTAGAGGAATAAGCGTGCACAAAAACGAAGAAAAGAAATAATCTTCAAATACAGTTCTTCAAATTTAAATAATGTTCAATATTGAATATAAAGTAATCATTGTTTCTTTCAAATTAGAAGAATCAAAAAACGATTTGCAAAAATCTTCACAAAGTTCAACAAAAATATTCTGATTTTATTTTTCACAAGGCAACATAAACAATTAAAAGATGTATGCGACTAAAAACGCGAGAGTCACGTATTTTCGTTGTTTTATATATGCGTGTAACGTTCTATCAGTCAATAATCAGTGCTACATTTTTACTAATACTAATATTCGTTTGTTTTACATATTTTCGCTCGTATATTAAAAATACGGGAGGATATAGCAAAAATACTAAATCAATAATTATACGAAAAGTGAGTAATCAGTATTGCGTACAAAACATTCCTGGTCAAAAGGTTTACCGAAAGACTGTTAACAAATGATTTTTTTAATATACGTGACGATATTTATAAGAAAAAAAAGGATCATGGAAGTTAAAAAATAGATTTATTAAACTCAGAAGTTTATTAGTTAATAAATATTAGGACCTTGAGTAAGTTGTTATTGTTTTCCAACAGATAGCGTTCCTAGAACTGCGAAGTTTCAGATGGTAATGCATCTATAAGGAAATAATATAAGTAATCTTGAAAATCAGTGTATGTCATTTTGCCAGACTATAAACAGCTTTGTTTTTCATAGCGTTAAACATGTCGGATTTCGTGTAAAAGAAAATATATTTGCGTGGAATTTCACTGCACTACTTTATTCAAAAGAAATCTGCAGCTGAAGCACATATAATTCTTATTGAGACTTACAGCGAGCATGCTCTGTCGGAAACAGCATGCAGAGATTGGTTTTGATGCTGAAGGTAAAGAACGCTCTGGCGCACCGAAAAAGTTTGAAGACGAAGAATTGGAGGTATTACTTCACGAAGACTTGTCAGCCGCAAGCTGAACTTGCAGAATCATTAAGAGTTGATCACACAACAGTTTTGAAACATTTGAAAGCATTAGGAACGATTCAAAAGCAAGGACATTGGGTGCCTCACAGGTGAACAGTGTCTTGACACGTGTGAACAGCTGCTTCAACGGCAGAAAAAAAAATCTTTTCCCATTGTATCTTGGCTGGCGATGAAAAGTGGATATACTACGATAACCCTAACCCTAGAAAATTGTAGTGTAAGATCAATATCTGTGGCAAAGCAGAATATCTATGTTTCAAAGCCTCTGCTCTGCATTTGGTGGGATAAGTAGGGTGTAGTTTATTATGAACAGCTCAAATCGACTGCAGTTTTGAGTTGAGACTTGAAAAGAAAACTGGCCGCTATACGAGCAGAGACACGAAAAAGTGATTTTGCAACATGACAACGCCACAAGGCCACATGTTGTAAAACGAGTGAAAACCTACTTGAAATCGCTTAAATGCTCTTTCCTACCCGCAGTATTCACCAAAACATTGCCCAGTCCGATTGTCCCTGGTTCCGATTGCTCCTTGTTCAGATCGATGGCACATGGCTTGGCTGAGCAGCATTTTTATTCTTATGATGATGCCAAAAAATGAGTCGACTCGTAATTAACCTAAAAAAACGTGTCGTTTTTCTGATGTGGAGTTTAAATGTTACCAGAAAGATGGAAGAAGTAGTGGCTAGCGATGGACAATACTTTCAGTGACGTGTTTCTTACTAATTTTTGTAAATAAAACATCTCTTTGCATGAAAAATCAGCGGGAACTTATCCAAGGTCAAAATATATTTCCCAATTTTTAGTGATAATAATTAAAACTGTTAAATTTTTCTACAATTTCAAACGGGGTCCCAGAAAGATTATTGCGATGAGGAAGAGAGATAAAGATTGCTTCTTGACTTGTAGAGGTTAAGCATTCACACGGGAGCGTGTTTCACAAAGCAGCACTTCTTGAGGGGGTGGAGTTGTTTAAGTTTAATGTTTTTGTTTTTTTTTACGTTTGGATCATCGGGAAAATGAGCTCTGATCGATTGATGGTTTCGTTTTCTATGGTTTATGTACCTTTTGCAGTTTATTTAAAACCAGAAAATATTTTTAGATTGCAAGAATTTTTTATTGAAAGGTAATAATGACTTAGTGATACAAGTCTTACTAATTAACCTATAGCTGAAGGGAGAAAAGGTCGATTCATACGTTTTCTAATGGTATTTGTGCGTAAGTGAATATAACAAACCCAACTGGAATTGGAACACGACTCTCCGATTATGAATTCCGAGCCATTATCTATTACACCACCCGCATATCCAGACTAACATCCCCTGGCATTCCCTGGTATTTTTAAGTGAAACTACTGTAGCAAATTTGGAAAAAATTAAAATTCGTGTGTTGTTAAAGCATTGCTTTTTGATGGGAAAAAACTGTTCAAGCAAAGCAATAGCTTGATAAGTGTTATTCAGACTCTGCGTTACCGGAAACAACCGTTAAGAGGTGATATGCTGACATTAAACTCGGTTGTACAGATGCAAATGATACTGAACGCTCACTTTGACCAAACTCGGCATTCGTCCCTGAAAATCCCCTAAAAATTCACAAACTAGTTTTGCTGATCGTAAATTAAAATTGCATGAGGTAGCAGAGGAGTTGAACAAATCAGAAGGAAGTGTATTCACCATTTTGCATGAACATTTTTCAATGAGAAAGCTGTATTCAAAATGGGTGCCGCGTTTGCTCACAGTCGGTTAAAAACAGTAACTTGTCGACTATTCAGAGCGTTGTTTCCAGTTTTCTTTGTTTTTCTTTTTGTTTTGTTTTTTTGTTTTTTGTTTTTTTGTTTTTTTGGGTTTTTTTTGCATAAATATGTGACACTGGATAAAACATGATCCACCACTTCACTCCGGAGTCAAATCGGCAGTAAGCTGAGATGACAGCAGCAGGTGAAAACCGTCCAAACCAAAGCGACCAAGGACGCAAGAATCAGCAGGCAAGATTTTGGTCTCCGTATTTTGGGATATGCAAGGTATTTTGTTGATCGATTACCTTGAGAAAGGAAGAATCATCGAATATTATATAGCATTATTGGTGCGTTTGAAGAAAGAAAAATTCCAAGAAACGGCCACAAATGAAGAAAAAGTGATCTTTCCCTATGACAACGCACCGTGTCACAAGTTGATCGCAACGATAGCAAAACTACATGAACTGCACTTCAAATTGCTTCAGCTTCCAACCTATTCTTCAGATCTAGACCCCAGCGGCCACTGGCTGTTTACAGATCTTAAAAGAATGGTCTAGAAAAAGAGATTTGGCTCCACTAAAGAAGTGATTTCGGAAGAAACGGATTAATACCTTTCCCAAGGGTATTTGCGCGTAAGTGAATGCAAGAAATTCAACTTCGAGCTCGGCTCCCCAATTTCTCGTTTCGATCCGACATCCCCGGCACCACAACGCACATCAATTGCATTCACAAGATTTTAGATTACAATCAACAAAATTTATGTTTTAAATTTTTTTTTTTTTTAATCATCTCACCCCAAGCAAGGCATTCCACTGCCACTATTGCGCATGGGGCTACATAGGGGAAGGTAAAGAGAAGGAGTGGATAGACATAGGGAATGTCAGGAGAAAGGTGACAGATGAGTAAGGATAGCGATGATGAGGGTCGGGCAGATGGGAAGAGTGCTTGATAGAATGGGAGCAGGTTATTGTGTTAGGAGGTGTCTATTGACCTTACATTTAAACTCCTGGAGATTGTATCCGTCGGGGAAGCAATCGTTTGGAAGAGAATTCCACAGTCGGGAAGTGCGAGGAAAGAAACTGTTGGAGTAGAAGTTACGGCTGCATTTTATCGGTTTCACTGTAAAAGGGTGGGATCTAGTTGCTAATCTAGTATCTCGTGCAAATTCGTATTTAGGGGCACCAGTGATCTAAGTTCATCGGAGCAGAAGCCGTGAAAGTATTTATAGAAGAGACACAGGGAAGCCACGTCTCGCCGGTGGGAGAGAGACTGCAGGCGGTCTGCCAAGTCGGTATCTATCACATTACAGACCCTCCTCTGAACCTTATCGAGAAGCCCGAGGAGAACAGCAGGGGCACCCGACCAGATATGGCAGCAGTATTCAATGCACGGGCGGATGGTAGATTTGTAAATGTGCAGGATAGATTTAGACGGAAAAAACTTCCGGGCCCTACACAGAGAACCGACTTTCATAGCAGCGGATTTAGCAATGGATTCGATATAGTCATTCCATTTGAGGTCCGCTGAAAGTGTGAGACCAAGGAGGCGTAGTGTTTTACTCTCTGGGAGGCAAGTCTGGTCCATGCTAATGGGAGGTAGGTGAGATTGTCGATGATGGTAAATTGACAGTAGCTTCGTTTTAGAAGCATTAAAATTTACTAGCCATTTCTTACTCCAGTCCAATATGGATTGGAGGTCTTTTTCAATCTCGGCTGCGAGTTTAGCTTTGACGCCTACACCAGATTTTTGTTGGAGGCGAGAGTAAACTGTGGTGTCATCGGCGTACAAACCTATTTGGGTTCTTATGGAATCAGGGAGATCATTAATATATATCAGGAAGAGTGTAGGACCTAAGATGGAGCCTTGGGGGACACCTGCGTTTGTATGGTAGTTCTGAGAGGCATGTCCGTTTAATACCACTTTCATTGTGCGGTTAGAGAGGAATGACTGGATTAGTTGAAACAAATGTCCAGTTATACCATAGCTCCGCAGTTTACATAGAAGGCCAGCATGCCAAACTCTGTCGAACGCCTTAGATATATCCAATGCAACGGTTCGAGCTTCGCCATTCCTGTCGAGTGCCTGGTATATGTACTCGGTGATGGTCGTTAGCATATCAGCAGTAGACCTGGTGAAGCGGAAACCATATTGCTTGTCCGAGAGGAGCCTGTGTGCAGTGAGATGCTGAACCACCTCGGCGTTGATAATGGCTTCGAACACTTTGCCAAAGATCGGAAGAAGGCTGATAGGGCGGTAATTTGCAGGGCCAGAGGGTTCTCCAGTGTTTTTAAATATAGGAACTATAGAGGAAGATTTCCAACAGGCAGGAAAGCAGGAAGCAGATAGGCAGAGGTTGTAGAGCTTAGAAAGGATAGAGGAGAGTTCAGGGGCACATTTCTTTAAGACTATGGTTGGGATTCCGTCACCACCGCTCGCTTTGTGAGGGTCAAGTTTTAAGATTATCTAAGAGACAAGCGAAGGTGTAATGTGGACATCATTCAGTTGTGCCTCGGTTCTAGGTGAGAAGTCGGGTGTAAAAACTCCAGATGAGTCCAGACTCGAATTGTTCGAGAATCTGCGGGCAAAACATTCAGCCTTATCTGCTGGGGAGGTGAGGACCTCAAATTTGTTGATTAGCGGGGGTATTGTGGACTTGCTCTTGTTAAGTACTCTTTTACAGAGTCGCCAGTAGTCTTTAGAGCCGAATTTAGAGCATGCTATGCGTTGCTTAATTCTGGCAGCAAACAACATCTTAGCTTCGTTAAGTATCCTTTTACACTTATTACGAGCTGAAGTGAAAAGGCGCCTGTTTTGTTCCGACGCATAGTTACGATAGAGTCGGAAGAAATGATTCCGGTGGGCAATGGCAGCCGAGCAAGCGGGTGAGAACCATGGAGACGAATGAGATTTAAGCTGGAATTTCCTAGCAGGGATGAAGGCATCGATGCCAGCCTTAACCCAGGAGGAGACCTCGGATGCACATTCTTCGATGGGAAGACTAAAGACGTTGTTCCAAGGGATGTCACAGAGGAAGTTTCGGAACGAATCCCAGTCTGCTCTTTGATAGCAGTAGGATATTCTACTTGTCTGTGTTTCATGGGTCGGGCGGGAGTGGAGTGAAATATTGACGGACACTACAGTGTGGTCAGAGTTTCCAAGTGGGCAGAGTTGTCTGGTAGTGCAAGAGTCTGGGATGGAAGTGAAGCAGAGGTCTAGAAGTGAGTCCCTTCCGTTAGGGTTGTCGGAGAAACGCGTGGAGAAGTCCACTACTTGCGTAAGGGATTGAGTGATTGAAAAGTTCATGGTGTGGACACCAGCAGCGTCAGTGACAGCGTTCTTCAGCCACTTGGTGTGGTGGGCGTTAAAGTCACCAAACACGAATACATGGGCAGAGGGATGGGTAGAAATGGCTTTGTCAATATTGTCAGAAATGATGTCAAGTAACGAACAGTCAGGGGAGGAAGGAGAGCGGTAGAGAAAGAAGACATAGCTAATCGAGCTGAGAAGTGAGAGGCGGAAGCACATGAAAGAATGATCTGGGGATTCAAAAGATGACACCCTAGCTAAAGGAAGGTGTTCGCTGACATAGACACCAAGCCCATGCATATGAACATTGGAGTCCTTCCTGAAGAGGGGAAGGTAGCCAGGAACGCAGAACTCAGATGAGGGGATAAAAGGGTTAAGATTAGTTTCACATAGGGCTAATATATCAGGTGAGTTATTATGGAGGAAAGAATCTACGCTGGGGAAGTTGGTGCGGATGCCGCGTATGTTAGTGAAAGAGATGCAGACAGGTTTAGGCGTTTTCAAATGAGCTGGTTTAGTTTTGTTATTATGTTTGCTTTTTTCCATAGTAATTCAGTTAAGGAGTGGTCTTAGAATAGAATCAGTCGGTCAATCATTTGCAACTTGTGAAGGATGGAAACTAGCGCGGCCTACAACATAATGTGGCCTCGGGGTTGCCCACCGAACGTTCATGCAGGGACGCCCGTCCATGCGCGATATGGCACTTCAAGAACCCCGGTATTATTCAACTGTTGATCAGAGCAGCCTCTCAAGACGCTACGCAAGAGTTCGGGCTCCTAACTACCAGTCGGAAGCAGCAACCAGGAAACTGCCAACCCGGTACCCTCAGAATGTAAAGACGTTGCCAGCATACTACGTAACTGCAAAGAGCTTCCAGCTGAACTAACACCAAGACCAGAGAAAGGGGATGAACCGGGAACCCCTTCCTAAACAAGAAACAAGGTGATCACCTCTAAACTCATTCAAAAGAAGGGGGTGGAGTGTGAGACCGGGCGATAGTAGAAACTATCTACTCCAATTAAAAAAAAAGAAGAAAAAAAAAAGAAACAAAGAAAAAGTGACTGAGGTTTACAAAGTTTTAACTTAGTAAAAGTCAAAAATACCCTTGAATAGCAAAATTATTTACACAAATTAAGTGACGAAAAAAAAAAATCAAAGACGACCAAAAGACGAAAAAAAAATAAATAAATAAATAAATAAAATAATTTCCAAGAAATTTCACAAAAACAGACTGAAAAATGGACTGAATCCCGGTTGACTTACCACAAGCAGCTAACACTGTAAAGTTGATTTAATTCAATTTCTGAAGACAAAAATAGAAATATACTAGAGCACTTATTGATAATAGTAAATTTAATCATTTAGCTTTCAGTTAAAACTAAAATAAAAGATTCATGAAAACTTTTTCATTTTTAAAAATTTACTTTAAAATTTAAATAGCGAAAATGAGTGGAGGTACCTACAATTTGCTTGGCTGTCGTTACTAAAGTACGGTTTGCTGACGAAAAATTATGTAAAATGGTAGGGCGTGTGTAAGACAGAGTGAAAAGATCGTTGGTGGGTTGTTATGTAAGGTTGGTAAACAAAAATTAATGTATTTAATGTGAGTGATAGCGAGAGAATGTGTGAATTTTAACAAAAATGCAGAGGATAGAACATGTAACGGAAAACTAAATGAAAGTCAATTCAAAAACTAATAAACTTACATATGAGCGATGATGATAGTGAATAACGGCAGTTTAGTGAATAACGACAGTTTCTTCAACGTACCAACCAAACAGTCTAGCGAATAGACAGTCAGAAAGGCAGACACCCACCAGTATCCGTTACCCAGTTTTTGTTGCGTGTTCTTTTATTAGGGTGGGGTGTTTTTGTTTATTGCTTTGTTGTTTTTGGTTTTCACACATGTACAGAGTGATTGAAAAGTAACTCCCTATATTATATATGATGGATTCTCCCATTTTGTAAAACTTATATTTAGACGGGAGAGTCCATCATACATAAAAGAAGGAGTTACTTTCTAATCACCCTGTATTCTTTTCCCTTTGGACATTTTTTCTTTCTCTCTCTCTCTCTCTCTCTCTCTCTCTCTCTCTCTCCTTTCTCAATCTCTCTCCCTCTCTATGTAAATGTATAATTATCCTATGATTGTAAATGACTGTGCCCAATTTTCATTATTTCTAATTTTATAATCAGGCACGAACTTATTCATACTTAAAAAAAAAACAAAAAAAACACACGCTACCTAGACACACAAAAAACAAAATAAAAATTATTTTTAAAATCTTTTGGCTCGAAGACATGTATTAAGCGTTTCAATTTTCGATTAATATATATAGTCTTCATATATTAACCCCCACAAGGCTTTGAAGATTTTGTTTAAATTTGAAACTTTAATATAATCATCATAATTAAAAAATAAAAATATGAAAAACTCATTATTTATTGAAAAAAAAATTCTTCGGGCTATAATGTCCTTATATATATATATATATATATATATATATATATATATATATATATATATATGTATAAAGCAATTAAAAGCTTATCTAATTAATAAATAATGTCATAGGTTTATTGCATTTTTCTTTTACTATTCGGAGCAGATTTTCGAAAAAAAAAACGGTTAACTATTTTGAAAAAAAAAGGCGGGGAACAAAAAAGATAATTTACATTTCCTAGGGAGTCACGCGTTTAACTAATAATACACATTTTCGAAACGGAATTTAATTTCTTAAAATTTTATGAAATTACGTGGTGAGGGTCAGTCAGTTAAGTGTCATACGTGAAGCACGCTTGGGCGATCATGTCTCGAAAGAGACATGACTGACCGGGCAGAAGATTATCCAGCAATAGGTTGTCATTACTTTCTGCGGTAGACTGGTTGCCTGCCAAGGCTATAGAACCCAATCTGTCCTATTATTTAACCCGTAACTGGAAGAAAGAGACGGATTAATACCTTTCCCAAGGGTATTTGCGCGTAAGTGAATGCAATGAATTCAACTGGAATTTGAACTCGGCTTCCCGATTCCTCGTTCCGAGCCGATATCCACTGCACCACAACGCACGTTAACAGATGTAAATAATAATAATAATAATAATAATAATAATAATAATAATAATAATAATAATAATAATAATAATAATAATAATAATAATAATAATAATAAAAAAAAAAAAAAAAAAAAACAAAAACACAATTTACCAAAATTTTCTAAAAATAAGTTCAAAAACAATTTTATTCATTTGTGAATAAGTCTTGAAACTTTCATAAAAATCCGACAATTATTTCATTTTTGCAAGAATTTCCAAATTAATACGTTTTTCACCGGAAAAAAAAACTAACTTTCGTAACATCATTACATTATCCAAAGTAAACTGTGGTAACAAATTGGTCACCCGCTGACGTAAAACGAAAAACAAGATTCTTTATCATCATTTCAAAGATACTAGAAAGGATTAAAATTGTTAAAAAATAATTTTAAAAATTCTTCAATGTTTCCTCTTACTAATATAAATATTCTGACGACAAAACTCTGTTTTTATTAAGTTTAGGGCCTTTCTTCTTTTTCAGCGAATTAGTGGTGGTGAAGCTAAAGGGAGATGTTAAAATAGAAATTTATTAATGAAAAGAATAACATAAGTTGTAGAAGTTAATGTGCAATTAGAATCATTATTAAGAAGGTAAAGGTAGAGTTTGAAGTAGTAATTTATTGGAAAGAGTTATGAGAGTTATATATGAGCATTTGTTTGGTATGAATGTATTTGAATGGAGAAGTAAAAGGAATCAGCACACGAGAAAGAAGGAGAACAAGGACGATGTGCAACGTGACCTTATGTCCGGGACTACTTGAAATTTCTGTCTTGTCACATTTTAGCTTGTCGTCTCTCCTGCTTCCATCTGTCGGAATGACGCTGATCGAAGTCATTCATAGCGTTTAGATTTTTTGCACTAGATCGTTAAGTCTTCTCAAGTCTTGAAAATCGCTTCCATTGGTCAGAAAATTAATTTAACAACTACTCGCGAAATCTGGTTTCGACTGTTTCTTTAAGCACATGGTCAACACTTTTTCTATTTGGGAAAAACCAGGATTTCACATGTCACTATGAATTTTTATAAAAGAAGAAAGTGGTAACTATACATATATATATATATATATATATATATATATATATAAGATATTACTATTAAAAAAATGTTCATAAATATTCATAAAATTAACTAAAAATATTAAATATTTAATTCATTCATATATATATATATATATATATATATATATATATATATATATATGAATGAATTAAATATTTAATATTTTTAGTTAATCTTATGAATATTTATGAACATTTTTTTGTTTTCTTATATATATATATATATATATATATATATATATATATATAAGAAAACACAACACATCAACTAAAATCGTTATTAACTATAATTCATTTCGCCGGGTAAGTTTTTAGTACCCATCTTTTTTAAGCTGCAAATTACAAATGGTGTAATTGAATTAAAGCATTCAAAAAACAGGATTTGAAGTTGCATGACCCAGAGAATTTTTCCTGATATTATAAAGTTAGAGGGGTGGGTCGCAGGTTCGAAACCTACCGAATGACACATATTTTCGTAATAAAAATATTTTGTAAATAATCAGGCCGGTAGATATAAATATATAATACTGTTTAATTAAAAAAACAGAATATCTACTTAAATACGAGTATCGATCAAAAATAGTGTTCAAACAAATCATTTCATATATATATAGTCATCCGCAAACAGATGTTCCGCTGTATCACAGCTCATCAGTACTTCTAGACGTCTGATTGCTTCTAGCCAGCATTGAAACTCGGCCGAATTGACATCAGTCGGCGATTCTACCTCTGAGCTATGCTCACGGTAGAAGAAGGCAGACTTTTTTAGCGTGTTATATACCATGTGAACATTCGCCAGTAGCTGAGTGTTCAAATTCATTCCTAAATGAATGATGAGTAGATCCTTGAGTAGCTACTATTTTTTCAAAGTCTACCACTCTTCCAGAGTGCTCTGTCAAGGTGAGAGAGCGTAAATAGCCATATATATATATATATATATATATATATATATATATATATTGAGCACTGTTTACAATAAAATAAATGCCAGACCACTCAAAATAAAAAAAAACCTTGAGTCCTCTTCACCTGGAAATATATATATATATATATATATATATATATATATATATGACGAAACATGCATGATATATTAATTTACATCTACTGACCTGAATAATCGAGAAATGTTTCGAAAAGATGCGTCCTTCGGCAGAATATTTTCCTAACAAGTTTTCTCGATTATTCAGGCCACTAGATGTAAATAAATATACTATTTAATAATAATAATAATAATAATAATAATAATAATAATAATAATTCAAACAAGATTTACAGTTAGTAGATTCTGTAGAAAAGCAAAACAGTAGCCAAGAACCAACTATTGCGGCAAAAAATATGAAAATGAAAGCCAAAGATAAAGCTCTTGAAAAGATGAAACAGCGCTGGCAAGACAAACCTCTGCATGGCCAATATCCAGTACGTGCCAATAAATCCAATGTTGATAAAGTTAATACTCATCGATGGTTACGTGCATCTGGATTAAAGTCTGAAACTGAAGGATTTATACTTGCAGCACAAGACCAAAGTCTTTTCACGAGAAACTTTCAGGCAAATATTATGCATAATAATATGGATCCAAAATGCAGGTTTTGTGATAAACACCAAGAAACAATAGACCACCTAATCTCAGGCTGTTCTGTGCTTGCCCCAAACGAATATAAAAATCGCCACGATAGAGTTGGGCAATATTTACATTGGGCAATGTGCAAACATTATGGAAAAGCTGTAAACAAACACTGGTATGAACATCATCCAGCACCGGTTACAGAAATAGAAGATGTAACCATTCTATGGGATTACACCATCTACACAGACAGAAAAATTGAAGCAAACAGGCCAGACATTATTGTTAAAAACCAGAAGGAGAAAACTTGTCTATTAATTGATATGGCTTGTCCAGCGGATTGTAACATAGCAATCAAGGAATTTGAAAAACTGTCAAAATATAAAGACCTGGAAATTGAAATAGAAAAAATGTGGAAATTGAAAACAAGAGTTGTGCCAGTGATAGTAGGTGCACTTGGAATGATAAAAAATGGAACAAAACAACACATTGAAAGAATCCCTGGAAACCCCAGCTTAAGAGATATACAAAAAATTGTCTTATTAAGTACAGCCCACACACTAAGGAAAACTTTATCTATGTAATGCTGGGGATGATAGGGAAGATAGAAAAACATGAAATGAAGCCATAACAACACGCCACTACCTGCCTTAGGTCTCCCCGCAGACTTGGTTGGTAGTGAGACCAAAGCAGAAATCGAAATATGATGAAAAATGACATAATAATAATAATAAACACTATCAACTCAAATGATGTTTAAACAAATAAATTAATTAATACTATGTCGTAATCCATTTCATAATGGATTTCTTTAAAAAATTCCTATATAAGTATACATACATATTCTCCTACGTCGGTGGCCTGACTCGGAGTTTTATGTATTACGCAATCATCAGGTGCATACTACGAACTTACCGTTTAAGTTTTGAATTTAAATTCACTCGATCTTCATGGGAGTGAAATCTTATAATGTTAGAGAACTATTTTTTGATTTATCAAGAGTAAAATTTAAATGAACAAAAATTACATTCAAAGGGGCGTAATTCGCAATTATAAGCTAAAATATTGGTGATGAAAAAAAAGAAAGAAAGAAAGAAAAGTAAGAGAGTGAGAAAGCAAGAGACAAACATATAACGGAATCTGTATCAACCAGGATCTAAGTAAGTATTTTTTCTATGGCAATATATATATATATATATATATATATATATATATATCCGAAGACAGTCCTGTTTCGCGGTATCAGAGCTCATCAGTACGGCGGAGAAAGGCAGATTTTAGCGTGTTATATACACAATGTAAATAAACACCAGTAGCCAAGAGTGTTCAATTCGTTGCTGAAGAATGATGCGCAAATAGCGGTGATTAGCTACTATCTAAACAATCTACTATTTCCCCAGAGTGCTCAATCACCGAGAGCTGTTAAAATATATATATATATATATATATATATATATATATTTAATATGACTTTAAATGTTATTTTATGTAGATACTATATTTGAGTAGAGAGCCCTTTATTTTAAACAGTATATTTATTATCGTCTATCGGCCAGAATATTCATGAAATAGAATGTACCCTCCGGCAGGATTCGCACCTGCGTCCACCTTTTAAATTGTGATGGAAAGATGCGTGGCTATAAATCAAAAACGGATTTTATTTAATCAATTTTTTTTAAATATGACAATATAGTTGTTTCTTGGTAAAAGATTTAGACACACGCACATTTGTCTATCTATCTATCTATCTATCTATATATATATATATATATATATATATATAGAAAGAGAGAGAGAGAGAGTCAGTCAGTCAACATTCTTTGCCAATTTACACTGTCCTACGAAAATGAACTTTCTTTTCCCACAATTTCCTAGTATCTATTTTATACGCATAAACTACGTTTCATATTTTGATAGATAGATAGATAGATAGATAGATAGATAGATAGATAGATAGATATGAAGAAACCATGATAGATAGATAGATAGATAGATAGATAGATAGATAGATAGATAGATAGATATAAAGAGACTGTGATTGAAAGAAAGAAAGAAAGAAAGAAAGAAAGAAAAAAATCCGTTTAATATTTTATTACGCTTTCCCAGTTTGCGCAGATGCACATCCAAATTAAATTCGAAGAAACTGTCTAAAGTCTATAGTTTTTTTTGGTTTTTTTTTGTTTTTTTGTTTTTGTTTTTTTCTTCGTGGAGTACCTTTGGACCAACTGTAACCGTTATCAGAAATGTTATCAGTTCTAATAACTCAACACTTCATGATAATGTCTAATGATTTCCGAAAACAATACTCTGGCTCATAATTTACCTGCCCACGCATAAACATGGATATGCCTTTATTAATACTTCAATAGGAAAACTTTACTAGGCGTAAATTCACAGAAACAATTCCAGTACACAGCTATCATTAAGACGCGCTAATTTACAGTTGTGCCTATATAATTTTGCGTGCCAGAAGAAGCAGGCAGTCGATCCCAAAATTCAAAATCCGAACGTTGAGCGTTATCTAACTGTTATTAGTTTTAATGTTGGCCGTTCAGTAGGTGATCCGGATAACTATGAGTACTGAAAGCTCTCTTTTTCTATTCTTAAAATAATAATCACCAACAATTTTCGTTTTGTTTTGAGATTTCCTTTTCGTTCAGCTATTTTTAAAACTTTTCTTGTTTTTCAACAAATACAGGCATTTCTTTTTTCATTGTCCTGTTCGCTTTTCATTTCTTCTCGCGCGTCTTTCTTCCTCTTAGTTCACTATTCTTTCTTTTTTCTCTCTCATCCGTCTTCCTCCCTACATTTGCTATTCTCTGTATTTACCTCTCACACAAACTTCTACCTCGTTATTCCCTACACTCTTTTCTTTCTCTCTCAATGTTACCCCCTTTTTTCTCTATCCTCTTTTCTTGCTTGTCTCACGCGTCTTTCTCCCTAGTTATTCTCTATTATCTCTTCTTTCCCTCTCACACGTCTTTATATTTCCTTGTTCTTTTCTCTCTTTACTTTCCCTCTCACACATTATCGTCCCTCCTTATTCTCTATTCTCACTTCTTTCCCTCTCACATTTCTCCCTCCTTAGTCTCTTATTTTCTCTTCTTTCGGCTTCCTTTCCCGCCCATCATATTCTATCGTTTCTTATTTTCCTCTCAATAGTTTTTCTCCCTCGTCAGTTTATCTTCTTTTTCTCTCACTCATGTTTCTCACTCCTCAATCTATATTTTCTCTTTTTTCCCTCATACTCGTCTTTCTCCCTCCTTATACTCTATTCTCTTTTCTTTCCCTTTCACATGTCTTTCTCATTCCTAATTCTGTATTCTCCCATTTACCCTCTCATTCACCTTTATACTCCAGTCAGTCAGTTAAATGCCAAACGTCATACACGCCTGGGAGATCATATCCCGAAAGAGACATGACCGATTGTACAGAAAAGTTTCCTGCAGTAGGTTTCCACTACTTTATGCGGTATACTGGTTGCCAGTCAAGGCTATAGAACCCAATCTGTCCTGTTTAACCCATAACTGGAGGGAAGAGATGAATTAATACCTTTCCCAAGGGTAGATAGATAATTGGAGTAGATAGATCTATCGCCCGGTTCACACTCCACCCACGTCTGTTGAACAGGTTAAAAGGCTCATCCCTTGTTCCCTGTTTAGGATGTGGTTTCCGGCTTTCTCTTTTCCAATCTTTTCACTATTACGTAGCCCCCTGCATATCAGTGGCGTTACCGCCTTGCTCGGGGTGATACGATTAAAAAAAAATTTGCACGTAAATGAATGCAACAAATTCAACTGGAATTTGAACTCGGCTCTCCAATTTCTGGTTCTATATTCTTTCTTTTCCCCTCTAACTTATCTTTCTCTCTCCCCATTGTCCTTTCTCTTTTTTCTCTCTCACATTCGTCTTTCTCCCTCCTCATTCACGATTCCCTCTTTTTTCCTTTTTCCTTTTCTTTCTCTCTCTCTCTCTCTCTCTCTCTTCATTCTCTATTCCCTCTTATCCTTCTCACTCGTTTTTCTCCCTACTCATTCTATATTCTTTCTCTCTCAAACGTCTTTTACCCTCCTTATTATCTATCTCTTTTCTTTCTAAATCCTTATTCTCTCTTCTTTCTCTCTTACACTTTTTCTTCTTCCATTTTCTTTTCTTTCGGTTGCCTTTCCCGCCCATCACTTCCTATCCTTTCTTATTTTTCTTTTAATAGTTTTTCTCCTTCATCGTTATTCATTTTATTTTCTTTCTCTCTCACTCTGGAGTAGTAAAGGAACGCAAGAAGAAAGGACTAACTATCAATTGTAAGAAAACAGAATGTATGGTTGTCAGCAAGAGGAACAAGACTAGATGCAAGCTACAAATTGGAGTAGTAAAGGAAAGCAAGAAGAAAGGACTAACTATCAATTGTAAGAAAACAGAATGTATGGTTGTCAGCAAGAGGAACAAGACTAAATGCAAGCTACAAATTGGAATAGTAAAGGAAAGCAAGAAGAAAGGACTAACTATCAATTGTAAGAAGACAATGTATGGTTGTCAGCAAGAGGAACAAGACTAGATGCAAGCTACAAATTGGAGTAGTAAAGGAAAGCAAGAAGAAAGAACTAACGATCAATTTAAAGAAGACAGAATGTATGGCTGTCAGCAAGAGGAAGAGAACAAGATGCAAGCTACAAATTGGAGTAGTAAAGAAAAGCAAGAAGAAGGGACTGACCATCAATTTAGGGAAGACGGAATGTACAGTCATTAACAAGAGAGACAGCCTAAGATAGAAGCTAGAAGTTGGAGGTATTGAAATCGAACAAGTGTAGGAATTTAAATATCTGGGCAATGTTTCAATAGATGAAGAAACATGTGACACTAAGATCTGAAGGTGCATTGAAATAGCGAAATATGTCTTCTAAAAGTTAAAGAAAATATTGAGTGACGGGAAAGGTCTGTTAGAAACAAAGAAAGGTGTGCTTAACTGTTATATGATCTCAATCCTCCTGTATGATAGTAAATGTTGAACAATTTCTTCACAGATGAAGACTTGAAGCAACAGATGTTTCTATGGAGGAGTGTTGAGAATATTATGGGTGGAGTATGAGAGAAACAAGAAGGCTTTTAAAGAAAAGGAAACAAAAAGGATGTTTATACTTTGAACGTGTATCCGTGGTGCAGTGGATAGTGACTCAGAATGAGACATCGAGGAGTCGAGTTTGAATTCCAGTTGAATTTTTTGCATTTACTTGCACACAAGGGGGAGAGTTATTGATCCATTTCTTCTTCTCCCAGCTATGGGTTAAATGGAACAGATTGGGTTCTATAGCCTTGGTTGAGTCTACTCCAGAAAGAAATGGTAACCTACTGCAAGAAAATCTGCCGAGCCTGGCAATTTTATTGAATGAATTTATTCTTTAGTATTTGAAGATATCTTTGTGCAATCTTCGTAAATATATCTGTTAAAATGAGATGTCGGTGTAATTTTCATTTCTAACATCATTCATCCATTGCATCCTGTATAATGCAATATTCCTTTGTTTCTCATCAGGTGAGTCATAAGTGATTTGCTAACAGTTGTGTTTTAGGTTTTTTCATCACAAAATGTGTAGCCAATTTTTTATTTATTGTAGAACACAAATGGGTTCTATTCATTTTATATATCTCTTTTGTAGATAGACTAAACTATCGCCCGGTTCACACTACACCCACGTCTATTGAACAGGTGAAGAGGCTCATCCCTTGTTTCCTGTTTAGGATGCGGTTTCTGGTTTTCTCTTTTCCAATCATTTCACTCTTTTCGTTTTTTTTATTTTTTTCAGTTGGAGTAGATAGACTAAACTATCGCCCGGTTCACACTCCACCCACGTCGATTGAGCAGGTGAAGAGGCACATCCCTTGTTTCCTGTCTAGGATGGGGTTTTCGATTTTCTCTTTTCCAATCCTTTCACTCTTTTCATTTTTTTTTTTTTTTTACTTTATTTTTTTCAATTGGAGTAGATAGACTAAACTATCGCCCGGTTCACACTCCACCCACGTCTATTGAACAGGTGAAGAAGCTCATCCCTTGTTTCCTGGTTAGGATGTGGTTTCCTGCTTTCTCTTTTCCAATCCTTTCACTCTTTTCGTTTTTCTTTATTTTATTTTTTTCCAATTGGAGTAGATAGACTAAACTATCGCCCTGTCCTCTCCAAACTCTACAATTACTGCCTCTTTGCTTCTTACTTTCCTGCCTGCTGGAAGTCCTCCTCTGTGTTTCCTGTATTTAAGAACTCTGGAGTACACTCAGACCCCTCTAATTATCGCCCTATCCACCTCTTACTGATTTTTGGCAAAGTGTTCCAGGCCATTATCAATGCTGAAGTGGTTTAACATCTCACAGCCCACAGCCTCTTCTTCGACAAACAGTATGGTTTCTGCTTCACCTGGTCTACTGCTGATATGCTCACGGCCATCAAAGAGTATATATACCAGGCTCTCGAAAACGGCGAAACTCGAGCTGTTGCCCTAGATATCTCTAAAGCTTTTGACAGAGTCTGGAATGCTGGCCTTCTACTTAAGCTACAGGGCTATGGTATAGTTAGACGCTTGGTTGATTTAATTCAGACGTTTCTTTCAAATCGCATAATAAAAGTAATATTAAAAGGGGATGCTTCTAGATACTGTTATACGAACGCAGGCATCTCTGAAGGCTCTAGTCTAGGCCCTACGCTTTTTTTTATCTTCATCAACGATCTCTCAGTTCCCAACTAGGTATCTAGGCTGACGACACCAGCATTTACTCCCGTCTCGATAAGAAATATGCCAAGATTGATAAAGCAAACCTCGCTGCTGACCTTGAAAAAAAACTCCAATCTGTGGTGGACTGGAGAAAGAAATTGCTCGGAAATTTTAATGTTTCTAAAACGAAGTTGCTATCCTTTAATCACCATAGACAATCACTCCTGCCCACCCCTCATCAGCAAGGATCAGGCTAGTCTCCATGAAAACAAAACACTGCGCCTCCTCGGACTAACTCTCTCAGCCGACCTCAAGTGGAATGACTACATTGAATTCTTAGCTAAATCTGCTGCTAGGAAGATCGGTTAACTGCACATATAAAAATCTATCATCCATCCGTGCATTGAATACTGCTGTGATATCTGGTCGAGTGTTTTTTATATTCATCTCGAAGTTCTTGACAAAATCCAACGGGGAACTTTCATGCAATCGATCCCGACCTGATAGCTCAACAGTCACTTACTCACCGACGTAATGTGGCTTCCCTCCGTCTCTTCTACAAATACTTTCACGGATTCTGCTCCGAGCTTAGCTCCCTGGTGCCCCTTCTGCATTAATTTACTCAAGCTACTATACTAGCGGTTAGGTCCCACCCTTTTACAGTGAAGCCAATCAAATGTAACTTCAACTTCTACTCTAGTAGTTTCTTTTATCGCACTTCCCGCCTGTGGAATTCCCTTCCGTATACTTGCTTCTCTGACAGCTACAATCTCAAAGAATTTAAATGCAATGTCAATTGCCATCTCTTATCACTTGACTCGCATCCTTTCCCTGACAATCCTTGTATCATGTTCTTCTCCCTTTCCACTTTACTCTCATGCAGCTCTCTTTATATCAGTGTTCTCGCCCTTCTCTTACTCATTCTCAGACATCCGCTTTAACTTGTTCCTCTTTCACATCACTCTCCTCTTGTGTAACCTCATGCGCACCAGTGGCAGTACCGCTTTGCTTGAGATGAAATGATTATTAACAAAATACCCGTATAAGCTGTGTCTCTTACATTGTACAGAGTGAAACATCATTATATATATATATATATATATATATATATATATATATATATATGGGTAAAAAAGCAATCGGAGTCTAACCGTACTGTGAGCTGTGATACGGCGAAACAGATCTGTCTGCGGATGACAATATATATATATATATATCAAAATAATTTTAATCCAAAAGGAAAAGTAGGAAGGTAAATCCCAAAGACCCGACCCTAATTAATATTAATATTTTAATATTAAAAAAATGATGCAGATGGAGAGCTCAATGTAATTAAAATTACAAAGCCAATTATAAAATAAAATAAATTTCGATGTTCAAAAATGTTGAATGATCATTTCAACATGAAATCGCTAAGAGAGATTTCACATCTCATCGGCAACTAATATGGTAGTTGCCGATGAGATGAGAAATCTCTCTTAGGGATTTCATGTTGAAATGATCATTCAACAGTTTTCAACATAGAAATTTATTTTATATATATATATATATATATATATATATCGTATTTAAATTGTTAACTATTTCATTTCATTCCTGAATTGTTGCGAAAAACGTGAATATGATGTCATTATCACCCTCACTTACCGTGTGATGATTTTCCAAGCGTAGCTTAGATTTTACACAAGGCCGATAATATGGGGTATGCAGTGAGGATCGCACTCACAACTCAGTCGTAATTGATCTAGAAAGACAAGCTTGCTAACCATCACACCACCTTGAAGTTTTTAATAGTGATTTATTAAGCGTAACAAAATGTGAAATGTGGTTCTACAGAAGGATGCTGAGGATACCATGGAATGAACATGTGAGCAACAACAAAGTTTTGGAAAAAATAGAAACAAAAATGAAACTGATACTTAACATCAGGGAGAGACAGTTGAGGTTTCTGGGACGTATAATTAGGATTGAGGGCTTCAAAAATCTGATACTCACATGACAGATTGAATGCACCGGGGACAGAGGAAATCAAAGCATAACATACTTAGTGAGCTTGAGTAAATGGATGACCGAACAGGGCTTAAAAGAAATAAGAGAAACACAAAGTTTATTACGAGCTAGAAGGAGCCTGAAGTTGAGGAGAGTAATGATTACTAACGAACTGGGGGTACACACACATAAAAAAAGATGTGAATATATCGGTAATTGCTTCGAGTTTCTCTAGTAACTGTTCACCTCTGCATGGTTCAATATATTTAGATTAAATAATATATAAAAAGATAAATATTATATTAATCAGACAGGAGCCATACGTGATATACACTTGGGCGATCATGTCTCGAATGTTTCTGAGTGGGCAGTAGGTTGCCATTAGTTTCTGCGGTAGACTAGTTGTCAACCAAGGTTACAGAACCCAATCTCCTGCTATTTAACCAATGGCTAGAGGGAGAAGCGACGGTTTAATACCTTTCCCAAGGATATCTGCGCGTAAGTTAATGCAATGAATTCAACTGGAATTCGAAATCGGCTCCCCGGCTTCTCTTTCCGAACCGATATCCACTGCATGCATACCCTGTATGAAAATTGATTAATGCAGAGCTACATGGGCTGGACTAGACAAAATACTGGTTCTTCGTGGAAATAGTCAAATAACGTCTTAAACAACAATTAGGTAGACAAAGTAATATTTAAGGCTACTAATGTGAGCAGTAACATTTTAGGTCATTTCAAAATTCCTGATGTTCTTCAGATAATTATTGGAGACGACTGATCCCAATCTGTCCTGCTATTTAACCCATAGCTAGAGGGAGAAGCGTCGGTTTAATATCTTTCCCAAGGGTATTTGCGCGTAAGTGAATGCAAAGAATTCAACTGGAATTCGAACATAGACCTACGATTTCTCATTCCGATTCGATATTTACTGCACTACAACGCACATTAAAAGCCGAAATTCCGCACAGACATTTAAGCTAGCTTCTGCGCAGAGTTAAATTGAACTCTGGCCCCAAACTAAAGAATCCCTGATCCAGCTTGGGAAATAGCAATGATAATTTTGAAGAAATAACTTTGAATTCCTCAATTCACTCCATGGAATTTCAAAACCTCACTTTCTTTCTTAACCTGATATTTGATTCTTTCTTTCTTTTTTTTTTTTTTTTTTTCGTTCTTTCTTTCTTAGGTCCGTTGATTCCATTATATTTGTTTCTTTATTTCTTCCTTTCTTTCTATCAGCCTTTCTTTCTTTCTTTCTTTTAAATTTGATTCTTTCTTTCGTTCGTTTCCTCCTTATATTTGATTATTTCTTTCTATCTTTTTCTTTTTCTTTCTTTCTGTCTTTCTTTCTTTTTTTCTTTCTAACTCCATCCTTCCTTTTTTTCTTCAACTTATTCTTTCCCTTATGTATGATTCTTTCATTCTTTTTTCTTTCACCTGTACTTTCCTGCATATTTAACTTTTTGTTTGTTTCTTTCTTTCTTTCTTTCTTTCTTTCTTTCTTTCTTCTCCTTATATTGCTTTCTTTCTTCTTTTCTATTTATTTCCTTTGTATTTTATTATTTATTTCTGTCGTTATTTCTTTCGTCGGGTCTTTCCCGTATATTTGATTCTTTCTTTCTTTCTTTCTTTCTTTCTTTCTTTCTTTCTTTCTTTATTTATTTATTTATTTATTTATTTTATGCTTAATTCATTCTTTCTTTCGTTTGTTTTTACTGCTTATATTTGATCTTTTATTTATTTATTTATTTATTTATTTATTTATTTCAATAATATTTGATTTTTCTTTCGTTCGTTCTTTCCTTTATATTTGAATTTTCTTTCTTTCTTTCTCTTATATTTGATGTTTTTCTTTCGTCCATTCTTTCGCTTATACTTAATTCTTTATTTCTAATTAATTAATCTTTATCTTTATATTTGATATTTTCTGTTTTTTTTTCTTTCTTTCTTTCGTCCATTTGTTCGTCCTTTCTGTACCTTACATTTTATACTTTCTTCCTTTCTTTTCTTTTAGCGTGTGTATAATTTCGATTTAGTGACTTGCAGTAAAGATTTTTTTAAATGTACGAGACAATTTCCGTTAATCTAAGTAAATATTCCTCGCTAAAACTCAGATGATTCAGGCAAATTCAGACGAGGCAACGCATATCTGGTTCTACAGAAGGATGTTGAGAATACCAGGAAAACGACGAGGAAGTTTTAAAGAAAATGGAAACAAAAAAAGTACTTATACCTAAATTAGAAACTAAGAGTTTAAATTTCTGGGAAACATAATGAGGAAAGAAGGTTTGGAGAATTTAAACTTTACAGGCCATCTTGAAGGCAAGACGTGGCAGAGGAAAGCATCATGTATTCTACCAAACGAAATTATGTAAATGGATTGTAGAACAGGGACTGGGAAGAATAATCAAAGGACAAACATTGCTACGAGCGACAAAACATAGGAAGTTGTGAAGGGCTATGATCATCATACCTAACAAGCTTGCGTAAATGGATAGTAGAACAGGGATTGGAAAAGATAGTGAAAAGACAAACATTACTAAGAGCTACAAAAGATAGAAAGTTATGGAGAGCCATGACCAACCTACCTAACAAGCTTGTATAAATGGATGGTAGAACAGGGACTGGGAAGAATAGTCAAAAGACAAACATTGCTAAGAGCAACAAAACATAAGGAAGTTGTGAAGAGCCATGATTACCGTACCTAACAAGCTTATATAAATGGATAGTAGAACAGGGACTGGGAAGAATAGTTAAAATCAAGCATTGCTAAGAGCTACAAAAGATAGAAAGTTGGGGAGAGCCATGATCAACCTACCTAACAAGCTTGTATAAATGGATAGTAGAACAGGGACTGGGAAGAATAGTTAAAAGACAAAATTGCTAAGAGCTACAAAAAATCGGAAGTTGTGGAGAACCATGATCACGCTAACTAACAAGGTTGTATAAACGGATGGTAGAATAGGGACTAGGGAGAATGTATTAAGCCACGAGCGTCCGACTGAGAACGAACCTGGTATTTGCTCTGAGCTGCCACGCCATAATAACAAGCAATTTACAATTTCGTCTCATGGTTTTATTTCGTCGATAACGCTCTGGACAAACAGGCTTTTTCCGTGTATTAAACCACGAGTGTCCGAATGGAAGAAGGTGCATCGTGAGAACGAACCTGGTATTTACTCTGAGCTGCAACGCCACTATAACAAGCAAAAAAGAAATTAAAAACATAACTTTAAGAATGTCACAAAGAGAGATTCAAGAAAAAAATAGAAGTGAAATATCAACAATGAAATTTTTCAAGAAACTAATGAAAAAGATTAAGAATATTAAGAACATTAGCTAATGACATGCTATTAACCGAATTGCCAAATTTAAGTAACTTGTAAATTGGATAAAGAAGTCTCAGTCAGTTAAGTGCTTTACGCTTTGGTGATCATGCCAATTTCGAGACATAGCTGATCGAGCAGATTTTCCGCAGTAGGTTGCCATTACTTTCTGCGTTAAACCGTATGCCAACCAAGGCTGTAGAGCCCAATTTTTCCTACTATTTAACCTATGGCTAGAGGGAGAAGTGATGGTTTAATACATTTCCCAAGAGTATTTGCGCGTAAGTGAATGCAACGAATTCAACTGGAATTCGAACTCAGCTCTCTGATTTCTTCTTCCGAGCTGATATCCAGTGCATGCACAACCTATATGAAAGTATATGAAAATTGATTAATGTAGAGCTACATTGGATGAACTTGACTAGAGTACGAGTTCTTCGAGGGGACAGTGAATTAACTTATTAGGAGGTAGACAAAATAATATTTAAGGCTATTAATGTGAGCAGTAACATTTTAGGTCTATTCAAAATTGCTGATGGTGTTCAGATAATTATTGGACACTTTTCTGGAAGGTCACAGGCCACAACCAAGAAACTTTAAACAAAAGATTATATTTATGCAAAACAGTTATTCTACACATTCGTCAAAGCTGACTGTTGCCCAGCATACAAATACATTATTTAAGAGACTAAGATTAATGGAATAGCATCCAGACTCTCGAAATGCTAAACCAATAGAAATTTTGTGGTTCATCATTAAAAGTGTTGTGTCGCTGAGGTGGCAGTACGATACTAGATGATGTGTGCTGAAGTATCAACAGCACAATATCCGTGTTAATGGATATTAATTACAATCAAGACAAACGCAGATAAGACAAAACAACAATAATTAGAAAGATAGGAAAGGTTAATTTGTTTCAGTTGCAAAGAGTACAGTCCGATAGTAATCGTCAATGACACTCGGAAATATTTACGACCTCCCCACATTGGCAAAAGCTCGAGGTAGATGCGGCACAAGACTAATTAACGTGGGTAAAACCGAACTCGTAAACTCGGACAAAACTTCCTGCTTGATTTTCCCCAGATGACACTCTACTCTTCGGCAAAGCCTCGTCTGGGTTCCTCTTCGCCCGAGAGCAGAAAGTTCGATAAAGTGAACGACTGACCCATGCAGACGGTCCGAATTATTTACAGGGTCCCACGTGGGCAGAAGCCCGAGGGAGTTGCAGCACAATACCAATTAACGTGGGTAAAACCGAACTCGTAAGCTCGGACAAAAATTCCTGCTTGATTTTCCCCAGACGAGACTTTTCGGCGGATTCTAGTTTGGGTTCCTCTCCGCCCGAAGGCAGAGAGTCAGACAAAGTGAAAGACTAACGCAATCGATCTACTCAGATTGTCAATGACATTCCGAATTATTTACGACTATTAATCTTTATTTATACTGCTATTTCGGTTCACAGACCATTCCATCTTTGTGAGCGCTAGAGGGGTGTCTGCTGCTCTACAACAAAAGATACGTATGTGAGCATTTTGTTAAAAAGGATTAACCCTCAACTGTAAGAAAACAGAAAGTATGGCCATCAGTAAGGTCCAAAATGCGAGTTACAGATTAGAGATATGAACAGCATAGCAGTGCAAAATTTCATAGATCTGAAAAGAGAATGGTATAAATGTGGCTCCGGTATCCGAACACGCAAGTTGCTGGGAAGCGGAATAATTTCGTAAGAAACAAAAGAATGCTGGATTGTTTTGTATTATCCAAGCTCATATGGCAATGAATGCTGGACAATCTCCCAACGGATGAGTCAGTAGAAATGAAGGATACTGACAAATTCATGGACGGAACCACCAAACAACGATGTCATAAAGATAATGGCTACAGAAAGAACCCTTCTACTCAGAATCAGCAAAAGACAGCTAAAGTTCGTAGGATACATAATGAGGAAGGAAGGTTTGGAAAACTTAAGCGTCACAGGACATATTGAGAGAAAGAGATATAGGGGAAAAAAGTGAGCTATTTAGATGATGATCTTGTGTAAGCGGGAACCTTGGCAGTGGGAGAACAACTGCTAAGTGCCACAAGAGAAAGGAAGTTGTGGAGAGCCATGACCTTTATATCCTAAAGGAATGTGGCACCTAAAAGAAGATATAAGCATGTAAGACGGTAATTAAACAAAGACATCTGGGAAACAATAAAAACTACTTTAAGTAACGTTAATGTTGAAACAAGGAAACTTTAAGGAATTCAGTGTTTGAAAAGGTGATGAAAGTAATAGAATTAGTTATCTCCCTCAAACCCTGTAAGTTACTTATTCATCACTGCTGTAGCCTGGTATTGAACTATTGAACTCATGACTACCAGAAGAGGCTCTACGCAAGGAATGGAGATGATATACACCAGTGATTGTAATAAAGGGTTTGGTTGAAATTTCTAGCATCTGAAGAAGGCCGGAGCGTACAACGGCCGAAACGTCGTACAAATGCAACAAAGATGAGAACAATAGTTCGAATAATGAAAATACTGTGAATATGTGCATAAATATATGCATTAAAAATCTAAGTGACGCATCCTTGAAGGGATGCCATCAAATTTAGAATCAAACTAGATAGATAGATAGATAGATAGATAGATAGATAGATAGATAGATAGATAGATTGTTTAGTACTTTGGTACTTTTTGATACAGATTAGAAGGAAAAATTAAAATTATGGAACTGCCTAATCTATTTATTTTGCCAAAAAACGAATTCTACCGACGAAATAGAAGTTCTAAAAAGAAAGTTAAAAATAAATTCCCAGGGGCATTTTCTGGTGGGCCTGGCAGGTGTAACAAGTTAAAAGCGAAATTCGAGCTGAATGTAAGTGTACAGCCAGTTTTCAAAAAGAAAAGAAATGTACTAACTGCGTCGATCCAACAAATAAACGACGAGCTTGATTGACTTGAAAAAATCGGTCTTTTGTCTAAAGTCGAGCGTAGCGACTGGGTTTCGCCGACAGTATACATTAAAAAAACTTCGATGGTGATATGTATCTGCGTGGATTTTTCAACGGGCTTAAACGATGCTCTCAAAGATTATCACTACCCACTTCCGGGGCAGGAAGAGTTTTTGAGCAGCTTAGCGGAGGCAGATTTTTTTTTCAAAATATACCTTAGCGCTGCATATCTCTAAATTCAAGTCGATTAAAAATGTTCAGAAGTCTTGATCATAAATGCACATAGAGGGTTATATGAATTTAATCGGTTGCTTTTTGGCATTAAAATCTCTCCAGCTATCTTCCAGCAAGTCATGAACACTATGCTAAGTGGTCTCGACTTTGCAGTCATATACGTTGATATTTTTCTGAGAAGTGAAAACACAGAGGAACATAAGAAAAATGTTTTCAATGTGTTTAAAAGATTTCAGGACTATGGATTCAAGCTAAGGACGAAAACTGTGAATTCTTTATACACAAGTACTTGGAACATATTATTGACAAGGATGGCAGGAGACCGGATCCATCATGAGCTAGTGCTATTAAAGACATGCCTGTTTCTTAAGATGTCAGCTTTCTACAAAGTTTCCTGGAATTAGCAAGCTATTACAATTGTGAAAAACATTCATTCTTTGAGAGCGCCGCTAAATAAACTTTTGAAGAAATACTCTAAATTCGTCTGAACGTCGGAGTTCCAGGAACCATTTCAAAAGATTAAAAGCATATTAACTTCAGATTTATTTTTAGCGCACTACGATCCTAAAAGAATTGACCGTGACAAGTGACGCGAGTGCGTAATTTATCGGAACGTGTATTATGCATAAATTCGAGATGGCTCTGTTAAATCGATTTCACATGCATCCAGGACACTGCTTTCAGCGGCGGAAAAAATACTCAGTGATAGAAAAGAAAAGCCTAGGGATTATCTTTGCCCTTAAAAAGTTCCATAGATTTATTCACGGGAGAAAATTTACATAGGAAACGGATCATAAACCGTTGTTAGTGATTTATGGTCCAAAAAACGATTACCGACTCATACTGCTAACAGATTGCAAATTATGACTTTAGAATGGAGTTCGTGCCGTTGACGAAGCTAAGTCATACGGACGGATGGTTCAGACTGATTCCAAGGAATGATGACCTCTTCGAAGACACAGTCATTGCTGCTCTACAATCGGAAGTAGAGATTAAAAATATTTTGTTCAATACTATGCGGGAAATACCTGTAACTTTGGAGAATATAAAAAAGCAAGCTCTGAATGACAAAGTCATTATTAAAATGAAAAATAAATTAAAAGACAGAAATAAAAAACTCTGAAGTTTATTCAGTACTAGCAGTATAGCCCGGCGTTGCTCGGGTGTAATGAAAGCTTTAAAACTAATCCATGGTCCTGGAGCTCAGACTCTTTTAACGTTGGCACGAAAGACTAAAAGCAATAGTTGTTTCCAGTTAAAGCAAAACCGTAGACTGAAAGAAAAATAAATGGACGTAAGTCAAATTTTGATTTCCTGGTATCGATATCTGAGTTTTGAAGGCTAAATAAGTCCTCTGAGTAAATGGTATCATGGCTGAGACTATGAACTACAATTATACCTACTTAGAGCCAAACCCGAAACAAAAACTAAAAAGGGCTGAAAAAAATACACACATACAGGCAGATAAACAGTCACACACACAAACATCTTGCCTTTTATATATATTATCGATTTTCTGCACTATTGTAAGAACTGCAACCTTGAAACTTCTGAATATCGTTTCTTATGTCTTTGTCTATGAGTGTATCACATTTGATTAAAATCGGACCACTCCTTCTATAACTTGATTTTTTCGATTATCGATTTTCGATATTTATCGGGGGTACCTCGACACAAAAGCTAGCTAAAAACACTCGCAGACGCTTATAGTACAGCTGTGTAAATTCTCAAGAAAATCGGTTCAGCTGTTTCGAAGTCTATAGGTAACGGACACACACACACACACACACACAGACACACAGAGACACACACACACAGAGACAAAGTTCCATTTATAAATAAGTTTAGATGTGACGACATTCTCATGTACAGAGAAAGAGTAGTGTTACCTCTAGGACTAAAAGGTTCCTGAAAGAATTTCATGCAGGACATCCTGGTATATCCAGTATGAAGAGCGTGATAAGAAATTATGTTTAATGGTGTAACATGGAAAGAGACATTGAAACTTTGATAAAGTCGTGCAAAATCTGTCGTCACGTTTTCATATTGATTTTGCTAACCCAATGAATGGATCATACTATCTAATTGTCGTAGACAGCTTTTCAAAATGGCCAGAGATTTTCAGATGTAAGAGTCAAAACACGGAAGTAGGAATACAGTTTTACATGAACTTTTCGTGAGGTTTGGAGTCCCAGATTCCATTGTTTCTGATAATGATACGCAATTTACATCGAAAGAGTTCAGGATATTTCGCAAGATGTTTGTGCTAAATCACATTACAATTCCCCCCTTATCATCCTAGAAACAACGATCAGACAGAGCGTTTCGCGGATACGTTAAAAAGGGCTTTAAAAAGTCAATAGTCGATCCACTGGTGAAGCAATACAACAATTTCTGCAGGTGTATAGATTGACACCGAATAAAAACGCGCCTTCAACGGTGCCTCTGACAGAGATTATGTTTGCGGATAAGATACGATCAGTGTTTGATAAACTGATACCCAACAGAAAAATTATGAGCATACGGGTTAAAAAAAAGAAAGAAAAGAAAACTAGGAAAGACTTTTACAAAAAAGGTCAAAAGGATTTTTACTGCATGTATCGATTGAATAAGACGCATTAGGAAGTTGGTATTATTAATGTCCGATGAATCAGAAAAATGGTATATCTGGTTAAGGGTCCATAAAAGTGCATAAAAGGCACTACAATTAAAATAAAAAGAGACATGAATTTTAAGAGGCATGCAGTTCATACGTCAGATGAGGTGGAAACTATGGACGTTCTTTTGGATAAATTCGTCGTGCCCATCACGCAAAAAGCTCCAGAAATAGAGGTCCGATAAAGACGTAGTACGAGAAAGAGAAAGGATACGGAAAGGATTGACATCGACCCTAAAAAGAAAAGATATCAACTTGGGAAAGAGTTAATCTAAAAAGGAGGGATGTTCTATACCTACCTGTATGCAAGAATGGAATATTCCTATCTGTCATGGTGCCCTCCTACGAGAAATAGACTCTGCCTCTTAATATATATATATATAAATTACTTGTGTGACTTCTAGACGGTAGTTACGCCCAGTAACTGCCTTGGGCATTGTCGAACTCTCTGCCTTCGGGCGGAGAGTATTAACCCAGTCAAGGCTCCGCCGAGGGGTAGAATCACGACTTGGCAAAATTAAACATATTTTTGGCCGGGCTATATGACCAACGAGAACCCACGTTAAAAAGGTCTTGTGCTACATCTTGCCCTAGTGGTGGGGGGTAACTGAATAACTGCCTTGGGCACTGCCGAACTCTCTGCCTTCGGGCGGAGAGTATTAACCCAGTCGAGGCTCCACCGAAGGGTAAAGTCTCGTCTGAGGAACATCAGACAGAAATCTTTGGCCGGGCTATATTAGGAAGTTGGCCCGGAATACCCACATTAAAAATGCCTTGTGCCACATTTTTTGCTCAGTGGGAAGACAGATAAATGCTGCAGTTACGAGCAGTCAAGTACAGCAGTTAATGAGAGCAGTTAACGACAGCCATTAGTCAGGCAGCGTAATAACACCTACGGACTTACTTTTTTTCAGTTTTACTTATTAACACATCTATTGGATATCTTGTTTCTTGTTATACTAATACACTGTTTTGAATCTACTTTCTTGTTCCGTCTCTTACTTCCGGCACAAACCGGTCACTACAACTTTGAGGCGAAGTTTCACCACAACTCCACAACAAATTGGCGACGAAAATCTACAACACTATCATTTTAAATACGTGGATACAACTAGAGTAGAGAGTAGAGTAGAGTAGAGCGATTTTACTGACTAGCAGCGTGCGAGTCTTGTATTTGTTGATATACTATTATTCCCAACTTCTATTTTAGTCATTATAATTCAGGCAGTAACATTTTAGGTTTACAACACTGTTTCTCTTTTTTCTTTTTCTTTGACACTCAGTAACCCCTTGTCTTAGTGGCTTTTCTGCCTTACATGGCGTGATATGATTCAAATTATATCTGAAAATAAACAAATCTCCTACGTTCATTTTTTTTTTTTTTTTTAATCGTATCACCCCGAGCAAGGCGGTAACGCCACTGATGTGCGGGGGGTTACGTAATAATGAAAAGATTGGAAAAGAGAAAGCCGGAAACCACATCCTAAACAGGGAACAAGGGATGAGCCTCTTAACCTGTTCAATAGACGTGGGTGGAGTGTGAACCGGACGATAGATCTATCTACTCCAATTTATGTTTTTAGTTTTATCAGATGCTCAAGACTGGAGTGTCCTTGAGTTTTGGGGATCATAATAGTCTGCAGATCATAGTAGACTATATGTAATTTCAGCCCCACAAGCAAAATAATATATTAAATAATTATTTACTCTGTTATATTTTAATAATTAAAAATATGTGTATTTAAATTGTACCTTTTGGATATGATTTTAAATAATTTATCCTGCATTTTGCATAAAAACGATTCTTACAAAACAAGTTCTTGTTAATATTTTTAGTAACGATAGAGATTATTATAAACTGAAAGTCACACGATATATTGCTCATATACGAGTAAATCTGCATATGCTGAAAGTTTTGAAACGACATTATAAGTAACTGTGAAAAATCAAGTTGCAGAATAAATTGTTATTTAATGGAAAGTCAACATTCATTTGCAGTTTGCACTGTCCTCCGAAAGTTAAGTTCCCTTTCCACAAATTTCCCAGTATTTATTTTATATGCGTAAACTACGTTTCATATTTTGATAGATAGATAGATAGATAGATAGATAGATAGATAGATAGATATGAAAAGACTGTGACAGATAGATAGATAGATAGATAGATAGATAGATAGATAGATAGATAGATAGATAGAAAGAAAACTATTAACAAGAACAATTTTCGAAGAGAATGTATGACAAATCAAACAATATCTGTTTAAATATTTTATGAGAACTTTTCTGTTACAACTTTCTGTCTCAGTCGCTGATCTCAGATAATCTGTTTCGGTCCTTAATCCATAGTCTTAATTTAATCCCGATCTCTTCTCTCTATCTCTCTCTATCTCTTTCTCTCTCTCTCTCTCTCTCTCTCTCTCTCTCTCTCTCTCTCTCTCTCTCTCAAACACACACACACACTATCTATCTATCTATCTATCTATCTATCTATCTATTTGTTCTTTTTCATACTTTTCCATATCCTTCCCCTCTCATTTTCGATCGTTCCATCTCTCGATGGCTGCCCCCACCTTCATTCACATCCTCTTATATTCTTTGTACGCCTTCGCCTCCACTAACTACTTCATCCCATCTCCGACCGTTAGTCCTCTTAATACTACCACTACTACTAACACTTCTCCTGCCATTTTTTAAACCACCGCTACCACTATGCTATACAGTCTTTTAATTATATATTTGTTAACTTCACCCGTTTTCATCTCTCTTTTCATCTTCTTCATCCTCCTCTTCTTTACTTAGGAATATAACCCCGCCGCGACTTGTGCCGTTAACAGCAGCAGTAATATCAGCGACTCCATCAGCAGTAGCTATGGTTCAAATTCAAAATGATGTGGTCGGTTGTGTAACTGTTGGTAGCAGAAGACTTGTATAAATGGGCTTCAGTCAAAAAGAAGCCACTGTAGTGAAAACGACTAGAAAAAAAAAAGCTAAGATTAATAAGTAAGGATCGAAATACACGTACAGGGAAGAAAGAGAATATTTCTAAATATAGATTCTAACGGATCAAGAAGAATTGGTAAATGTCCCAAAACGAGAAAAAGAATTTAAAAGTCGCTACAAACAACAAAGTACTTTTTCTAGCGGCATTTATGCAAATCGGATCTTAAACATGATGTTCTTTAGTGATGATGTGCAGGACATGGCAAAATCTTTTATTTTTAATTTTGTCTCTCTTCCTGTTCCAATCTGTCTCTCTTTCTTTCTTTCTCTCACCCACTCTATGAAAGTGAGGGGCTGATTTCTGTGAGTCGTTCATGATAGTGGCACTGTACATGTGTGTGTGTGTGCATGAGTGAGTGTGTGTGTGCTTGTGTATTACTTGGAGTCTGCGGGTGCCAGTCTGTCAGAATGTCTCTCGCAAGTAACAATAAAGGGACTTCTGTCTAGCACTGAACACACGCACAAAAAAAAAGACATTGCAATGCAGATCCCAAAGGAATCTACTTAAACACTGGCAAAAATGTACACTACATAAGAAAGAACTCAGAACTTAGTAAGCAAAACTAAAAGGAAGAAATACTGTTTCAACTTCTACTAACTTTTACTTACGACGGGCATTTCACTTTTACGATGTCGAAATGCTTCCACTGGCAACCAAGTGAGTGAATTGTTTACGGCTAGCCCGCAAACCGTATATTAGTTTTTTTCTTTTCTTTTAATATTTTTTTCTTCCTTTGGAGTAGCAGCCAGCTCTAGAGATACTCGGAAATTTAGCACACGTGTTTTTATTCAAGTCTATAAAGATAGATAAAGGTAGTGTAACACAGTTTTATTTTTATCGCATGCCTTCTGTGATATTGTCAAAATTATTAATTTGATAAAAAAATGTAAAAAGATAAGAAAAGAGAGCATGTGTGTTTACGTATGCAATGATGGTATTGGTATCTCTTTTTAAATGTAATGATACGCATTATTTTAAAATTTTATTTTTTTTTATCCAATTTTTAGTTATAAAATATAGGCACTACCACCAGAAATATTTTTTTCAACTATTTTTCATATAATTATAAACACTGAAAACAACGAATATCTTTATTTTTAATTTTACAAAAGTAAATAAAGTCCAGTTTTATAAAAGTTGTGAGAGTCTGAAAAGTAAATAGAAGAGTTCTGTTTTACAAAAGAAGAGTCTTAATTTTATAAAATTTGATAGGTTAGTCTAGTTTTAAAAGTAAATAGAAGAGTTTATTGTATAAATTTATTAGGATAGTGTAGTTTTATAAAAGTAAATACAAGAATTTAATTGTATAAAATTTAATAGGATAGTCGAGTTTTATAAACGTAAATAAAAGAGTTTAATAATTAAATTTAAATAATTAAAATAATTAAACTTTAATTATATAAATTTAATAGGATAGTCTAGGTTTAAATTTAGGATAATCTCTAGTTTTATAAAAGTAAATAGAAGAGTTTAATTGTATAAATTTAATAGGATAGTCTCTAGTTTTATAAAAGTAAATAGAAGTGTTTAATTGTATAAATTTAATAGGATAGTCTCTAGTTTTATAAAAGTAAATAGAAGAGTTTAATTGTATAAATTTAATAGGATAGTCTAGTTTGATAAAAGTAAATAGAAATTGTATAAATTTAATAATAGTTTTAAAAAAGTAAACACAAGAGTTTAATTGTATAAAATTTTACAGGATATTCTACTTTTATGAAAGTAAATAGAAGAGTCTAGTTTTGTAAAAAAAGAAAGTTAGTTGGATAGTCCAGGTATCTAAATTCATTGTAAATTAATATTTTGTAAGGAAACCAAAACAAAATATCTTTTCACACAACGATCATTTCTTAAAATTAAAAAACAAAAAACATTAAAAACTTTGAAATAGTTATTTGCAGTAATAATATAAATTTCTATAATAAAATATGAAAACAATTTCTTTTATTCTAGGAAATCACGTGGTATGAGCATATGTTGTTCTAACTTCCGTTGTTTTGACTTTTTAGAATGAATACGAATATACAATATACACAATAGATGTGCGTTGTGGTGCAGTGGATAATGGCTCGGACGACAAATCGGGGAGCCGAGTTTGAATTCCTTGCATTCACTTACTCACAAATACCCTCCGTCTCTTCCCTCCAGTTATGGGTTAAATAACAGGACAGATTGGGTTCTATAGCCTTGGCTAGCAACCAGTTTACCACAGAAAGTAATGGCAACCTACTGCGGGATAATCTTCTGCCCAGTCTGTCATGTCTCTTTCGAGACATGATCGCCCAGGCGTACATGCATGGCACTTACTTAACTGACTGAGTGGTATATAGTAAACTGGATCTCCGCTCATTAGCTTTTACAAAAACTTACTTTTAAACATTGATATTTGTGATATGGCGTACTTAATCTATCTTCCTCAATACTTAAGACGTAGGCGATCATGGCCTTTCACATCTCCCTATCGCGTGAAACTCTTAACACCCTTTCACTTATTACCCCTCACTAACTCTGCTCTGCCATCCATTTGCTTAAGTCTTATCAAATATGTCACGCATTGCTTTCCCCTGTCTCTCTTTCCCGCTATCCGCCCTGTGAGTATCAGATTCTCCAAGCCCTCCTTTCTCATTACATGTCTCGAAAACCTCAGCTGTCTTTTCTTGATGATTATTAAGTATCTGTTTCTTTATCGTTTCTATCGTCTCCAAAACCTCAACGTTGTCTGGTCCATGGTATCCTCAGCATCCATCTATGGAACCACATTTCGGTTGCTACCAGTGTTTCCCTCAACTTTGGTGAGATTGTCCAGCATTCGCTGCCATAATGAAGGACAGTCATCAGATAACAATCCAGTACACACACACTCTCTCTCTCTCTCTCTCTCTCTCTCTCTCTCTCTCTCTCTCTGATCTCAGTGTCACACTTTTCGTCCTCTGTTAGAACACTTCCCAGATATTTAAATTTCCGTACCTGCTTGAATTTAGCATCTCCCGCCTGAAATTGGCATTTTGGGCTCCTCTTTTTACTGATGATTATGCATTCAGTTTTCTTCTAGTTTATATGTAGTCCTTTTTTTCTGCTTTCTTCTGCTAAATTCTGTAAAAAGTTTTAAAGTTTCCTTAATGTGTATGAAAAAAAAAGTTTTTTTTCTGGTCTCAATGCCCTTTTTTACAACTACAACTTTTATTTTACTCTATTTATCGTTTTCTTTTGTTTATATATATATATATATATAATGAAAATAAGTTGGATGTTTTTATAAGTCCATTGGTAATAGCTTATTTCCCGGAGCTCTTACAGGCCCCTCATCAGACCAAATTCCTACAACAATGAATGGGTTAGACAAAAAGTATCATGGGTGGAAAAAAAACGGGGATAAGTGCTAATTATTATTCTTAACGATGCCAATAATAGTTATTATTAGTAATTATTATAATAATAATAATAATCATGATAACAATAATTGATAAAAATTGCAATAAGATAGTTAACTAATTAAAAAAAATTAAAGATTAAGTCTTTAACGTGATTTTTTTTTTCCGAATCAACCTTTTAAGTTTAACTTCCACTTTGTTATGAAATATATATATATATATATAGAGAGAGAGAGAGAGAGAGAGAGAGAAAGTGTGGAATTGTGGGATTACATAATGATGGTGTTGTTTTTATTTATCAATATAAACTTAACTCTAACTTACTATTCCGTTAACTTTAATATGTATTATTATGTTAACCCTTCCAGTTCGTTTCTGTTTTAATTTATCCACTTTAGTATTAGTTTTAATAATTCTCCATTAATGTACCAATGAGATCTGTTCACATGGAAACTGGTATCAACATATAATGCAATACAAATGTTTTTCTTTTTTTTTCTCTCTCTCTCTTTGATTCGGGATGGAGAATATCTAGCTTAATTATACTTTTCAAACATAATATCCTTCTTTGAAAATTAAATTAATCTCATACAGTGATAATTTCAGATCAAAATCCAACTACTAATTTTATCAAGCCACTGTCTTCCTAACCGACTTTCATTTTCGTATAATGTGATGTGCGTTGTGGCGCAGTGGATATCGGCTCGGAACGAGAAATCGGTGGGCCGAGTTCGAATTCCAGTTGAATTCCTTGCATTCACTTACGCACAAATACCCTTGGGAAAGGTATTAATCCGTCTATTCCTTCCAGTTATGGGTTAAATAACAGGACAGATTGGGTTCTATAGCCTTGGTCGGCAACCAGAAAGCAATGGCAACCTACTGCGGGATAATCTTCTGCCCAGTCAGTTATGTCTCTTTCAAGACATGATCGCCCAAGCGTGTATTACGTATGGCACTTAACTGGCTGTATGTGCGTATGTAAATATACAAACACATACGCGTGACCATTTCAAAGAAACTGATAGAACTTTTGTGTTAGCGTAAATCATTTTCTTAAAACCTTCTCACTTCTGGGTAGCATATCGTTTTTCTCCCTAAATTTAATTCACAAGCATTTCTATCATTCTCCTACATTAAAAAAGAAGATTCCCAATAAAAAGAAATGTTAAAGTTAGTTATAGTTGCATTAAGAACATAGATAAAATATATTTCACAACATAATTCGTCTGTGCATTGAATACTGTTGCCATATCTGGTCGACATAATCCAAAAGAGGATCTGCAATATAATCAGTCACTTTCTCACCGGCGTCATGTGGCTTCCCTCTGTCTTTTCTACAAGTATTTGCATGGAAACTCCTCTGACAAGCTTTTTTTCTCTGGTACTCCCACCTCGTATCTTCACTTACAGCTCACTTCCATTCACTATCTTTCCTGATAGCTACAATCTACAAAAGTTTAAATTCAATGTCAGTTGATTCCCGTCTATTTCTTATCTTTTCTTCGACTCTCTCTCTCTCTCTCTCTCTCTCTCTCTCTGAAATGATTATAAAAAATCTAATATGATATCAAATAAATACTTGGCACACATCCATAATAACAGTTACCCTACTGCTAATTACAGTGGCCCGTCTAAAAATAATTGCAACTGCCGAAAATATAATGCCTGTCCATTAAACGGCCAGTGCATGTACGAAAGTATTATTTATAGAGCTCGCTTCCATTCGCATGACGATGTTAAATTTTATTTTGTAGCCACAGCAAATAAGTGGAAATATCGTTTCAATAACCATATATTGTATTTAAACAATAGCAAATAGAGTAAAAACACTTCATTTATCTATTATTGGCAATTAAAAAGCAATAACGAGAACCCAATTATTACCTGGAATATCGTCACTAAAACCGAATCTTATGATGGAAAAGAAAAGCTTGTCATCTTAAATTAAATAAATAACCCCAATTTGCTAATTAAAAACGTGAACTAATGCTGCCATAGAAAAAATACTTACTCAAATACTTAAACCCAGATTAACACAGATTCCCCTATGCGTTTGTTTCTTTCTTTCTCACTCCCTTGCTTTTTTCTTTTACTTTCTTTTTTCTCTTCCCCGCAAATATCTATTAATTACCCACCTTTAAATTCATCTTCTAGAGTTTTATTTTTTTGCATTGTCTTTTTTAATTTTAATTTTTTCGAACTTTATTTTTTTTATCTTCATGTCATTTTTATCAATTTATTCTTGATAAATAAAAAAATAATACCATTATTTTAAATGATTTAACTTCCACGAATATTGAATGAACTTAAATTCAAATCTCTTAAACGGCCAGTGTGTGCTATTGCGTAATTTGAGTCGTGCCACCGATGTAGGATACTCTATATATTAATTAATATGTGTGTGTGTGTGTGTGTGTGTGTGTGTGTGTGTGTGTGTGTGTGTGTGTGTGTGTGTGTGTGGAATACTGTTCAAAAGTATTAGGGCAAGAACTATTCTATCTTTTATTGGGCATATTGACAAAAAATAAACAATTTAATTAAAGTAATTTATTTGATTTACTTAACAAATGTTTTAACAAGAAAAATACTTGTTACAAAATAAATTTAATATTTAGTATAATAGCCTTTTACATTGATCACAGCATTCATTCTGTTAGGCAAGCTTCACAAGCTTCTTCAATGTATCTAATGGTACCTTCTGCTAAGCAGCCTGTATTTGTTCCCAATGTGTGTCTTGCGAAGTAACATTAGATTTATCAATTCGAGAGGGGGGAATAAGAAAAAAGTCAGTCATATCCAAGGATAATAGAATAATGAGTAGTTTCAAAATAACTTGTTTAATAGAAAATAGGAAAAATTAAATATAACTTCTTTTTAATACATTTCTTTTACACCTAGTATTAAATAATCAGTATTTATTAGCAATTTACTTGGCTTTTCACCCTGTATTTGAATTTCAGTGAGGTTTTTAGGAAAATCAACCCTGTCCTAGTGTTAGGACAGGGGTGATTTTAAACTTTATTTTGATGCCTCATAAAAGATAAAATATTTACCGAACGCCCTGTGGTAGAGTGGCCGACTGACACCAATTCGGTCGGGTTTCGAGCCTGGGTTATGTAGCAATCGGAGTCTAACCGTACTGATGAGCTGTGATATAGCGAAACAGATCTGTCTGCGGATGACAATATATATATATATATATATATATATATATATATATATATATATATATATATATATCGGTATGTCCGCCGGTCCTTTCAAACAAAGACTGCATAACCATAGGTACTCCTTTTCGAACCCCGGTCAGAGGTACCAGACAGCCCTTTCGCGAGCATTCTGGAAAATGAAAGAGGAAGGGCTGGATTCTGAAATTAACTGGAAACTGATAGGTTCAGCCCGTATTCCGAGGAATTTTCGTGATAGGTGCTGTCTATGTTTACTGGAAAATTTTCAATATTAAAATACCCCCACCAACACCGGCTACTGAATCTTAGGAGGGAATTCAACAGTAAGTGCCGCCACAAGGCAAAATTTTTCGAATACTTAAATTTAGAATTTAAATCCCCGTTGACTAGATGTTAGAATATAAATTAAAAGGTTTAAGTTTTAATCTTAATTTTACCCTAACTTTAACCTTAAAAAGTATTTTAACCCCCTACCTTCCTATCCCAAGCTCCTTTAATTGCCTATCTTTAGAAAATATGGATTCTTTTACTAAACCCCTTTTTCCTTGGTTAACACATATATTTTTCTCTAAAATTTTTTCTCTAATAATTTTTAAACTGATAACTTCCTGTAATTGACATTTAACTCGCTTCTACCTAAAAGGTTTAATCAAATAAACTTAAATAAAAAATTTTAAAATCTTATATTGAAACCCATTCCTTCTCGCCTAAATACACCTCTTCAAACAGCCCAAAATCTTAACTTTAAAAAGTAATTTAACTCATTTAGTTGTCTATCTTTATAAAATATGAACTCCTATTCCTCCCCTTTCTAAATATACCGTTTCAACACCCTGTAACCCCGCGACTACCAGCTCTGTCCTTTTCTACTTAGTGACCGTTGTTAACCTAAAGCCCCTCAACACTGTACCCCAGGGCCTTCGCCGACGTGACGTAGAATCTATATTAGAGATCCTATGTCGAAATGTACATCCGACACCTTTGAATTTTGAAAATTTTCTCTAATTTATATTGGCTCTGTATTCTTAATATATTGAGCTCTCTGTCTGCATCACTTTTTAATGCTAAAAAATTTTAATATCGATTAGGATCAGGTTCTTGGAATTTACCTTCGTACTCTTCCACTTCGGATTAAAGAAAAACAAATATATATATATATATATATATATATATATATATATATATATATATATATATATATATATATACTTTCATTCTCAGTAATTATTTTACATATATATATTCCTTTTCCTTTCTACAAATATTTTCAAGGTAATTGTTCTAATGAGCTTTCCTCTTTCCTACCCCGACTTTACGGATTTAAGCGCAGTACTAGATTGGCCGTTAAGTCTCATTCTTTACAGTTACATTAGCTAAATGTAACTTGCACTTCACACTCGTACAAATTTCTTTCAGTTTTTTCTGTCTTTGTATATTTCTTTTTGCATTTATTTGTGTGCATGTGTGTGCGTGTTACGGAAAATCCCGAAGATTAACGAAATGGTTTCAACAATCGACATATTTATTTGTTTCAACATTATTTTTAATCGATACTCGTACTTAAGTAGATATCTGTTTTAAATCAAGTAGTATATTTATATATTTATCTTTACCGGCCTGATTATTTACGATAAATGTAGTTATGAAAATGTATGTGGATTTGAACCTGCGACCCCAGATCAATTTGTCATTTCACCTTTCGTAAATAATTTATCGTAAATAATCAGTCCCTTCACATGTTTTGTCTTCGCGGATTAAGGTAGGATACTGAAAAAAAAATCCTGGTTAGTACTACAGAATTACTTATCAGTTGCTGGACTTTAATGACTTGGGCTTGTCCCTTAATTACTGACACACTGTGCCTCTTCGTCCGTATGGAAGGGGGGGGGTGAGACAAAGCTATGGTTCGGTGTTGGGACATTAAGATTTTAAGGAGGAAACAAAAGCAACTTGGGTGGAGAATCATACAGGCACTGGCAAACAATCTCATCCAAAGACCGTTGGAGTGGATAAGATTACGCGACATGTAACAAAATTTCTAACTTAGCCTTACCTGCAAGGTTAGGAGCTGCTTTTATAAAAAGCTGTTACCATATCCCGCATATTTGGTTGAGATGCATGGGCCTGGTATAACATCAACCGACACTGAGTGTTACGATGTATATATTGGTCTTTGGATATATATATATATATATATATATATATATATATATAATAAGGAAGTGAAAGAACAGATAGATTAAAAAAAACTACTGTTTGTTGCATTTAGTTTTAGAAAAAGTGCTCAATACAGAGTAGTGTGTGTGTGTGTGTGTGTGTGTGTGTGTGTGTGTGTGAACACTCAATGTATATTTATTAATTCACATAACTATATATATATATATATACAAAGATTGTTAAATATAACAGACAATGAATGTCTATTATGTTTAATCATGAGCCAATCTAAACATCGTATTTTAGCTTTAATTTCTGGTGAAAATAAAGACAAAACTTTTCAAACTTATGGATATTTTTTAATTACGTAATTTTTTTATCTAAGCTTTTGGCTCACATGAGCCATCTTCAGAGGGATTGTATGGATATTTACATAAAAATATTCAGAATCAAAGATGATATTCTGCTATATTGGTGTATATAATCTTTGTATAATCTGCAATGTTATTAGTCCTGACCTGGCATCTCGGCTTCAGTCTATTCCCATAACGTAACTTTTCTGTGTCTTTTCTATAAATACTTTCATGGTAATTCTTCGGATGAACTTTTGTCTGTGGTACCTAGACTTTATGAATTTAAGCGCAGTACTAGAATTGGCAGCAAGGTGCCATCAATTTACAGTTTATATAGCTTGATGTAACCGTATGTTCTATGTTAACAGTTTCTTCTATTGTACATCTCGCTTGTGGAACTCTTCTTTCGGCTTCTTGCTATCCAATCAACTTTTATCTTCAAAAATTTAAATGCTATGTCTCTCGTTGTCTTCTACCTTTTTAATCTTGTTCTTTTATTGCTCTGTCTGTCTGTCTGTCTGTCTGTCTCTCTCTCTCTCTCTCTCTCTCTCTCTCTCTTCCCCCTTAATATCATTTTTCTTATACTCCCTAATAATCGGTAACCCCTTGCGTCTTACTGGCTTTATTGCATTGATTTGGGTGAAATGCTTTATTGCGCCTCAAGAACATCAAGGAGGTCCATTAGTCCGATTCTGTGTCCAACGAGGAGCTCCATCAGAAGACCGATCTGCCAACCGTCCTCTGCACCTCCGATCAGCGCGGGTTCGTTGGATAGGCCACGTCCTGCAACGACCTATGACCATCTCGCCAGAGGCACCTACTAATTCCACCTGAGGACTAGAGACGACCGCAATTACTGTAAGGACGTCGTCTATCGGACATCCAGCTGATCTACCTGACAATGGAGTATGTTCTGACGCTCTGCCAAGACCATGGGATCTCCCGTAGACCCGATGCCTTCCTGGAAAATGATTTAGTAGTAATAGTAGTAGTATGCACGCAAAAGAAGAAAAACATTAAAAGAGAAGAAGAGGAATTGTTTGTGTGATACATGCGTGTGATGTTCGTGAATGTGAAAGTTCAGTCACTAAGGGAAAAGATAGGCCATATTGAGAAACAAGGTCTCGTTGAAGTTACTTCTACTAGATACTTGAAGGAAGGAAGAGAAAGAGTGAGAGTGAGAAGGAAAAGGGTAAAAGGTGTTCCATTTTTATACTTACTGGACAACGCTACCTTACGACTTCTTAGCGAGACTGGCAAAGCTATATGTCCTGTTTAAGTTGAGTTTCCTAAAGTCTACTTCAACTCTGTATTTCTAACATCTCCGCCTAAAACTTTAAACTTTTATTTACTACGAATGTACCCTTGCTGTCAATGACGGTAAAATATTTGAGTAGATTATTATATACGAATGCCCGTGACGGCAAAAAATTTATATCGATATACCGTCTAAAAGCACCGGCACATATATAAGGATAAAGTCAATACTCATCTACTAACCACTGGACTCTAGCTCACTCTCCACCCCTGTATAACCTTCCCTTTCTCTCCACCTATGTATCTGTCATCGCACCTGCTTTCTATTGTTCCTTTCTAACTAGTTTGTACTCCTCACTCTTTACTAATTAATCTTTTTACATTTATGTAACCCCCTGCACATCAGTGGCGTTTCTGCCTTGCTCGGAGTGAAATGATTAAAAAAAAAAACAAAAAAAAAACCTACTGTTGAGTATCTTACATTAAGACATAAGACAAAATATAGTCCAAACCTCTGAGCATGACAGGAAATATATATATATGAGCGTGACAGGACACACACACACACACACACACACACACACACATATATATATATATATATATATATATATATATATATATCCCTCCTCTCATGCTCATGGATAGAAAAACAATAGCGAGGAAGTGTCGGCTCAGTTCATTCTCTTTACTAACAGTTATTAACTTTACTACTTGTTATGAAAGCTTTGCCGCCTCATCGAGTAGTGAACAATGCACACACACACACACACACACACACACACACACACACATACATATATAGTGTATCGAGGCAGCAGATAATTTTCTAAACATATACCGTTCAATATAAGAGACAATGAATGTCTATTATGTTTAATCATGAGCCGTTCTAAACATCTAAACACATCAAAGCAAAAATACGATGTTTAGAACGGCTCATGGTTAAACATAATAAACATTCATTGTCTCTTAATATATATATATATATATATATATATATATATATATATATATATATATCTTCTCTGTTATAATGAAGAACGTTCTGTATTTATATATTACGTTTTTGGTGGCATTATCCCCTTGCTTAGGGTAGTGTCCGTACTCTTTACCCCCCTAACTTGGGTGGCTCTTGGGCCTTGTACTTGGTGAACATCATTTTTTTTTAATACGAGATAACCTTCACATATAATATACACACAAGACGCGTACACACATACACACAATTTAACTGCGTTTGAATTAAGACATTGGAATTTCCCCTGGAGTGGTGAGCAATACAAATTGTAAAGATAGAGGTAAACATAGTTTTTAATATTTTTTAATTCCAAAATCAAAAAGAAATCAGATAACAATAAGATTTTATTGAACTTTTCGAAGATTATTTAGTAATTAGCTTCTCCGGCTTATTTTCCACCATCCAACCTCTATCTCACAGGTGCGATGCGACGTGCCTCTCACAGCTCTATCGCTACTAGCATGGAAAGTGCCTGGACGTACAACGGCCGAAACTTCGTACAAACGGCAACAAAGATGAAAACAATTGTCCGAATAATGCAAATACTTTATTTATGTTATTTTGTAGAAATATTTTTAGACTTATTGAATTAAAATATACATACGCACAGACAAACGTACAAGCACACAATTTAAATTTGACATTTGAGACATCGAGGTTAATTTCCCTTTCTGTCTGGCAACAACGCTGGGTAACAGGAAAAGAATAAAGTCCAAAATATGCCACTTTTGAAGTTATATGGAAACGAAAAGGAAACTGATACTTAACATCAGGAAAAGACAGTTGAAGTTTCTGGGACATATAATGAGGAAGAAGGGCTTGGAGAATCTGATACTCACGAGGCGTATAGATAGAAAGGAGACAGGTAAATGCAACGCGTAACTTGAGTAGATATTTGGGAAGGGTAACAGGAGAAGGTGTGTTAAGAGCTACAAGGAATAGGAAGATGTGGAAGGTCATGATCGCCTACGTCCTGAAGGGACACAGCACATAGAAGATATTTTCTAATAAATGCAGTATTTTAAATGGATAAGCAATTTTTGAAAATTTTTTAAATAAATTAAATTTTTATGAAAAATATTTTTGCTAATGAATTGACTAACTAGTAGTAGTAGTAGTAGCAATTAATAGTAATAGTGGCAACGGTTTTTTAATAGTCAGTCAGTTAAGTGCCATACGTGATACACGCTTTGAGCGATCATGTCTCGAAAGAGACATGACTGACTGGGCAGAAGATTATCCCGCAGTAGGTTGCCATTGCTTTCTGCGGTAGACTGGTTGCCAGCCAAGAATATAGAACCCAATCTGTCCTCACCCATAACTGGAAGGAAGAGACGGATTAATACCTTTTCCCAAAGGTATTTGTGCGTAAGTGAATACAAGGAATTCAACTGGAATTCGAACTCGGCTCCTGGCTTTATGCCTAAGTCTTTTTTGTGCTATGACCGATTTACTAAAAGAAAGTTATTCGCTACTGAAAATTATGTCATAGTTTCTTCAAACTCTTTAATAATGAAACAAAAAAAAAAAAACAGTCATTTTTTTTCTCTTAATAGTCACTTAAGTATTACTAAAATTTCACTTTTCTTAATGGCTGGTTTATGTCTCTAGGTTAACTATGCCGACAGTGATATTACGTTTTGTTTTGGTAACTTTGCAATAAAAATAAAACTTAAGCTACGGACCAGTGTCGCATCCTTCTTTTCTGCAAATATTTTATTTTTTGTAAATAAATTTTATGAAAGAAAATAATTTCATAACAGTCGCCATATTTGATTTTTTATAAAATATTTTCATTTTTGTAAACGTTTTTTTATTTTAGCTTTCTGAAATCAGACGACGTTTTTAAAGGCAAGGACAGGCTGACTAATTCCACCGAGGCTGATGCAGTCATAATTTTGAGTCACTGACCTAAGTGATCCTCCTGCCCACCACCCTTATTTATTTGCCTCATTGGTTCACTGACTAAAGCAGTTGTTGAAAAATTCACACTTTTTCTCTTTCTTCCCTTCTCCTTACTTTTCTTTCTTTCTTTCTTTCTTTCTTTCTTTCTTTCTTTGCTTTCTTTCTTTCCTTTTTCGCAGGCAAATGAAATCAATCTTGTAAAAATGGCATTGCACTCTTTCGTTCCGATCTAATTACAACACAAATATAGTCTTCCGTCAATCTTAGACTGGCGTAAGGCTTGATTTGTGGAGCATTCAGTGAAAGACACAGATCATCAATTATTCGCGCAATTGGTACGCTAAACTCTACAATGCCTTGTAATTTACAGTGTTCAAGTGTTATACAAGGAGTAATTTTTTTAATGTGAACGTGTTTAAAAATGTAGCTAATCTTTATGTGCTTGTTCATTCAGAACATGGGCAATCATGGCTCTCCACAACTTCCTATTGCTTGAAGTAACTTTTGACCTTTTTACATTTTTATCTTTTTGTCATTTATTCGCACAAACCGATTAGTTAAGCTACTCGATCTTTCTCCTTTTTTTTCTTGCCCCCAGTAATCCCTATGAGTGTTAGATTCACCGAGCCCTCTTTTCTCACAGGATAATCCGGAGTTTCTTTGTGTTTTCCGTTATTACTCTCACGCTCTGTCCTCTGTTCCCTGTACAGCTTTAGCAAGTACCTGACTCCTCTTGATATCTCTCTACTTTTACGAGTCAGATCAGGCCAAAAATAGAATACAGTTGCTAACTATGAACAGGAGTTGCAGTCTTCATCTTCCAATCTCGACAGAGTCAAAAAGCGCCTCTGCGTCCCTGTGGGTAATGAATTATTTTCCACCTGACAACCTATCTCACAGGCAAAAAAAAAAAACCGCAAGCTTCGCGCTACACTTTCCATGGAAAATATTTAGACGAACCCTAGTTCCTGCTGCCTTAGCTCCACCAGTTATAACCTTCACGAACATTTTAGCGAAAAACCCTCGTTCCCTTCGTATTTCATTGTTGAGATGGAAGTTCCACTCGAGCATCTTCTTTACATAAACCGTTGCTTTGTAGTACCGACTCCTAAGAGGATGCTTCCCCGATCACTATAATCTTAACCTCTTCAGGGTTGATGATAATCCGTTATGTATGATTCCAAATTCTCCTCAGACAGTGATTTTTTTTAACCTTATCTTTGTGGTCTTTAACTTTAAAATATTCTCTCACATTGAGCTTGAGTTAAATGATAATGTGCAGATGACTTTTTATATAAAGGGATCAAGCCATGGGCTGTAGGGAGAGTGACAGACAGAAAACTTTATTGCATAGAGAGCTTCCAATCTATTTTCACGTGTCGACTGCTTTCTACAAACTAGTCATCTGTGACAAGCACTAGGGTGTGTTTAAAGAGCTGTCTCCTTCAATCTCGAATAACAAAGGTTGGCAGGTTGGCTTATTAGATGTATGGTAATGAACCGCCATCATTGACTTCGTACTCCAAGTAGTTTTCACCTGACAACCCCCATCTCACAGACAAAAAACCGCAGGCTTCGCGCTGCACTTTCCATGGAAAATATTTAGGCTAACCCTAGTTCTTGCTACCTTAGTTCCACGAGTTATAACCTTCACGAGCATTTTAGCGAAAAACCCTCGTTCCCTTCGTATTTCATTGTTGAGATGGAAGTTCCACTCGAGCATCTTCTTTACATAAACCGTTGCTTTGTAGTACCGACTCCTAAGAGGATGCTTCCCCGATCACTATAATCTTAACCTCTTCAGGGTTGATGATAATCCGCAACAGTTCTTTAAAGATTTTAAAAATATTTTTAAAATTTTATAAATTATTATAATAAAAAAATTGAAAACAATTCTTTTAAAATTTCATTAGTTATCGAAATCTTCTTCTTCTTCAGACTATAATATTCTTAATTTTTATTATTTATTCAAGCAATTAAAAGCTTATCAAATTAAATAATATAAGAGTTTTATTGCATTTTTTATTTTACTCTTCGGGGTAAATTTTCGGGCACTGTTCAAAAATTTAAAATAAAACAATAGATGATTTATGAGTCCAGCGTTTAACGAATAAAATTATAGCTTGAGGCCAATTAAAATTTATTAAAATTTCAAAGATTTATGTGGAGTGGTGGAGGTAACAGAAGTAAAAACATATATATTTTTACCAAGATTTTTAAAAATAATAATTTCAAAAATAATTTAATTCATTTGTGAATGAATACTAAAAGTTTCATTAAAATCCGACAATTATTTGATTTTTGCGAGAATTTCCAAATTAATGTGTTTGTCACCGGAAAAAAGTAGGTGATGTAATCATTACGTTTTCCATTGAAAACAGTCGTAACGTTTTGGTTACCCGCTAACTCAAATCAAAACAAAATTTTCTGCCAAAATTTCGAACATGTTAGATAGGATTAAAAAATATTTTTAAATAAATAAAAATTACTTTGATCTTTCATCTTAATAATATTATAAACATTTTGGTGAGAAAAGTTCGTTTTTATTAAGTTTTGGACCTTTTTATTCATACTATGCTGTTTTTTCGCTTTATCATGGAGGTACTTACAACAGCATTCGGTGGTGTTGGAATCAGCTGTGATATCGTCGGGAGATCGCTCTCTCTCTCTATCCAGAAGAAGCTTGAAAACATTAACGTTTTAGAAAGCTTATTGAAAATAAGTTCTCAAGTGAGTACACTTGTTGAGCTGTAAAAACGAATAAGGAATAATGGTCAAAATGTTCGTGTTGACCCTAATGCTTTGTTTTTAAGGCTGGTTATTCTGCTGGAAAGACGCGAAGATGTGACTCCGTCGTTTAAGTTCGAATTCACTCCATTTCTAACTTCAATTTTCAAGAATTACTAAATCAGAAATAAAAACAAAGCCACGCTAAAATATCATCTGACCACTGACGTACCTGAATCTCAACCACCAGCTGACACAATGTTTGTTTTAGATGGAAGTTCTCTCCTCCACCGAATGAAGTGGTTGCCAAGAGGCACATAGAAGTAACGTGCTTGTACAATACTTGAGCTAGGTGAAGGCCAAGTACGGGCCACTAAGCATCATATTTTTATGGTTGCAATGGAGACCCATCCATAAAAGACCATGAACATCAGAGAAGAGCAACTCGAACATCTGCTAACATACAAATCAAAGATGGATTGCAAGTTGCCGTTCATCAAGAACTCTTCCATTCACAAGAGAATAACAAAGATCAGTTTGTCAAGATGTTATGCCGTTCTTTGAAAGCAGACGGCCATCGCGTGGTCTAAAGTGAGGGAGAAGCGGACATTCTTTCTGAAACGCTCAAATTAGCTACTGAAGGAAACTTTGTGGCTGTAACAGCTAATGATACAGACATGTTCTTTTACCTTTCCACTTTTCCGTTGACATTGCTGATATCTCTATGCGATCCGAGGGAAAGAAGTCTCGGGGAAAGATGAAGAAGCTCTTCAGCGTCCGCGAAATCGCAGAGAAAATAAAATCCTAAGTTCTGCAAAAATTGCCAGTCATCCACGCACGGGGTGGATGTGACTTCAGCTGTATCTGAGCATGGGAAATGTGAGATAATCGAGCTTATTTATGAAGAGATGGATTAATACCTTTCGCAAAGGTATTTTCGTGTAAGTGAATGCAGCAAAAACAACTGGAATTCGGCTCTCCGATTTCTCATTCCGAGTCGATATCCACCAGAATGCACATCCAAATTTCCCCAGGTAATCCAAATGATGACTTTACAATTTTCAAAAGAAGAGGTGTTAATCTTTCTAAAAATGTCATATTTAGGTTGGTAACATTTTCTTCTGGTGCACATTGCTATCTATCAGATTAATAGGGGGAAGTTCAGAATCTACTTGGTGGTGGTGGAAAGTTACTGATTTGAACGTATTGCATTTAACAAACCTGCCCTTCCCCATGGAAACATTTGATTGATTGACTGATTTGCTTATTTAATGTAGGTGCCTCCACTAATCCGGTATACGTAAGGTTAGAATGAAGTTTTAAAATTGAAAAAAGCTTTCTTGAAGCTTTATTTTAGGATTTAAAGAAGATTTAAAATTTATTATTTCCAATAAGCAAAATACTCTGTGATTTATTTCAAACAGAAATTATATTGTTCGAAATGGATTTTTTTCAGTAAAGTTGATAAAATCGGTCATTTTCACACATTTGTGAACAAAAATTAATTCTCGCTTTTAAAATTCTTACAAAAATAAAATATATTTTTTGAAACGTTATTCGAAAAAAAATACCAAACTTAAAGTTAAATTAATTTGATTTGAAACAAATATTACTTACTTATAGCATAAAATGCAAGCATTTCTTAAACACGGTTTTTAGGGACGTTTTGATATATTTATCGGCAGTCTGACGTGTCGAAAAGTTTAGTATGGTAACGCAGAATTACTAGCAGACGATCATTTTTTTGTGAGGCTTTTTTTCTTAAGTAAGGGAAAACCCTTTAAACAGGTGACATTTTAATGATACTGAGAAAAATTAGCACGTTTAAACACAAAGAACCAAAATTCTTTCAAAAGATATTCGGGGTGGTCAAATCGTAATAAGCTTTACTTACAGCTTTAAGCTATAATTAATAAATACAGTTTTATTTAATAACAATATTTCCTAACAGTTACCCCATTGAAACTGAATTTTAGATTTTTTTTAAATTATAAATTATTCAATTTAAATTGTAAAAAAAATGAAAACAAATCTTATAAAAATTAATTTATTATCGAAAGTTTTTTTTCAGACAATATCATTTTTAATCTATTATTGGTATAAGCTCTCTAATTAAATAATGTCTTAGTTTAATTGCTTTTATATTTTTCATTTCAGAACAGATTTTCGGTCCAATTTTGCAAAAATACAGTGATTTAAATTCTTCAAATAACTTCATTTGTGAATAAGTCCTGAAAATTTAATTAAAATACAACAATTATTTGATTTTTGCAAGAATTTCCAAATTAATGTGTCTGCCACGGAAAAAAAAGCTAAAATTTGTAAGCCTAAAAGTAAAGTTTGCCAATGCAAGAAAAAACAAGTTTTTTTTTTTAATCAAAATTTCGAATTTTCTAAAAAGAATAAAGAGTTAATGAAATATTGAAAAAATACTTTGATCCTTCCTCTTAGTAATAACATAACGATATTGACGAATAAAACTTTGTTTTCATTACGCTTGGAGCATGTATTTATCACATGTTTACGTTTGGAGCATGTATTTATCACATGTTTACGTTTGGAGCATGTATTTATCACATGTTTACGTTTGGAGCATGTATTTATCACAGTATGCTGAATTTTTATCGGTTTCGTGGCGTTACCTAGTCTAATGGCATATTATCTCCTTTGTAGAACATTTAAAGCTGAAATCTAATTTTCTTGTGAGCTTAAAAAATATGTTTTATGTTATTCTTTTTGCACAACTGAAATATTGGAGTAGATAGACTAAACAATTGGAGTAGATAGACTAAACTATCGCCCGGTTCACACTCCACCCACGTCTATTGAACAGGTGAAGAGGCTCATCCCTTGTTCCCTGTTTAGGATGCGGTTTCCGGTTTTCTCATTTCCAATCTTTTTTACTTTTTTTTTCAATTGGAGTAGATAGACTAAACTATCGCCCGGTTCACACTCCACCCACGTCTATTGAACAGGTGAAGAGGCTCATCCCTTGTTCCCTGTTTAGTATGTGGTTTCCGGCTTTCTCTTTTCCAATCTTTTCACTCTTACGTAGCCCCCTGCACATCAGTGGCGTTACCGCCCTGCTCGGGGTGATATGATTAAAAAAAAACATACATGGTAGATGATACTCATCTTTTGTGCATATACATGTTTATGCAGACATGATTACAAGAGGCAGTGATATGTGTGTTTTATGTTGTAATTTTGTTGAAGTTATATTTTGAACTATTTATATTATTTGAACTATTGTCCTCGTCTTTGTACGACGTTTCAGTCGTGGTACGCTCCAGCCGTCTTCATGTGCTAAGAATTTCGAACAGAACCCTTTATTACAATCACAGAGGTATATCATTCTTATTCCTTGACTAGATCCTCTTCTGTAGTCATGAGTTATCTCCCTCTAACCCTGTAAGTTACTTTTGTGGATATATATGTATATAATTATTAGAGGCAGTGATATGTGGGTTTTATGGTGTAGTTTTGTTGAAATTATATTTTGGAATAAAGGTTGATTTAAGAAATTGTAGGATATTATATGGATTAATATCATGAAAGTGTTCTTTCATGTTGGTAATTCTACTAATAAGTATTGTTGTTAAGTTTTTTATATAAAAATGTATTGCTGGTATTTTTGCTATAAAAATGTATTTTTATACTTTCATAGCGTTTTGTTTAGGTAGGGGTCAACATTTACACATAGCTGGGACATTAACAGATGCTACCATTCCAAATCAGGATGAACCTGAAAACGACAGCAGTTAAGAGGTGGTTTCATACCCATGAAAACTTTCGATCTCCCGGTCAGAGACCTTGCTGCCGGATGTATATTAACGTTGTACCCAGTGGGACGACATGGGCTGCTAGTTTCTGGATTTTTATAAACTGCTGTATCATCTACATCGATGTTCACTAAAGATCGGAGTATGCGATTAGGCAGATATTTGATATAGAGCAACAAAAAAAAAACGGTAGAACCGACCTGGACATCCTAAAGATGTAAGATTATCGCAAGACAAATGAAGATTAATTTGAAGTGTTTATGTGAATATCCAGGTGAGTCGCCTTAATCCTAAACAAACAATGTTCACGATACGTTGTGTACTTGAATGACCCAGAATAATTAGTGCATTATTTATACAGCAACAAAACTTATACGCCCATCACTTTGTAAAAAAAAAAATGTGGTTCACGTGTTTTGATTCTCTTTGGAGTTAAATGAATAGTCGTTTCGTACGCTGAAAATTCCATTTGATATGAGGACTTGAAACGACGATCATATTCTAAACCACTGTTTCTAAACCTATTAACTTTTGTTGAACCCTTGAAATACTTTTCATATATCAGGAAACCATTACAAACTCCTTCAAAAGAATTACTATCATTATTCATATCTATCTGTTATATTTTTATCGTAGTTCACGCGGGAAACACACAGATTTATCATTTAAGGAAAAGAAATTACTCTCTTTTTTGTCAAATTTATTGGCAATGTAAAAAAAAAAATCATATTGATCATTTAACGTCGAGGTTTTCATTCACAAAAAATAAACAAAAATAACCCATATCATTATAATTTGAGTTTGAGTTTTGTTTAACGGCATATCAACCTCTGTGGGTTATTTAATGCTAAAAATTGGGGTTTTAAGTTTGTTTGTTTTTATGTTCTGTTATAGTGAGAAGGTTGATTTAGTTAGATTTTGATGAAAAACCTTTTTATTTATTTTTTTATTTTAGAAAACTGAAGATGTCTTCTAGTTTTGTATAAAAATGTATTGCTAGTAATAATCTTTTTCCTTCAAAAATGTATATTTTTCTATAAAAGTCTCTCTCTCTCTCTCTGTGTCTCTCTCTCTCTCTAAATATATATATATATATATATATATATATATATATATAAAAGTCTTTATTCGTTCATAGTGTTTTGACCTCACTTTGGGGGTTAACTATTTGCCCATAGCAGGGACCCCATCCAGGTGCTACCACTCCGGGTCAGAGTGAACCTGGGAACAACAGCAATTAACCCTTTGTTGCATATTCGTTACAACTGTAACCTTTCTCTAGCCTTTGTTGCATATTGGTTACAACTGTAACCAGTATGCAACAAAGGGCTAAGAGGTGGTTCCATACTCTTCACAACCTCCTAATCAGAGGCCTTGCTGCCGGTTGCAGTTTACCGTCATACTCAGGATCCATTATAATTTATTATAATAACCAAGGAATTTTGAACAATTTGCCCTACGTGTATAAATAAAATCACGAACATAAAATTAACTAAAAATGACTCAGGAATGCATAATCCTGTTTCTCGCCGTTTGTCGCGAAACCCCTACCAACTGCTTACGGAAACCTAGGGTTCCGGGAACAACCAGTTGAGAAACGCTGTAAACTGATGCTTATTCAAAAATATATTAGAAATTTCAATGATGCATCCAGCAATTGCTGTTTCAAATGATATTCGATCTCACACACCACGGCACAAGGGTTATCTGCAAATTTATCTGGACACGACACAAAACTCGTGCGTTGTGGAGCAATGGATACCAGCTCGAATGAAAAATCGAAGAGCCGAGTTCGAATTTCAGTTGAATTCATTGTATTCACTTTCTCGCAAATGCCCTTGAGAAAAGGTATGAATACATCTCTTCTCCCTTCAGCTATGTTGAATAGCAGGAAAGATTATTTTCTACAATCAATTTTATTAAAACTAGCAGTCTCCTAGAACGGGGAAAAGCTTTCTCGTATAGCCCTTGTAACAAATTGGTTTATTAACTGTAGCCATGAAGATTTCTAAGGAATCATAATTCTTGCCTTGGTTGGCAACCAGTCTAACGCATAAAGAAATGGCAACCTACTACGGGGAAATCTTCTCCCTAGTTATAAATTTTCTAAACGTAGATTTGATGTGACACAAGGCCGAATGTATGAGGCACTCAGTGAGAAACTAACTCACTATTCAGTCGTATTAATCTAGCAAAACAAACTTCCTGATCATTACACCACGCTGAGATGCCCCATATTATGTTTTCAGTTTCTTAATAGAAACAAGCAGTGTATATATGAGAGACTTACTTCAGTCTTTCCTTGCAAAATAAACGGAATCGTCTATTATATATCAGAGGTAATGCCTACCTTTTTACTTTAGGATAAATCAGACCTATCCTTAACTTTAGTGTAAATCAAATCTATTTCTATCTTTTTGACACTAGTGTAAGTCAGAAATAAAACTATCTTTTTTTTTTTTTTTACTTTAGTGTAAACCGGGTCTATTGAAGCCGTAGGGAGATGGTTAATGTTTATTAATTCGGCCTTGTGTCATATATAACCGAATTTCCAACAGCTTAGGATTTATTTCGTTTTCATCATCAGAAGGTTATCATCAGAAGCTTGGTTGGCAGGTTGGTTATAGATTGTGTATATTTGTGGAATAGTGGAAGAATAAAAATATACATTTTGTATGTTTGAATAGAAAGAAAAGTATAACAAGAACTGGTAGAAATTAATATTGAATGAGAAAGTTAAGAGTATCAAGAGTTGTAGAAATGTTCGTAGTAGTAACCTGCTGGAAAAAGTTTATGCGTACGTATGTATGTATGTATGAGCGTTTGTTTGGTAGGAATGTCTTTGAATGAAGAAGAAGTAAAAGAAATCAGCACACGAGGAAGAAGGAGAAAGAGAACGAATATGCAACGCGACCTTACGTCCGGGTCGACTTGAAGTTTCTTTCGTTACATTATAGTACGTCGTCTCGCTGCTCCCATCTGACTGTCTGGCTGACACTGACCAAAGCCTTTTATAGCCATTTAGTTTTTTTCGTACTGGATCGCTAAGTCTTTTTAATCTTGCAAATCGCTTCCATTGGTCAGAAAATCAATTTAACGTCAACTCGCGAAATCCAGTTTAGAATTTTTCTTTAAGCACGTTGTCAATTCTTTTTCTATTTTGCAAAACCAAGATTTCAAACGTCATTGTGATTTTCTGTAAAAGTGAAGAAGGAATTTACTTTTAATTCTTGATTTCCGATCCACCACAATATAACATTTTGACCCTAGTGTAAACCTGGACTATGTTTACCATATTCCTATTGCAGTATAAACCACACCTTTCTTTATATGTTGACTTCAGTGTAAACCAGACATAGGCCTATCTTTATTTTTTTAACTTTAGTGCAAACCGGACCTATGCCTATCGTTTTGATCCGAGTGTAAACCTGGCTTTGTCAGCCATTATTTTTATTGTTGTGCAAACCATACATCTATCAACCTTTTGATTCTACTGTGAACCAGACATACTTTAGTGTAAACCGGACCTATATACTTCGTTTTCATCATAGTGTAAACCCGGCCTATGTTTATCTTATTTTTATTGTAGTGTAACCAGTTATTCCTCTACTTTTTTGACTCTAGTGTAAACTAAGCTTAGGGTTATCTAATTGTCTCTCGTTTAAACCAAACCTATTTCTACCCTTATGAAAATGAATATTAATCAGGCCTATGTCTGCCCTTTTTTTTTTTTAATAATGTAAGCAGGATCTGTATTTACTTTTTATATTCTAGCGTAAATCGATCTATGTTGGCCTTTTTTATTTTTTATTTTATTTTACTCTGGTGTAAACCATATTTGTATCAATCTGTCTGTTAATACACTGATTTTTCTCATTAAATAACTCAACAATGATTTATATGCCGGTACATTAAGCAAATTAATCTAAACTATTCACATTTTACATCAAATTTGGCTTGTTTTTATTCTAGTTCGTTGATAATAAACGCAACAAACATGAAGAATTTAATCGCAATCGACTAAATTTTATAAAACCAAACTGAAACAGGCTATTATTCAATTGAATGTGATCGATAAAAATCGCAGACTCTTACGCGGTCGATTCTGTTTAAGTTTGTTTTGACATACACAGAGCGTATCCCGACGAATGTTAACATGATTAAGAAATTTGGACCTTTGATCTAGAAGCCTTTGAAAATATTTGCCGTTTTGCGATTGGACTATTTTTGCCAGCAATATTTGTGTAAAATATTCGATGACGTAAGCGCATATTTGTAAAGATTTCATTGAACGAAATAAAATCGTGAGTTTATCTTGACGTTTTGACGTTTATTTATTTTTTTTTAATCAGTACTGAAATTCATTCAAAAGGCAGTATCTAAATATTATAAAGAAACTAGTCATATCACCATATTTTTTTAGTTAGAACTAATGTAATACTGTCTTTATTTAAAGCAGTCGCAGAAATAAAATTTTTTAAAAATCTATACATGGTTGCTTCGTTGAGTACATAAATTTAGTAAAAGACACGTAAATCATTAAAAAAAAACATTTATTTAAGAAAAAAAAACTGGTATGAGTAATCTTGAAAAGCTTCTTGGTGCATCTACTTAATGAATCCGACATTAGCATCAATAGCTGCTTCAATACGAGATCTGACTCAGAACAAGTTAGAAAAAGCTGGAGCTATAAAAAACGGGTTCTTAAAAAACTGAGCAAGTCTGTAATATATTTTCTGCATTGTTCAATTATGTAAGCAATTGTTTTGTCATATGTAGAGAGATAATTTTGGAGCTAATTTTGTCTGAAATATAGCTTTCGCTGTTTCAAGTGACATGAAAACAAAATTGTACTTTGATATTTTCTGTATAGGAATTCTGTCAACACATATAATTGGCTAAACTGGACCTATTATTACACTCGTCCATCCGCTATGAGTAGAAATCCGGCTCATGGAATAATAGGTGGGCAGATTTGGGTCACAAAGGCGTAGCGCTTTTGAGTCGTATCAGTCAGTTAAGCGCCATATGTGATACACGCTTGGGCGATCATGTCTCGTAAGAGACATGACTGGCTGGGCAGAAGATTATCCCGATGTAGGTTGCCATTGCTTTATGCGGTAGACTGGTTACCGACCAAGGCTACAGAACCCAATCTGTCCTATTATTTAACCCATAACTGGAGGGAAGAGACGGATTAATACCTTTCCCAAGGGTATTTGCGCGTAAGTGAATGCAAGGAATTCGACTGGAATTCGAACTCGGCTTCCCGATTTGTCGTTTGAGTCGTATACTTGTCATATTGAACGACTGTATTCTCAATCCATGTTCTCATGTGATTTGAAGCCGTATGGAGATGGTCAAGATTATTTTTGAATCGGCCTTATTGTAAACATAACCGAACTCCCTACTACTTACGATTTATTATTCCCTATCATCTGAAGTTTGTAGACTGGAGATTGGATTTGTGAAAGTTTACCTTTTGCATGTTGGAATAGAAATTTATTAATGAAAAGAACAACAAGAATTGGTAGAGGTTAAAAGTTTGAGAAACAAGTAATGAGTTAAAGGTATTAAGAGAGTATTAACTTAGTAGTAGTAACTTGTTGGAAAGAGTTTATGTGTACGTAGGCAGGAACATATGTAGGTATGTATGTATGAGCGTTTGATCTTGGGTAGGAGTGTTTTTGAAGTATGTACTCGGTCTTAAAGGGTTCCGTGCGGTTATCAAGTAGATGGGTGAACGATGAAGAAAAAGGAGGTGAGAGGTGAAAGATGAGAGAGAAAGATAGAGACAATAATAGCGATCGCTTGACGTTTGTCAAAGGTACGTGTTAACTGCTCTTCATCTTATGCTCGTCTTTTATTTCGTTTGGGAATTCACTCCCGGGTGTGATTCTGGCCTTTCCATTGGACAACAAACATTTCGCATCGAGGTGTGAAATTTCGCAAGTTTTGTGTGTGTTAAGCAAAGTTTGTAGATTCGAGAAAATTCGTTTATTTCTAACAATGAGTCAGATTTGAATTTTTAAATCTAGAATTTGTTTTCTTCACTACAGAATTAAACCTCTCTTTATCCAAAATTTTGCTTCCAGTGTTCTTCACTATGATCCTTCTTCTTCACTCGCTCAAATTTATTTTAACCATTGATCTGAGAAGTTTAAATATTTCTGAACGGGTATGGTGCTATGCATGGCAACCATACTGAAAATGTCGATTTGGCGAGACTATTTATAGATGAAGAGCTCTGTTAAGTAACTACAAGGAGTTTCGAGTTTTAGTCATTATTATTATTATTATTTTTATTATTATTATACGGACTGTCTTCACTATGATACTCGTCTGCAGGAAGGTTCCTCAACCCAAACTACTCTTTCAAATAACTCACTAAGATGCAAGGGGCTACTGGGAGTGAAGAGGAATGAAAAAAAGATTTTAGAAGGAGCCAAAAACTTAATCCTAAGCAGGAATCTAGTGATAAGCCTTTACTCCTGTTCAAAAGACTGAGAGGGGTCTGAACCCAACGATTGGTGAACCTACCTACACCTACTGATGAAAAAAAAAAAATAGTAAATAAATTTCAGAGTTTAGGCGGAGAAATTTAAAGTGTAGAGCTGAAGTTGACTTTGGAAGGTAACAGGAAGTCCAATGATAAACAGGAAACAAAGGTTGAGTCTTTACACCTTTTTGCAATTTAATTGAAACAACTGCATTAGTTCCCTTTCTTTCGCCATACGGTCAGTTTTAGATTCACTGGAATGGCAGGGTGTAATCGATTTCTATTTTTTCCTCAGATTAGGTCAATTGCAGTGATGTGCAGTAATATGAATCTATTTTTCATTTGTCAGATGAATATTGTTTGAAAGATATTGCGTTATCCGTGACTGCGTCAGATTTTGTATCATGCATATTCCTATCATATGTAGTACTGAGCAATGTTTGACTTTTCTCTGTCCCTCCCAGTTCGTTCTGCCATCCATTTACACAAGTTCGTTAGGTAGGTTGATCATGGCTCTCCTCAACCTCCTAACCTTTGTAGTATTGAGCAATGTCTGTCTTTTCTCTGTCCCTCCCAGTTCATTCTGCCATGCATTTACACAAGTTCGTTAGGTAGTTTGATCATGGCTCTCCTCAACCTCCTATCATTTGTAGTACTTAGCAATGTTTTTCTTTTCTCTGTCCCTCCCAGTCCATTCTGCCATCCATTTATACAAGTTCGTTAGGTAGTTTGATCATGGCTCTCCTCAACCTCCTAACCTTTGTAGTATTGAGCAATGTCTGTCTTTTCTCTGTCCCTCCCAGTTCATTCTGCCATCCATTTACACAAGTTCGTTAGGTAGTTTGATCATAGCTCTCCTCAACTTCCTATCCTTTGTAGTACTGAGCACTGTTTGTCTTTTCTCTGTCCCTCCCAGTTCGTTCTGCCATCCATTTACACAAGATCGTTAGGTAGTTTGATCATGGCTCTCCTCAACTTCCTATCCTTTGTAGTACTGAGCAATGTTTGCCTTTTCTCTGTCCCTCCCAGTTCGTTCTGCCATCCATTTACACAAATTCGTTAGGTAGTTTGATCTTGAAACTCCTCAAATTTCTATCCTATAATGTTTGTCGTTTCACCATCCCTCCCAGTTTCTGTTCATCTATGCATTTACAAAAACTCATTAGCTATGTTGATTGCTGTTTCCCTGCCGTATTTGCTCTCGATATATCTAGGGGAATATCAAATTCTCCAAGCCCCCTTAGCTCAATATGCACGCAAGAAATTTCTTTTCTTTCAATTTTCCCTAATACTTCCTCGTTGCTCACATCTTCTGTCATAGTATTTTCCACATCTTTCTGTAAAGCCAGATCTCCTTAACCTCACGTCTACTATTCATTTGTGACTACTATTCCTAAAATCCTGCACAAATTTCTTCAACTCTTAATTGCAAATTCTTTGTCTTCAATGTACTGTATCCCTTCAGAACGGAGGCAATCAAAGCCTTCCACATCTCCCTATCTTTTGTAGCTCTAAACAACCTTTCTCTTGTTGCCCCTCCCAATCTGCTAACCATTTGCTCAAGCCCAGCAAGTATGTCACGCGTTCATTTCCCTGTCTCTTTTTCCCTCTGTTCTTCCCTTGTGTATCAGATTCTCCAAGCCCTCCTTCCTCATTACGTGTCGAAGAAACTTCAATTGTCTTTTCCAAATGTTAAGTATCTGTTTCCTTTTCGTTTCCATCCTCTTCAAAACCTTGTCGTTGCTCACATATTCAGTTCATAGTATCCTCACCATCCTTCTGCAGAACCGCACTTCGGTTGATTCAAGTCTTTCATTAATCTTTGATGAGGTTGTCCAGCATTCACTGCCATACTGGAGGAAAGATATCACATAACAGTACTCTTTCCTTTGTTTCCGAAGAAATTTTCCTGACTCTCAATATTCTGATTAGCTTTTGGAATGCGTCCTTGGTCATGCCAATATGTTTTCTGATTTCAGTGTTACACTTTCCGTCCTCTGTTAGAACACTTCCAAAATATTTCAATTTTTGTATCTGTTTGGTTTTAGTATTCTCGACCTGTAATTGGCATTTTGGGCTCCTCTTTTTACTGATGACCATACATTCAGTTTTCTTGTAGTTTATGTTTGTTATTTCTTTTCACTTTCTTCAGCTACCTTCCGTAGGAGGTCTTGTAGTTTCCTTTCCCTGTCATCTATCAGTATTGTATCATCAGCATATCTTATGTTCTTCAGGCTTTGGCCGCCAGGGACGAATGCCAACAGGATTTCTAGTTCTCCTAGGGTTGCTTCACTGTATAGATTGAATAGAACTTGTCTTATACCCCTTTCTATTTTCGTATATCTGCTAATTAATGGCATAAAATGTAATTATGATGATCGATATACCGAAGCTGGTATCTTCTGCGCCCCAAGAGGAGGTTACGAACAAGCGGGGAAAACGATCTAAAAGTTAATTCATCAGTTTTTAGGTTGAGGTTTTCTTCTCATAATAGCTGGTTTTATGGTTATGTTGATAAACACACATCTCTTTTCGTTGTGCTCGCCTGCGAATCTCTCTTCCAGATTTTTGCATCTTTGTAGCCTGCAATATCAGTCAGTTAAGTGCCATACGTGATACACGCTTAGGCGATCATGTCTCTTTCTATTACTTTCTGTGGTAGACTGGTTAACAACGAAGGCTATAGAAGCCAATCTATCCTGCTATTCAATTCTTTTATCCAGATCAGTCAGTTAAGTGCCATACGTGATACACGCTTAGGCGATCATATCTCTTTCGATCCATGACTGATTAAGCAGAAGATTTCCTGCAGTAGATTGCCATTTCTTTCTGCGGTAGACAGGTTGTCACCCAAGGCTATAGAATCAAATCTGACCTGCTATTCAATTATTTTGTCCAGATCAGTCAGTTAAGTGCCATACGTGATACACGCTTGGGCGATCATGTCTCTTTCCATTACTTTCTGTAGTAGACTGGTTGACAACGAAGGCTATAGAACCCAATCTGTCCTACTATTCAATTCTTGAATCCAGATCAGTCAGTTAAGTGCCATACGTGATACACGCTTGGGCGATCATGTCTCTTTCCATTACTTTCTATGGTAGACTGGTTGACAACGAAGGCTATAGAACCCAATCAGTCCTGCTATTCAATTCTTTTATCCAGATCAGTCAGTTAAGTGCCATACGTGATACACGCTTGGGCGATCATGTCTCTTTCCAATACTTTCTGTGGTAGACTGGTTGACAACGAAGGCTATAGAACCCAATCTGTCCTGCTATTCAATTCTTTTATCCAGATCAGTCAGTTAAGTGCCATACGTGATACACGCTTGGGCGATCATGTCTCTTTCCATTACTTTCTGTGGTAGACTGGTTGACAACGAAGGGTATAGAATCCAATCTGACCTGCTATTCAATTCTTTTATTCAGATCAGTCAGTTAAGTGCCATACGTGATACACGCTTGGGCGATCATGTCTCTTTCCTTTACTTTCTGCGGTAGACTGGTTGACAACGAAGGCTATAAAATCCAATCCACCTGCTATTCAATTATTTTATCCAGATCAGTCAGTTAAGTGCCATACGTGATACACGCTTGGGCGATCATGTCTCTTTCCATTACTTTCTGTGGTAGACTGGTTGACAACGAAGGCTATAAAATCCAATCTGTCCTGCTGTTCAATTCTTTTATCCAGATCAGTCAGTTAAGTGCCATACGTGATACGCACTTGGGCGATCATGTCTCTTTCCATTACTTTCTGTGGTAGACTGGTTGACAACGAAGGCTATAGAACCCAATCTGTCCTGCTATTCAATTCTTTAATCCAGTTCAGTCAGTTAAGTGCCATACGTGATACACGCTTGGGCAATCATGTCTCTTTTCATTAATTTCTATGGTAGACTGGTGGACAACGAAGGCTATAGAACCCAATCTGGCCTGCTATTCAATTCTTTTATCCAGATCAGTCTGTTAAGTGCCATACGTGATACACGCTTGGGCGATCATGTCTCTTTCCATTACTTTCTGTGGTAGACTGGTTGACAACGAAGGCTATAGAACCCAATCTGTCCTGCTATTCAATTCTTTTATCCAGATCAGTCAGTTAAGTGCCATACGTGATACAGGCTTGGACGATCATGTCTCTTTCCATTACTTTCTGTGGTAGACTGGTTGACAACGAAGGCTATAGAACCCAATCTGTCCTGCTGTTCAATTCTTTTATCCAGATCAGTCAGTTAAGTGCCATACGTGATACACGCTTGGGCGATCATGTCTCTTTCCATTACTTTCTGTGGTAGACTGGTTGACAACGAAGGCTATAGAACACAATCTGTCCTGCTGTTCAATTCTTTAATCCAGATCAGTCAGTTAAGTGCCATACGTGATACACGCTTGGGCGATCATGTCTCTTTCCATTACTTTCTGTGGTAGACTGGTTAACAACGAAGTCTATAGAACCCAATCTGTCCTGCTATTCAATTCTTTAATCCAGATCAGTCAGTTAAGTGCCATACGTGATACACGCTTGGGCGATCATGTCTCTTTCCATTACTTTCTGTGGTAGACTGGTTGACAACGAAGGCTATAGAACCCAATCTGTCCTGCTATTCAATTCTTTTATCCAGATCAGTCAGTTAAGTGCCATACGTGATACACGCTTGGGCGATCATGTCTCTTTCCATTACTTTCTGTGGTAGACTGGTTGACAACGATGGCTATATAACCCAATCTGTCCTGCTATTCAATTCTTTTATCCAGATCAGTCAGTTAAGTGCCATACGTGATACACGCTTGGGCGATCATGTCTCTTTCCATTATTTTCTATGGTAGACTGGTTGACAACGAAGTCTATAGAACCCAATCTGTCCTGCTATTCAATTCTTTTATCCAGATCAGTCAGTTAAGTGCCATACGTGATACAGGCTTGGACGATCATGTCTCTTTCCATTACTTTCTGTGGTAGACTGGTTGACAACGAAGGCTATAGAACCCAATCTGTCCTGCTATTCAATTCTTTTATCCAGATCAGTCAGTTAAGTGCCATACGTGATACACGCTTGGGCGATCATGTCTGTTTCCATTAATTTCTGTGGTAGACTGGTTGACAACGAAGGCTATAGAATCCAATCTGTCCTGCTGTTCAATTCTTTTTTCCTGAACAGTCAGTTAAGTGCCATACGTGATACACGCTTGGGCGATCATGTCTCTTTCCATTACTTTCTATGGTAGACTGGTTGACAACGAAGGCTATAGAATCTAATCTGTCCTGCTCTTCAATTCTTTCATCCAGATCAGTCAGTTAAGTGCCATACGTGATACACGCTTGGGCGATCATGTCTCTTTCTATTACTTTCTGTGGTAGACTGGTTGACAACGAAGGCTATAGAACCCAATCTGTCCTGCTATTCAATTATTTTATCCAGATCAGTCAGTTAAGTGCCATACGTGATACACGCTTGGGCGATCTTGTCTCTTTCCATTACGTTCTGTGGTTGACTGTTGAAAACGAAAATTATAGACCCCAATCTGTCCTGCTGTTCAATTCTTTTATCCAGTTCAGTCAGTTAAGTGCCATACGTGATACACGCTTGGGCGATCATGTCTCTTTCCATTACTTTCTGCGGTAGACTGGTTGTCAACATCTATAGAACCCAATCTGTCCTGCTGTTCAATTCTTTTTTCCTGAACAGTCAGTTAAGTGCCATACGTGATACACGCTTGGGCGATCATGTCTCTTTCCATTACTTTCTATGGTAGACTGGTTGACAACGAAGGCTATAGAACACAATCTGTCCTGCTGTTCAATTCTTTAATCCAGATCAGTCAGTTAAGTGCCATACGTGATACACGCTTGGGCGATCATGTCTCTTTCCATTACTTTCTGTGGTAGACTGGTTAACAACGAAGTCTATAGAACCCAATCTGTCCTGCTATTCAATTCTTTAATCCAGATCAGTCAGTTAAGTGCCATACGTGATACACGCTTGGGCGATCATGTCTCTTTCCATTACTTTCTGTGGTAGACTGGTTGACAACGAAGGCTATAGAACCCAATCTGTCCTGCTATTCAATTCTTTTATCCAGATCAGTCAGTTAAGTGCCATACGTGATACACGCTTGGGCGATCATGTCTCTTTCCATTACTTTCTGTGGTAGACTGGTTGACAACGATGGCTATATAACCCAATCTGTCCTGCTATTCAATTCTTTTATCCAGATCAGTCAGTTAAGTGCCATACGTGATACACGCTTGGGCGATCATGTCTCTTTCCATTATTTTCTATGGTAGACTGGTTGACAACGAAGTCTATAGAACCCAATCTGTCCTGCTATTCAATTCTTTAATCCAGATCAGTCAGTTAAGTGCCATACGTGATACAGGCTTGGACGATCATGTCTCTTTCCATTACTTTCTGTGGTAGACTGGTTGACAACGAAGGCTATAGAACCCAATCTGTCCTGCTGTTCAATTCTTTTATCCAGATCAGTCAGTTAAGTGCCATACGTGATACACGCTTGGGCGATCATGTCTGTTTCCATTAATTTCTGTGGTAGACTGGTTGACAACGAAGGCTATAGAATCCAATCTGTCCTGCTGTTCAATTCTTTTTTTCCTGAACAGTCAGTTAAGTACCATACGTGATACACGCTTGGGCGATCATGTCTCTTTCCATTACTTTCTATGGTAGACTGGTTGACAACGAAGGCTATAGAATCTAATCTGTCCTGCTCTTCAATTCTTTCATCCAGATCAGTCAGTTAAGTGCCATACGTGATACACGCTTGGGCGATCATGTCTCTTTCTATTACTTTCTGTGGTAGACTGGTTGACAACGAAGGCTATAGAACCCAATCTGTCCTGCTATTCAATTATTTTATCCAGATCAGTCAGTTAAGTGCCATACGTGATACATGCTTGGGCGATCTTGTCTCTTTCCATTACGTTCTGTGGTTGACTGTTGAAAACGAAAATTATAGACCCCAATCTGTCCTGCTGTTCAATTCTTTTATCCAGTTCAGTCAGTTAAGTGCCATACGTGATACACGCTTGGGCGATCATGTCTCTTTCCATTACTTTCTGCGGTAGACTGGTTGTCAACATCTATAGAACCCAATCTGTCCTGCTGTTCAATTCTTTTTTCCTGAACAGTCAGTTAAGTGCCATACGTGATACACGCTTGGGCGATCATGTCTCTTTCCATTACTTTCTATGGTAGACTGGTTGACAACGAAGGCTATAGAATCCAATCTGTCCTGCTGTTCAATTCTTTCATCCAGATCAGTCAGTTAAGTGCCATACGTGATACACGCTTGGGCGATCATATCTCTTTCCATTACTTTCTCGTCACGAAAATGTTCTCACTCTCTTTACAGTAACCCCCTTGCTTCTTAGTGGCATTCTCGCCTTGTTTGGGGTGAAATTATTCTTTAGTTAACAAGCTAGTGTTGTTGGATGCTCCCCGCCTTTGTCCTTGTGCCAGATTAAACTAATATTTGTCAATGCCAAACAAATTAACATATAAGCAAGTCAGATGGGTCCAGATGTATATATCTTCCAGATGTAATGTAATCTTCCGAGTATGCTTGTCTGCTTGGGTGAGCTAACCTTTTTTTTTAAAGATGCCTTCTTAGGCAGATTTGAGTTTGATTAACACTTACATAGCCAACCTGTTGTTTATACTGCAATTATAATGCTGAGGGAACCTTACTTACAGTTTTTGGGAAAGAACGCATAACCTGACATGAAGATTAATTTAAATAAGTACTTTCACACAATCGGTCACAATGACTTTTGAAATTGTGCTAGCAAATAATTGACGGCTTCCGAACACGGCTGATATTATCAAGAAGTCACCTCCTTGGTAAATCGACCGAGGTGAGGTTCGAACTCGAATCTCATGGCGTGAACACTAACGTTCTAATCACTCGCTTACAACTGCGCGAAGCAGCATAATTATAACTGTGTAATTGAAACTCTAACTCTCTCTCTCTCTCTCTCTCTAACTCTCTCTCGCTCTCTCTCTCTCTACGTGTCTGTGTGTCTCCGTGTATGCTCATGTGTATGTATCACTTCAGAACATGAACGATAATGGCTCTCTACAACTTCCTCACATATATGGCTGTAACTAACTTTTCTCCTTGAAGAAGAAGAAGAAGAAGAAGAAGAAGAAGAAGAAGAGGAGGAAGAGGAGGAGGAAGAATAGGAAGAAAAAGAAGAGGTGAAAAGAAAAGAAGAGATGGAAGAAAATGAAGAGAAAGAAAAGGAGGAGAAGGAAGAAGAGGATAAAGAAGAAGAAAAAAAAGGAAGAAAAGAAGAGACGAAAAGGAAGTAAAAGAAGAAGAAGAAGAAAAGAACGAAGAAAAAGGAAGCGGGAAAAGAAAATGAAGAGAAAGAAACACAGAAGAAAAAGAAAATGAGATTGTAAAGAGATAAAAAAACGAAGAGAAAGAAAAAAGAAGAAAAGGTAAAAAAAAGAAACCGGAAAAAGAGGAAGAGCTGGAAGAAAAAGTAAAGGAATAAGAAGGAGGAGAAACAGAAAGGGAAGAAGATGAAGGAGAAGAAAAAATGAAGAAGAGAAAGAATAAGATGAGAAAAGAGAAGAGGTGAAAGAAAATGAAGAGAAAGAAGAAGAGGCGGAGGAAGAAGAAGATAAAAAAGAAGAGGAGGAGGAAGAAGAATGTTCGTTTTGAGTTATTTTCGAATAAGTTCTACATAACGAATGACCTATTTAGATTATTAATCATGATGCCAATACCGATGAACATACTTGTCATGAAGATGAGGATGACTGGGTATCCGTGGTGAAGTGGCATTTAATAACAACATTAATAACAGCAATAAAAACGTGTTAAGTAATCCAGATGATGTAGTAGTCAGTAGTAGTAGCAGTGATAAGACTTGATAAGATAAGCTCCGCTTCCTGTCATATTTTTGATAGTTTTGGGGTTGCGATTCTAGGTCATTTGCACTGTCAGTATTATTTAGACACAAGACCACTATGGCAGACTAATAGTTCAGATAATAATATCTGGCACAAGAAACAACATCTAACTGGGCTAAATTTTCATTCGTTTTCATTTACCTACCATGGTTTCGCGAGTCAACATTCTACCCAGTTACGATACAATGTGTGAATTTACGATAAAATGTTTGTCTTGGACCTACCTTCAAAGAAAAGTAATACCTGAGGTTTAAAATGCATTTTTAAAAAATGAAAAATCTTTCTTGAAGCTTTCATTTTAGTTTTAATTTCAAGCAAATAGATTAAATTTAATATTTCCAGTCATTTAAGTGCTATCCGTGATACAAACTTGGACAATCATACCTCTCTCGATCCATGACTGACTCGGCAGAAAATTTTCTAACAGTAGGTTGCCGTTTCTTTCTGCGGTAGACTGATTGCCAACCAAGACTATAGAACCCAATCTGTCCTGCTGTTCAATTCTTTTATCCAGATCAGTCAATTCAGTTCCATCTCTGCTTGGGCGATCATGTCTCTTTCTATTCATGACTGATTCAACAGAAGATTTTCATTTCTTTCAAGGCTTTAGAACCCAGTCTGTTCTGCCATTTAACCCATAGCTGGAAGGAAAAGAGATGGATTCATATTTTTCCCAGGTGTGTTTGCACGTAAGTGAATGCGACGAATTTAACAGCAATTCGAACTCGACTCTCCGTTTTCTCTTTCCACGCCGATGTCTACAGCACCACAAAGCACATAAATGCACTGCTATATTTCAAACATAATTTAAATTGATTGCAATAAGTTTTTTATTATCCGCCAAAACACCAAAATCGTCCATATTGACAAATCTACCAACGTAATTATCTTTATTAAAAAGTATTTAAAAAAATAACATATGCTTTTATGAAACTTTATTTGAAAAACATTAACTAATTAAATTTTAAACAAATATTACTAACTTAGTTTAAAATATAAAAGAAAAAGATTTTTAACACGGAAGTGGGTGATTTTATGAAGTGTTGACAACTTTCTCGATATACTTATGTTTGGGAATTTCTTCTTAAGGGGTTGTAACTGTAACAATTACTTGAATATAAAGTGAACGCCTTTTTTGCATAATTTTTATTAACTATACAAAGGCCGAAAAAGAAACTCAGTTTATTCTCTCTCGATTAGAACACTTGTCATCAGGTTATCCATCATGTGCGCCCTATTTAAGCCCAACAGGAACAACCATCTGTTTACATGTCGGGTACAGGCACTGACATATTGTGGGGCGCGAATCGTTAAAACCAAGCAGGGAAAAAATTTAGCTATCTAGATAGTATAGCAACAGACGACTGAAAATCTGCACCTAGTTGCTATGAGATCACCAGATCGATATTCTGATGTACCTACCTTTTCTGATGCTCTGATGTGACACCGAGTACATCTGTTATTTCCTGTCAGAGAATTACATACTACATTTGGAAAATAGTTCTTGTGTAATGTGGAGAATACCGTGAAACAAACATATGAGTAACGATGCAATTTCAGAGAAAATGGAAACAAAAAGAACAATTACGCTTTACATTAGAAAGAAACAGTTGAGATGTCTAGGGCAGATAATGAGGAAAGAAGACTTAGAGAGTTTGATACTCATAAAGTATACCAAAGGCAAACCGGATAGAGGGAAACAACGCCTAACTTACCTAACGAGCTTGTGTAAATGGGTGGCAGAACAGGGTTTACGAGAGGTGACAAAAAAAAATTCACTAAGATGTGATATTCACAGGTCATAGTGAACACAAGAGAGTCAGAAGAAAACAGGAAATTGCCAAGAGACATAATCGCCAAAGTCCTGAAGTGACGTGGCACATAGTGGTGGTAGTAGTAGTAGAAGAAGAAATAGAAGGTAAGATTTTGTTAGTTACATTTTTGGAACGCCACATTTCAGTTTTAAACATGTGTCTACTGTGGATGAATATCATTGTAAACTAAACATTTATCCGCAATGAAACCTCTGTTTATATTTAAGGATAAATAAATTTGGGGAATAAACAATTCAGTTTTGTGTGATTAGGTGAAAGGATAATTATTTTATCGGAAACTTTGCAATAAAACAATTTGACTCAAAGGTATAAAATCATTTCTATTTATTTTCTTTAGAATTATGAGTCCTTCGGTATTCAGCGTAGTACAAAGTTCATTAATAAGGCGGATATTGGTAGCAGTCTGGAGAAATTCCCGTTAGTGACACTTTGAAGTTAGACCATTTTTGATTGACCAAAATTATTTACGGCGTTTCTGTTTGTTTTATTTTTTTATAACAGAAGTTATGCGTGTAGTCACCCTGCCGTTTGGTAGTTTTCACTCACAAATAAGTAGGCTCTCTTCCATCAAACTTCCGGCCTTTTTCGGCCGGCTTCAGTTTTTCTTCTTGCTACTTTTTGTCTGAGGATTGCATTCTCGTAGAACATATATTTCGGTCGGGTTTCAATCCTGGGTAAACAAGCAATCGGAGTCTAACCGTACGGATGAGCTGTGATACGGCGAAACAGATCTGTCTCCGGATGACAATATATATATATATATATATATATGTGTGTGTGTGTGTGTGTGTGTGTGTGTGTGTGTGTGAAGAGAAGTTCAGAGAGAGAGAAATGAAACGGAAACTGTTTTTAAGGAAAACGCAATTGCGCTATTTTAATTTAAATAATTTTATCATTCTTTATATTTTTTTATTTTTATTTGGTTGTACTATATTATTATCTTTTTGGTTCAAGTTAACCAGTCAACATCTAGGCTTTATATAAACATAATTTGCCTTTCATTTTCGTAAAAACTGGGGTGTCCTCCCTTTCAAAATATAATTTTTCTCATTCCCCCCCCCCCCCATTTAACCTTCTTTTTTTTTTTTTTAAATTTTACCTCAAGCAAGGTGATAATACCATTTAGATGCAGGAGTAGATGGGAATGAAACAATTGTTGTGGTGAGAAATGATAAGTAAGGACAATAAAAGAATACGATCCAGAAAGACATAAAATGATTTTTTTTTTTTTTTAATATTCTGGGCGGCAGAATTGGTTCGTTGATTTTGTTATTTAATACCAAAATCTAATTATTTTGAATGCAATTTTAGGACTTAGAATTAACAACTACTAAATTTTCTCTGTAATGGTTGTTAATTCTACTATGAAATGTGTTGCTAATAATTTTACTATAAATATGTGCTGTTGCTAATTCACTATAAATACGTTTTGTTGTTAATTTTGCTACAAATAGGTATTGTTGCTAATTAATTTATATAAAAATGTATTGCTGATATTTCCACTATAAAATGCATTTTTATACTTGCATAGTGTTTTGTTTTTGTTTAGGTGTTTACTATTTACCTGTAGTTGGGAGCGTATGAGGTGCTACCACCTCCGGTCAGGGTAGACCTGAAAACAACAGCAGTTAAGAGGTGGTCCCACGCTTCTCAAAAGCTCCAATCTCCCGATCAGAGGCCTTGCTACCGGGAGTAGTTGGGATGGCAGGAAAACATGATATAGGAAAGACGTTCAACAGGCGAGAAATGCAAGAAAAGAAACTATTAGAATAGAACATACAGTTGATAGCTAGTTCAACAGTAAAACGGTGAGAGTTAGTTGCCAATCCAGTAGCGAGCTTAAATTCTTGCAGTTGGTGCACCAAGGAGGAAATCTCATCAGAACATTTTTGTAAAAAAAGTCAGAGGGAAAGCCGATGAGAAAATAACTGAAGTAGAGAGTCTAGATCAAGATCGATCACATTACAGACTTTTCTTTGAATGTTGTCGAGAAGCAACATAGAGTTTGAGTTTGAGTTTCACGGCATATCAACCTCTGTGGGTTATTTAATACCAAAAAAGTGGTGTTTTACGGTATTTTTTGCTCGGTTATAGTGAGAAGGTTGATTTAGTCAGATTTTAATGAACATTTTTTTTCTTTTTTATTTTAGAAAACTGAAAATGTCTTTAGTTTTGTATTCAAAAATATTTTGCTGAGAATAATTTTTTTCTTCAAAACTGTGTTATGGTAATAATTTTTTTCTTCAAAAATGTATTGTTGTTAATATTTTTCCTTCAAAAATGTATATTTTTCTATAAAAGTCTATTTTTATGTATATGTTTCTATAAAAGTGTATTTTAATAGTGTTTTGACACCAGTTTGGGGGTTAACTATTTGCTATAGCTGGGGCCCTAACAGGTGCTACCATTTCGGTTCAGGGTGGACCTGGGAACAACAGCAATTAAGAAGTGGTTTCATGCTCCTCACAATCTCCCAGTCAGAGGCCTTGCTGCCGGATGCAGTTTACTGTCATTCCCAGGACCAGAAGCAATATAGAAGCATCAAGGCAGATATGGCAGTAATATTCAGTTAACGCACGAATGATAGATTTATAAATGAACACGATAGATTCTTGAGATAAAATTTATCTGGCACGACACAGTAAAGTCACTTTCATAGCAGCAGACCTAGCATTGATTCAATATAACTGATTCAATATAGTTGATTAAATATAGTCACTCAACGTGATGACAATGAGAAACTTATCTTCCTTCAATTTTTAATTCAAAATAAAATTAATTTTTCAATAAACCAAATAAAAAAACCCAGGCCTTCAAATTGTTCAATTTGAAAGGCGTGGGTTTTAAACGTGGTTAATCCCATTTTGACTGGATACTAATTGTAGATATCAGTTGATTGTAAAACCTACACTAGTAATTGTGTCACATATGTCTGCACTCACAACGTGGTCTTTAAATAGAAAATTAGGCTTTTTGAGATGTTCTGTAATTAAAAAAGAAAACACTTCTAAACCATGACTTGTGGCATATGGTTGAACGAGAAGTAAGCGTCAGGAGATATCGCCATATGCAATTCTCTTATTTTCTGAGCAGGAAGAATTTATGAACGTACTTAGCTTAAGTAAATAGAGTTTTTCGTTTGTATTTTCAACTCCCATTGGGGAAATGACCCACTTTATGATTCGTCATTTCATAACCGCTATTTTGTAAATTAATGACATGTTTTCATTTTAACTATACTTTATAAATATCGACACGCCTTAGAAAATTTTTTCATGGCATCATTGCTCCTTAAGAATCAAAGAAAATATACTCAAAATAAATTTCCAGAATTATCTTAGCAATAAAAAAAACCACGACCATGCTATAGAAATTTATAATGGTCTATATCTATATTTCTGTCTGAATCTCTCAGATAAATAGTTCTTCTTCTTTCTGTGCCGTGTCCCTTCAAGACGTAGGTGATCATGGTCTTCCACTTGGTCCTGTCTCTTGTTGCTCTCAATATTTTTCCTTTTTGTATCTCTCCAAAACCCTGCTCCGCCATCCATTTGCTTAAGCTTATCAAGTATGTCTCGCGCTGCTTTCCCCTGTCTCTCTTTCCTTCTATTCGTCCCGTGAGTATTAGATTCTCCAGTCCTTCCCTTCTCATTACGTTTTCCCAGGAACCTCAGGTGTCTCTTCCTGATGTTAAGCATGCTTTCTTCTCGTTCGCATCCTCTTCAACACTTGTTAATTCGAGCTAATGTCTAGTCTTATCGCAACGTTTCGATCATTTACCCCTTAACCTTCTTCAGGTGCGTGTCCATCCAGCTAATTTTCAGGGAATTTCGAACTGAACACTTTATTTAATCAACAGGGATGGATCGTTCTCGTTCCACTATGTATCGCGATATATCAAATTCCTATTGGCTTAAGGCCATATCACGTTGAAAAACCGGTTCTCGCACGATCGCTGAAGTTAAGCAACGTCAGCCTCAATGGATGATCGCTTGGCATTACCAAGTGCAGTAAACTTGGATGTGCGGCAGGGTAAATAGATAACGGCTCGAAATTTGAAATCGGCGAACCGAGTTTCAATTCTAGTCGGGTTCATTATATTTACTTCCGCGCAAATAACCTTAGGAAAGGCATGAATCTAGCTCTCCCTCCCCCAGTTATGGATTTAGTTAGTAGGATTAGAATCTGTAAATCATTATTATCTTTAAAATCTGTTACATTCGAAAAATATTTTGTGGTTTAAAATAACCTGAAAATTGTTGACATGCTGTCAAAAAAAGCAAATCAATCAATCAATGTAGTACTTATTATAATACTGCTCAGTTATTTCTCTCCCTGTCTCCACTGAATCTAAAAAGAAGGCCAGAGGATACAATGATTGAAACTATCAAATAATAACAAAAACTAGGACATTATTCCTAATGAAAATAATGTAAATAGATTATCTATTGTCTTACTTGACCGTATATTATTGTTTTATTATAAAGTCTTCGCAGGATATCTATATCTATTTTTCAAAACAGGGCCAGTGCAATGGTCTCGTGGCCCGTTCCTAGAATCGTTCCTACGCCCCCACCTCTACCCAACTTTACTCAATTTTCATATTTTTCCAAAATTAGCATTGTAAGTGCTATTTTCATCAATTGGTTACGTGAAGCTTCTTTTTTTCTCTTGCTGCTTATAGTCAAATTAGTTTCAGATCAAAGAGCAAGGCAGATGTCTGGTGGAGCACAGAAGACTAATGTCGCAGTTGCCTCGTTGGGAAAAAGAAATTCACGGATTTGAACGCAAAAAAGGACCTCAGAACGATGCGAAAATCCGCGAAAATTTTTCATCCTTAAATAATCAGTTGTGCTAAGTTTAATTCGTAACGTATATAAACGTAAGTAGAAAAAGTAAACGTTGATAAAGTAAGGAGGGTCAAAAAGCATCTCCCCTTGACCTCAATCAGGCTTGAAACCGAGATGCCAGGTCAGGACTAATAACATTGCATATTCTTCTATTAATTTTATAAAGAATCTTTAAATATGTAGCAGGAGCACCAGACTTGTATGCGGCTGCAATATTCAAGGCATGGGCAACTGGTAGACTTATAAATATATAAGATTAATTTTGGTGAGAAAAGTTGTCTAGTATGACACAGTGAACCAACATTCTTAGTTGAAGACTTCATAATTCCCTATATTCTTTCCGCTTCATGTCAGCTGAAAACCTTTGTCCGAAAAGGCGCAATGACTTGCTTACTTTGGAGGTTATTTTCCCATATTCTCTCGCACCAGTAGCACCTACCCAGCAGCAAGGCTACTGATCAAGAGATTTTGAAGAGCGTGAAATCACCTCTTAACTGCTGTCGTTTTCAGATCGACCCTGATCTAGGGTGGTCGTATCTGATACCTACCAGTTATGGGCAAATAGTAAACACTCAAACTGGGGTAAAAAAAACGGAAAGATTTTTTTTAATCGCTTCACCCCAAGCAAGCGGTACCGCCACTGATGCGCAGGGGGCTACATAAGAGCAAAAGTTTAAACAAGAGGAGAGTGAAGAGAAAGACGGACCAGTTACAGGGGGTGTCAGAGAAAGGGCAAGAAAAGGATGGGAACACATACGTGAAAAGTTGCGAAGGTAGAGAGAAAGGAAAGGAAGATATACAGGGTGATGTAAAAAGGACTGGAGTTAAGTGGATAAGTGATGGGTATTGACATTGCATTTAAATTCCTGGAGGTTGTAGCCGTCAAGAAAGCAAGTATGCGGAAGGAAGTTTCACAGGGGGGAAGTGCGAGAAAAAAGCTAATGGAGCAGAATTGTCGGCTGCATTTGGTTGATCTAACTGTAGATGGGTGGGACCTTGTTGCCAGTCTGGTCGCACGAGTAAATTCTTGTGGCGGGAACACCAGTGACTTATTGGAGTAGATAGATCCACCCACGTCTATTGAACAGGTTAAGAGGTTCATCTCTTGTTCCCTGTTTAGGATGTGGTTTCCGGCTTTCTCTTTACCAATCTTCTCACTTTTTTTTTTCAATTGAAGTAGATAGACTAAACTATCGCCCGGTTCACACTCCACCCACATCTATTGAACAGGTGAAGAGGCTCATCCCTTGTTTCCTGTTTAGGCTGTGGTTTCCGGTTTTCTCTTTTCCAATCTTTTCACTATTACGTAGCCCCCTGCACATCAGTAGCGTTACCGCCTTGCTCGGGGTGATACGATTAAAAAAAAAAAGTTCATCAGAGCAGAAGCCATGAATACATTTGAAGTATAGATTTTTTTTTAAATTAACAGCGATAGATTTTTCTAAAGAGAAAAAAATATTCAAGCTTCCAAGAAAATTTAATTTCGGCTTATATAAGGTGTTGATATACCGTTAAATAAAAACAAAAGAAATAGTAACACCTTGTGTCTTTGTGCCTTTATTTCGATGCTTGTGTATGGTTTCTATTTCAATTCTCGGTTCTGTCCGGCTCATTAGCTTAAATTACCTACTGGGAAGAAAGATCACACTTACTGAGACGTATTAGTACAAATTAATAAAATTGCTTGCACTTACAGTTCCCATAAGCATAATTTCTAAGTTGAATTCCCCCAAATTAGTACATCTTGAAAGGAAAAGCAAAATTTAGACCATTGAACTGGCCAAGATGAAGACTGATTAGCGTTAGAGAGATCTAACGCTTTCACGATAGCAGTGATCTCTACTCACGATTGGGTGCCTCCCGCAGTGCCTTTTTCCGTTAAAAAAAAAAAAAAGAAAACGAATTGAAATTAAGCAGGTTCTTGAAAATAATCAACAACTCTCATAATTAGGGAAGGGCGCATTTCACCATATTTTTTTTCTTATATATTACGTCACCCATCAGGCCATGGGCAATCGTTGTTGTCCACACCTTTCTATCCTGAGCAAAGTTTCTCTTTTTGCTATCCCTCCCGACCCCTATTCTCCAAGCCGTCTTTCCTCATTATTTGTCTACGAATTTTCAAAGGTATTTTTCTGGTACTAAGTATAAGCGTTCTTTTTGTTTCTAATTGGTTCAAATTAATAAATAGAAATTAATGAATTTTTTATTTGTGTAGTCTCCCAGAATGTGTGCGGTCATGCTTCTCCGCAGCTTCTTCTATTTTTATAAATCTTAGTAAAATTTCTTTCACCATCACTCCCAACCGCTATTTTACCGTACATTTACACAAGCTTAATGCATAGGTTAGTACCTGTTACTTGTTTATGCTTTCGCTTTCAATATGTCATATGTATCAAATTCCCCAAGCCTTCTTTCTACGAATTTTCAGCTAACTCTTTCTGGTTCTAAGGATAAGCGTTTTTTTTTGTTTGTTTGTTTCTAATGATTAATTTGAATCAATAAAATTCTTCTATGTGCCGTCTCCCATCAGGAAGTGTCCGATCATGGTTCTCCACAACTTCCTATCCTTTGTAACTCGTAGTAAAATTTCTCTTTTCACTATCCGCTCCTATTTTGCCATACATTTACACAAGCTTATATCTCTATTTATTTCTAGACTTTAATATGTCATGTGAGTGTCAAATTCTTCAAGCCTTCTTTCCTCATTACGTGTCCCCGAAATTTCAACTGTTTCTCTCAGATTATATGTATTAGTATCCCTTTTGTATCTAATAAGTACAAATTATTATTCTTTATGTGCAGTGTCCCATGAAAACGTAGCACGCCACTACTTCTTGTTCCGCCATCCATTTACACAAGCTCACAATGTATGTTATGCGTTTTTCATCTATCCTTATGACTTTTAATATGTCCTGTGAGTTTCATATTTTCTAAGTCTGCTTTCCTCAAAGTGTTCTTTTTCCCATACTCTCTAAAACTTCGTCATTGCTCGCATGTTTTCCCTATGATATCTTCAACATCAGAATGAAGAACTCTTGACGAGTAAACGGGCAGCTAACTAGAGACGGTGTCTCAATAAATCACTGTTAAGAAGGCCACAGAAAACTACTCCACTATCAATCTCAAGAAATTCATGGCTTTTAACAAGTACAAATTACTCGCTACAAATTAATAAAATTATTCTACATGCTGTCTCTGATTTAAAGGATAAGCGCTGTATATTGCTGCCGATTCTAAGTACAAGCGTTGTTTTTAGTGCCACTTACTAATAAGTACAAATTAACAAAAGTACTTATACCTAGAATTCTCATTAGCATAGTTCAGTCAATTAGTTAAGGACCATACGTGATACACTCTTGAGTGATCATGTCTCGAAAGATACACAACTGACTAGCAGAAGATTACTTCCTGCTGTAGAGCGGTTGTCAACCAAGGATATAGAATCTAATCTTTCCTGCTGTTTAATCCATGGCTGGAGTGAGAAGCAACATATTAATACCTTTTTCAAGGGTATTTTCGTTTAAGTGAATGCAATGAACTCAATTGGGAATTCGAACTCGACTCTCTGATTTCTCTGATTTCTCATTCCGAGTCGATCTCAACTGCACCACAACGCGCATCCATAGTGCGTCGAATTGCTCCAAAATAGTACATCTTGAAAAGAAAGTATGGTTTAGTCTACTGCGCTGGCCAAGTTGAGAATTGATTAGGGCTAGAAAGAACTGCGTGATAAAAGTGGTCAGTACCCACTATATAGCGCCTTCCCCAAAGTTTTTGCCCGGATTAATAAAATTTAAAAAAAAAAGCGAATTACAAAAAAAGCAGCTGCTTGAAATTATATGTCTAGAGCGTTCAAATTTGGCGAAGATAATTTTTTACCACTTATCTAGAAACCTGTAATCTTTTATTTTTATTTTTTTATCGCTCTTAACGTTTGTTCGCCGTTCATTTGTAGATAATCTCGATGACTTAAAATCTTTATATCGACTTTTTATCTTCTTCGTTCTGGACAGTATTTTTCAATTACTTCGGTTCTTTTTTTTATTATTTCTTTTTTTAGTTCTATTCCACAAATCTAATTTATTGGGTTGCCGAAAAGGTTCCCTGCACTGCTCCAGCAAGTACTTCAATCCTCGACTTTTACAGGAAGCAGATCAGGCCGAAAATGGAGTACTATTTTCATATATGGGCAGCAGAGTCCGAAAACATCTACGTATTCTTGTGGGTGACAAATTATTTTCCAGCATGCACCCACTTTCCTCACAGACGAAACGTCGTAAGCCTTTCGTTGCTCTATCTCTATTTTTACGGAAAGTGCTCAAACTAACTATATTGCTTACTTCCACCAATTCTAGCCTTAAGTGCTAACATGATTCGCCATGCTATGCATATCTTATCTTTCTTTTTCACTTCCCGCATCTTAATGGCATTATCGCCTTGCTTTGGGCTAAAATCTTATATATATATATATATATATATATATATATATATATATATATATATATATATTGATTGATTGATTTATTGATTGATTGTTTAACACTTAATTTTTGGTCACAATAGGGTTAGATAAGTGCACATTTGTATTTAAAAGTGTTCAATACAATTATATTGTAGAACGTTTGAATATTTTCCATTTGTAAACGAGTTATTACGCGACCTAGGTTTCTACCATGAGTGCTGTCTTCAGGCGAATTTTAATATTAAAAGTCGTCTGAAAAGGTGGAAAATTTTTTTGATATCTGCTAAAAGTTATTACATATAAAGATGGAATAACTTCTAAAGATGGGCTTGTTCTGCTTGATGTCTAGCATCTTTAGATGTAATGACTTTTATCAGATATCAAAAGATTTTCCACCTTCCGTTCATTCATTTCACCCATAACAGATATTCTTTTTTTCTTAATTTTCCCCCGTTTTACAGTTTTGATGAGAGGGGACGAAACTGGTCGTATGGTGTTTTTATTTTAAAATTGGCATGGCCGATTATATTTTTAAAAAAATTTGTCTTTAACGCCATAATATATATATATATATATATATATATATATATATATATATATATATATATGTTCTAAACATATACTGTTAAATATGAGAGACAATGAATGTCTATTATGTTTAATCATGAGCCGTTCTAAACATATTTTGGCTTTAATTTCAGTTGAAAATAAAGACAAATTTCTCCAACATTTGGATAATTTTTTATTAATTTGGTTCTAAGCTTTCGGCTCACATGAGCCATCTTCAGAGAGGTCACCAAGACGGTTAGACAATAACATCCACCATCACCGACGATTTTATTTTGTGTTGGCATAAAACTCCGCTAGGCAACGGAGTACAATTAAACAACATTTCTCAGAAAAATATAAACATATAGGTAATATCAGACAGATTTTAGTCAATAATACAATAATCCTTACTCATACACACAGTAAAAAGAACCTTCAGATATTGGAGGCCATATACATTAAATCCAAACTACTCACACTTAATAAAATAACATTTAAATCCGGCCACAACACATTACATTGCATTTGAATACATGGTTCTGTTGTCATTTCGCGCTATCACGCGGTGTGACGACATAGAACCGGATTGAAAATTTGCGAACTGCGTTTGTTATTTTTGGTAACTATTGCCGTTGCGTAGCGGAGTTTTATGTCAACACAAAATAAAATTGTCGGTGATGGTGGAAGTTATTGTGTTACCGTCTTGCTGACCTCTCTGAAGATGGCTCATGTAAGCCGAAAGCTTAGAACCAAATTAATAAAAAATTATCCAAATGTTGGAGAATTTTTGTCTTTATTTTCATCTGAAATTCTGAAATTAAAGCCAAAATACGACGTTTAGAACGGCTCATGATTAAACATAATAGACATTCATTGTCTCTTATATTTAACAGTATATGTTTAGAAAATTATTTGCTGCCTCGATACACACACACACACACACACACACATATATATATATATATATAATCACGCAGTGTATATATATATATATATATATATATATATATGTGTGTGTGTGTGTGTGTGTGTGTGTGTGTGTGTGTATTTAATCATATCACCCCAAGCAAGGCGAAAACGCCACTGATGCGCAGGGGGCTACGTAAGAGTGAAAAGATTGGAAAAGAGAAAAACCGGAAACCACATCCTAAACAGCAAACAAGGGATGAGCCTCTTCACCTGTTCAATAGACATGGGTGGAGTGTGAACCGGGCGATAGTTTAGTCTATCTACTCCAATTGAAAAAAAAATAAAATAAAAGAGTGAAAAGATTGGAAAAGAGAAAACCGAAAACCACATCCTAAACAGGAAACAAGGGATGAGCCTCTTCACCTGTTCAATAGACGTGGGTGGAGTGTGAACCGGGCGATAATTTAGTCTATCTATTCCAATTGAAATATATATATATATATATATAGTTACAAGGAGTTTATCTTTTAATATAACAGATTCATGCCGACTTCGAAATTTTGCGAGAACACCGTTGCTCTCACTCGTCAGGGCTGTTTGTCGTTAAGTTGCGGTTTTTTCTTGTTTATATAGAGTATGGTGTGATATTCTTGGAGTAGTTTTATGATTGCTTAGTTATTCTTTTTCTTCTTGATTGATTGATCTTCTTTATTTTTCTTTTTTACTGTGAGGGTTGATTTATTTTTAATTTTTTAGCATGAATGGGTGTTTGTTTAGTTAGGATGGACCCTTTTTGTTTTGTTGACCTCGGTTTAACCTTTTTCATGGTGTGTTAGTATGTTTTATCACGTGTCGGTTTATTTATTTACATGGTAGATAACGTTTGAACCTAGAATTTGTTAACTAGGCTTGTAGCGATCTATGAAGTATTTTCATGGGAGTTCCGCTGCTAAGAAAGTCGGTTCTCTGTGTAGGGCCAGGAAGTTTTTCCCGTCCCAAACAATCCTGCACATATACAAGTCTACTATCCGCCCGTGCATTGAGTATTGCTGCCATATCTGGTCCAGTGCTCCTGCTATCCACTTACGTGTCCTCGACCAAATCCAACGGAGAATCTATAATGTGATCTATCCCGACTTGACAGCTAGGATACAGTCACTTTCTCACCGACGCAGTGTGTCTTCTCTGTGTCTCTTCTACAAATATTTTCACGGCTTCTGCTCCGATGAACTTAGCTCACTGGTACCCCCTGTATACGAATTTCCTCGAGCCACAAGATTAGCAACTAGGTCCCACCCTTTTACTGTGAAGCCAATAAATTGTAAACGCAAATTCTACTCCAGCAACTTCTTTTCTCGAACTTCCCGCCTCTGGAATTCTCTTCCGCATACTTGCTTTCCTGACAGTTACAATCTCCAAGAATTTAAATGTAAAGTCAATAGTCATCTCCTGTCACACTAACTTACATCCTCTCTCTCATGCTTTTCTACATCCACCCCACTCTCATCAGTACTCACTTCCCTCTCCTACTCATATCCTGACACCCCCTGTAACCTCTCACTCTTCATAACATTCCTCCTGTGTAACCCCCTGCACAACAGTGGCAGTAAAATACCTTGCTTGGGGCGACGCGATTAAAAAAAAAAGTTTGTTCAACGTAGTGGTTTTTAAGAAGAAACTGTCTGAGAGGAAATTATTTCTTCCTGGTGGAATACGAAGTGAATGTTATTTTTTTTTTTCTTTTCAGTTCACTTTTCGCCTTACATGCTCGTTTCTCCCTTTCTTTTTTTTTTTATGCACCTCAGCCTCATTTCGGTTTCTAAGACCGCAAGGCTTGAGGGCCTGGTAAGTTTTAATTCACCACCCAAAAGCTAAGCAATCTCTTAAGAAAAATAATTTTGTTTAAAACAAATAAAACTATACTGAAATGTCATGAGATATCAGTCCTCTTTTAGGTCAGTGAATGCTAAACAATCTCCTCACAGATGTAGCAATAGAAACAAAGAAAAAAGTACTGAACTGTCACGTAATATCAGTCTTTTTATGTGGCAGTGAATGTTGGACAATCTCCTCACAGATGAATAAGAAACTTGAAACTATAGAAATGTGGTTCTACAGAAAGATGCTGAGAATACCATGAACGGAACACGTGAGCAACGGTGACGTTTTAGAGAAAATAGAAACAAAAAGGACACTTGCATTTAAAATCAGGAAGAGACAGTCGAAATTTCTGTTTATTTAACACATGAATACATCTATGTGTGGCACAAGACAGACTAATGACTTTCAAAGTGTAGCTTATCATGGGGCACAAGGCCGAAAGTGCGAAGCACGCAGCGAGGATCGAAATCCTTATTCAGTCGTAATTAATCTACCGAGACAAACTAGATTAACCATTACACCACGTCGAAGGGGCCAAACAGTTGAAATTTCTTGAGCACATAATTAAAAAAAAAGAGAGCTTCGAAACTTTGATACACAAAAGACAGATTGTAAGCAAAAGGGGCAGAAAAAAAACGATCTACCACCTACCTAGCGAGCTTGAGTAATTGAGATGGCGGATTATGGTTAAGGAAAGATTAAAGAGATGACAAAAATAAATAAGAGCTACAGAGAACGAGAAATTGCGGAGGGTCATGATCGCCAACGTCCTGAAGGAACACGGTACGCAGAATAAGAATTCCAAGTCTACCAGATAGAATTGCTAACTTGTATTATTTTAGTAAGTGATTTTCTAGTTCACATAGTTTTTACTTTTCTCACCAATGATTTTTTTTTCTGATCATCCTAACATCAAGATGATTTATGACATTTATCAAATTCGGGTCTATGCCCTCCCTCATCCTAAGATAAAGAGAAAGGTCAAGCACTCCAGGTCTTTTTGATCTCTATGAGCTGCAACGACAAAACCGGGGTCTGTACGTACTACTTAATAACTACTACCTACTAACTTGGCTTTCCTCGCTATCTTATCAACATTTGCTTTTTCTACCTATATTTATCAATCAGTCAGATAATTGCCATACGTGCTACACATTTGGACGATTATGTCTCTTTAGATCCATGACTGACTAGGCACAAGATTCCCGTGGGTTGCCATTTCTTTCTGCCAAGGCTACAGAACCCAATTTGTCCTACTATTTAACCCATAGCCAGAAAGAAGAGATGGATTAATCCCTTTCCCAAATGTATTCGCGAGTAAGTGAATGAAACGAATTCAGTTGGAATTCGAACTCGGCTCTCCGATTTCTCGTTTCGAGTCAATAACCATAAAAACTGTCTACACATTAAATATTATTGTTTCAAGCCGACAGCCACAAACTTTCTTAGTTTGACTTTTGTTTAATGGCATATCAACTTTAATGGCATATCAACTTCTGTGGGTTATTTAATGCTGAAAAAGTGGGGTTTTAAGGGATTTTTCTAATGTTCGGTTACTTGATTTAGTCAGATATTAATGAAAATATTTTGTTTTTATTCTTTTTTTATTTTAGAAAACTGAAAATGTCTTCTAGTTTTGTATTCAAAAATGTTTTGATGAGAATAATTTTTTCCTTCAAAAATGTGTTATAGTAATAATTTTTTCTTAAAAATGTTGGTAATATTTTTCCTTCAAAAATGCATATTTTTCTATAAAAGTCTATTTTTATGTATACATTTCTGTAAAAGTATATTTTTACACTTTCATAGTGTTTTGATCCTAGTTTTGGGGTTAAATATTTGCCCATAGCTGAAATCCTAACAAGTGCTACCATTCAGGGTCAGAGTGGACCTGAGAAAAACAGCAATTAAGAGGTGGTCCCATGCACCTCACAACCTCCCAATCAGAGGCCATGCTGCCGGATGCAGTTTACCGTCATGCCCAGGACTACAAAGCTCTCTATACACACCAAAAAGTAGCAGGCTGAGATGAACAGACATACAACGATAAAAATGGTAATCAGCTGTAAGAAAAGGGCAGTAATGAACGCAATTAAAAATATTCGATAAAAATGATTCCGATAAAAAAAGTAAGCAAAACAAAAAAAAAACACCTTGTGAAATAATACAATTAAAGATCAAAGGCAAAAAGGTGAATCTTTGTTATTTCGATTCGTTACGTTTCCTACAGAAATGAGAACAGGTATTCTGTTACTTATTTATGGTGTTCGATTAAAACGGATAGAAATTAGCAGGAACTAAAAGTATTATTGGTGTAATTTTATTGATTTCTCTATTGGATCATGTTACTCGAGTTATGGCAATTATGACCTGAATTGAATGCTATGGATGTCGAAGATTTGTGGTTCCAACATAACGGCGCCACATGCCACACAGCCAATGCAACAAATGAGAAGTTCCCAGATTGCATCATCTCTCGAAACAGTGATGTCAATTGGCCACCACGATCGTTCGACTTGACGCCTTTAGATTTCTTACTTTGGGGTCATCTCAAAAGTAAGGTTTACGCTAACAGCAATTCAACAGCTGAAGGATGAGATAAGACATATTAGTGAGTCCGAGGAGAAACTAGGTTGAGACACCATCAAAAATTTTGACCATCGAAAGGAGGTGTGCCGCCGAAGCCTTGGCGGACATTTGGGCGATATTACGTTTCACGCGTAATTGCCATGACTCAAATAACATGATCCAGTAATTAAATCAATTAAATTTTTACCAATAACTGTTTGCTGCTAACTTTGGTCCATCTTAATGAAGCACTCTATACTAACATCGAGTTATACAGTGGTTAACATATTTATTGCCTCGAGGATGTGCGTTGTGGTGCAGTGGATATCGACTCGGAACGAGAAATCGGCGAGTCGAGTTCGAATTCCAGTTGAATTCGTTGCATTCACTTACGCACAAATACCCTTGGGAAAGGTATTAATCCGACTCTTCCTTCCAGTTGTGGGTTAAATAACAGGACAGATTGGGTTCTATAGCCTTGGCTGGCAACCAGTCTAGCGCAGAATATAATGGTAAACTACTGCGGGATAAGCTTCTGCCCAGTCAGTCATGTCTCTTTCGAGACATGATCGCCCAAGCGTGCATCACGTATAGCACTTAACTGACTCACTCCCGCAAGGGGTTAATTACAAAATCTGATTTTATAATAGCCAACTCATGTAATAAAAACTTTTATGAATTGATGCAAAGCTTCACCTGAAGTCTTAACATTGTATTCACATTGAAACTATTATTGCGAATAAACTTTTTGTTGGCGCCTACATCATCTGTAACAGAAAATAACATGCACGAGATAACTCGTCGTCCGCGTCATAATAAAAACAGCCAACCATTTCGTAGCTGACACTCAATATGTTAAACAACGCAAGTCACATATGTGTATTTTTCAGTGCACCCACATCGCTATTGAATGTGGCATAAGGTCAGTTTAAAGTGGGTTTAATGGTAGCACAGTGATAAAACAGCTCACGCCCCTTCAGCTCTAACCTTTTTGGAGGATGCCTCAGGTACCGGTTAATAACCCCAGTCACCTCCCACAGGAGACATCCTACTTGCAGTGGGGTGCCCCCTGGAGCTTGAGCTAATATTATTTTAAAAACTTTCCCAGCCAGGTCACATATGGAATTGATTCTACTCTCTCTACACGTTGTAGGAATTACTCCCACCTTGTTTGTCAAGACACCCGGTAGGTGTTGATGTTTCAGATTCATTTTCTTCAAAAGTTCCCAATTTCAACCTCAACCTCGTCTCATCAATACTGAAAAGTGCGATAACTACTACAAGACTTGAGAAACCTATTTTCCTAAAAATTTGTTTAAAGAGAAATATTTTATCAATTTTAGCCGAAAAGAGTATTGGCTGCTCCGTTAATGAATACCAAATATTTCCTTGTAAGGAAACGGCTAATTACCATTACTGTTGCCATATAGACACAATAGTACGCAGGTAGATTAATAGTTCCGTTGCTTAATGAGTTTTCGTTTTTGTTTGTTTAACAGCATATCAACCCTTGATGTGTCATTTAATGCCGAAATTTAATTGGGGTGTTGGAACTAATCTTCTTCTGCTTTCACAGCTGAATACATGGTAGATGATACTTGGGCATCTTAAGGTGATGTAATGGTTAGCAAGCTTGTCTCGATAGAATCATTACAATTGAGTAGTGAGTTCGATCCTCACTGGATGTCCCATACTTTCGGCCTTGTGCCACATCTAAGATGAGCTTAGAAAATCACCATGGTAGATGATACTTATCTTTTGTGCATATACATGTTTTTGTGGACATGATTATTGGAGGCGGTGACAGGTGATATGTGTGTTTCATGTTGTAGTTTTATTGAGGTTGTATTTTGGAATACAGTTTGTTTTTTCAGAAACTGTAAGATATTATAAACCTCAAGAAAACTGAATGTGTGGTCATCAGCAAAAAGAAAACCTCAAAATGCCACCAACAGGTCGAGGAAACCAAAATAAAACCGGTAAAGAAATTTAAATATCTGGGAAGTCTTCTGACAGAGGATGAAAAGTGCAACACTGAGATCTAAGACGCCTTGGCATGGCCAAGGACGCATTTCAAAAGCTAGCAAGAATACCGAGAAACAGAAAGATCTTAATAGAAACAAAGTAAAAAGTTCTATTCTGCGATATGATATTTGTCCTTCTATATGGCAGCGAATGCTGGATGATCTCCTCAAGGATGAAGGAGAGACTCGATATGTGGTACTATACAGTGATTTTGAGGATACTATGGACCGAGCTCGGAAGCAATGACAAGGTGTTGGAAAGGATGCAAACGCGAAGAAAACTTATAATTACATCAGAAAAAGACAGCTAAAGTTTCTGGGACACTTAATGAGGAAGAAGGGCTTGGAGAATCTAAAACACACAGGACAGATTGAGAGAAAGAAAGCGCGTGACATATTTGATGGGCTTGCGCAAATGGATGGCGAAGCGGGGTTTGGAAGAGATACAAAAAGAAAAAAATACTAAGAGCGACAAGGGACAAAGGCAAGTGAAAATCCATGATTTCTCGCCTACGTCATGAAGGGATATGAGACATGAAGAAGAAGAAGAAGAAGAAGAAGAAGAATATTGTATAAATTTATGTCATGAGAGTTCTTTCATTTTGGTTATTTTGTTGGTTGATTTGTTTAGCGGCATGTCAACACCTCTTTGGATCATTTAATGCCGAAATCTAAATATTTTAACGCAATTTTATGTCTTCAACTACAGATAAAATGTATTGTTGATTACTTTATCTTTAAAAATGTTTTGGTGGTCATTTTATTATAAGTAAACACTGTTGGTCATTTTACTATAAATATTTATTGTTGGCCATTTTACTATAAGTAGGTATTTTTGGTCATTTTATTTAAATAGTTTTTTTTTGGTCATTTTACTATAAATAGGTATTCTTGGTCATTTTACTATAAATGTGGATTGTTGGTTATTTTACTTTGAATAGGTTTTGTTTGTCATTTTGCTATAAATAGGCAATGTTGGTCATTTTACTATATATAGATATTGTTGGTCATTTTACTATAAATATGTATTGTTGGTCATTTTACTATAAACTGTTATTGTTGGTAATTTTTTTATAGAAAAAGGTATTGCTGTTATTTTTATTATAAAAATGTACTTTTATACTTTCATAGTGTTTTTTTCTTCTTTTTTTGCGGAGAGTAGGGTTATTATTTGCCCATAGCTGGAACCCTAACAGATGCTACCACTATGGTGCGGGTGGTTTGGGAACAACAGTAATTAAGATGTTGTTCCAGGCTCCTCACACAACAAATATTTATTTTACAAGAATCTCCTTAATTGTTAGTGCACTTAATTCAGTGGCGAACATGAATCACACATAGGGAGAAATATTCAAATTGAAATTCAAGTAATAACGTCGTTATATGCTACGAACTTAACGATCCACGCGCATAAATCAATACAGACACACGTATATGCACACGCACAGGGCCGTAGCTGATGCTAAAAAAACACCGGGCACAAAGAAAATTGCCCGGATTTATTAGTTGACAATATGATGATGTCATCAGTGTCATCCTTTTCCAGAAACTATGATTTTTGCGGATTTTTTCGGCTATTCTAATGGAAATTAGGCACGGAACGTGAACGAAAGCAGGAAATCGGGTTCGGACTTTCTGAGTATAACCAGTCTTTTCTCCCAAAATTAATAAATAAACATATTTTTATTGCGTTCATTGGGATGTTTTCTTCGTTTTTCTTTCTTTCTTTCTTTCTTTCTTTCTTTCTTTCTTTCTTTCTTTCTTCGTGAATTGTTTAGTTTGATTTCTGACGAAGACATTTTTCCTTGCCCGGATTTTCACTATGATTGCACGGATCGGTCCGGACCCGTCCCCGGTGTGCCCGGTAGTCAGATACGGACATACATGCATATAGACTGACAATAAAATCGACAATTAAATTTTACTTATATTTAGTTTGATTTTTTTCCAACATTTTTTCAAATATATTTGTCAAACTGAGGAATAAACGCCAAGTAAACTCATTGTAGACCCAACTGCGCCTAGGAGGAACCCTATGACCCTATGATATAAACATCCATCCGATAGGTAAGAAGAGGACTGTTTCTCAAATTCTGACGATGTGTAGAATACCCATTCGATGAAAACTTGAAAACTACACACACACACACACACACACACACACACACACACTTTAACCGATGTCTATTAACGAAGTCCTGGGTTAGATAATCCTCTCTGTCATTATAAAAACCGTTATATATATATTATTTACGCTCTCACACCCCGATTGAGCACTATGGAGGAATGATAGACTTTGAAAAACTGGCTACTCACGCATCGTTCATTCAGTAATGAACTCTCTCAGCTACTGATATATATTATCATCATTATTAACTACCTGTGGAGACATTGTTCTTTCAATGTCGAAACCAAATGTACAATTTTGTAGTAGATTGTAGTTTGTACATGTTCTAAAGTATAATATATAATAAATATTCATTACTAAATTTTTATATTGAGCCCTGTTTTAAATTAATGTTTTGAACGTTGCAAATATTTTCTTTGTTCCTTTTTCATTTGTATATATATATATATATATATATATATATATATATATATATATAACAGAAATAGAGGTTGTTCCAACGAGAGAAATTAGTATAGAAGAAAAAAGTGCGAAAAGCCGTGATTTTTTATGGCCAACGAAATTTGACTGGCTTCAAAAACAGAAGAGATTTAACGTACGAGTGTAACAAAAAGAACAACAACAAACAACCACGAACGGAAACGAACTTTCTGACCTGCTCACCACTTATCTATATGTACACGATATCTTGGCAGTCAGAAAAACGCAAGTCACATGTTTATTCGAGCCAACTTTAGACACGAAACACGTTTAGCGACACAAATACCATTATGGAAACTTAAAATATCATACAAAAAACAAGTAATATTAATAACAACAACAATAATTTACACTTTAAATCAAACATTCACGGCTTCTCGCACTATTTTCTTATATATATATATATATATATATATATATATATATATATATATATATATATATATATATAATAAATTTTCAATATTCAAAAATGTTGAATGAACATTTCAACATTAAATCCCGAAGAGAGATTTCACATCTCCTCAGCAACCGTAATATTTCAAAATGGAAATAAAAATAAGAATAAAACGGGGAAATAAAAAAATAAAAAAAGAAGATGAAATAAAAAATAAAATAAAAAATGACGGTTAAGATTTGAGAAATTTACGTCACAAAAAATTTTCGGAAGTAAATCATGTCTAATTTTAGATTTTAACTTTTAGTCAGAGTTGTAAGTGAAGAAATGTAAAATCTGGTTTCGTCTAACTTTACAAAGGAAAGGGGGTAAGAAGTGGTGTTAAATAGAGAATAAGGTTAAACAAAACAAAAAGGGGAAGTAGGAGGTAAAAAATTTTTTAATAAAGTTAATCTAATTAAAGATACCTCTAGGTATCGATAAAGTAAATAAAATAAAATAAATTAAAAATAAGAATAAAGATTAAAGAAAATTATAAATTAAAAAAATTTTCTTTAAAATTTTTAAAAATTGTAAAACTTAATTTTTAAAGAAATTTTTATATTAAAAAATTTTTATATTTATAAAAAATTTTTTTTAATTTATAATTTTCTTTAATCTTTATTCTTATTTTTAATTTATTTTATTTTATTTACTTTATCGATACCTAGAGGTATCTTTAATTATATACGTGTGTGGGTGTAGTCATCTGCACGCAGTGTTGCTTCGCTGTATCACGGCTCATCAGTACGGTTAGACAGCCGACTGCTTCTAGCCAGGGTTGAAACCCGACCAATTTGACATCAGTCGGAGATTTTACCCCTAAGCTCTCGGCGAACGGCGGAGAAAGGCAGATTTTAGCGTGTTCTATACATAACGTAAACACCAGTAGCCAAGAGTGTTCAATTCATTAATGAAGAACGATGCGTAAATAGCAGTGAGTAGCTACTGTTTTTAAAATCTACCATTTCCCAGAGTGCTCAATTAACGAACGAGAGCACACACACACACACACACACACACACACACACACACACACACACATATATATATATATATATATATATATATATATATAGGAAACAGCTAATAATCCTCTAAAATATTTTAGTGTCATTTTTTAAGGTAGGGGTACACTCGTATGTAATGTTACGCAAGATAAAGTTTTGTGATTACGAAAGTTAGCGAACATATAAAATTCACGTCCTGACGGGACAGGGAATAAAGAAAAAAGGTGACTAACAACAACGATCTTGTGTAAATGGTTCGAAGAACAGGAATTAGGAGAGACAGCGAAAAAACAAAATTTACTAAGGACGACAAAGGACATGAAATTGTGGAGAGCCTTGATCGATAACGTCCTGAAGGGACACGGCATATAGAAGAAGTTACAAAGAATGAGCTTGTGTAAATAAATGACAGAACAAAGATTCGAAAAGATAACGAAAATATATAATTTATCAAGGCCTACGAAGAAGAAGAATTTGTGGAGAGCCATGATCGCCAACATTTTGAAGGGAAAAGAAAAATGAAGAAGAAGAAGAAGAAACCATTAGTTTGTTTAAATGGAAGGCAGAACAGAATTTAGAAGAGCGAAAAAAAAGTTAATTATAACTACAAAGGAGAGGAAATTGTGTAGGGCCATGATCACTCACGTCCTAAAGAGACAAAGGCAAATAAAGCACGCAAGCCAACATGTATCACAAACAGACTTTGTAGAAAGTTCCACTCGAACTCAACATTGCCAGATTCTCTGCCTTGGAGCGGAAAGGAACCCAGCTGAGGCTATGACGAATGTCTGAGTCTTGTCTGGGGAAAAGTAGGCAAGAACCCAACTTATGCAGGGTCTACGAGAAATTTTTGCGTATAATTCAGCTTTGTGCTATATCCCCACCTTTGTGTGGATGTCTCGAGTAAATTCCCAGACACTGCAGAAACGTAAAGCGCCACAGAGCAAACGAAATGATTGTCGACATACCTGCAAATACTTCTGATTTCAGAAAATGGTAATATCTGCTTCGCGTATGAGATACTCCCCTTCCATTGTCTTCCAAATGGATCTTCATTCCCAGACCTTACAGATAAAATGACTTGTCTTTATTGCCACTTTTAATAAAGGTCGTAATTATTAAATCGTTCAAATAGATCCCAGGCAGGAAGTGGTACATTTATCACTAATTGTCAAATTACTTGAATCATCCACTATTTAACAAATTACTGACTAATCACTAGAACACGTTTCCTTAACTCGGATTTCTGGTATTAAACATTCCAATTTTCACCTGAAGAAAACTGAAGAAAGAAAATGCGGTCCTACTGGAAGAGAATATCATGGGCCGAACATGCGAGTAATGAAGACGTTTTGGAGAAAATCGAAACAAAAACAATGATACTTATACTTAAAAAAAAACAGATGGAAATCTCTAAGACACATAATCAGGAAAGATGGCTTGGAAAATAGGATACTTACAAGACGGATAGGAGGCAAAAGCGACAGAGAAAAACATAACGCATAGCATACCAAGCGAGCCCGAGTAAATGGATGGCAGAATGGAGTTTTGTAGAAATTAACGAAAAGACAAAATTTACTAAAGGCTACAAAGAACAGGAAATTGTTGAGAGCCATTATCACTAAAGGGGGCACTTCACATAGAAGAAGAAATCTGCTGATGTAGCTACGAATCTAAATTCGCTTGATTGCAGCAAAAGTTCTGGGTCTCAAAAAATTACTTATAGCCTTGCAGAAATGCCCCATCTATTGCAACTAGTTTGAAAAGATCATTAACACAAAAAGAAAAACTGCAATAGCACTAATCAGCAGTTAGGTTAGGTTTAAGGCTCCAAGTTCATCAGAGGGAATTGTCCTATGATACAATAGCCTAGTGGATAAAGGCCTTGGTTTGTGAATTTGGTGATATTTTTGAGTTTAATGCATGGTGCGTATTTCGGCTCAGTGGAAACGTCGAGCAGTGCTAAAGATAACAGTTGGTTAATTGTTATTATTATCCTAATTCTGTGTGTTCTTTAGTTCAGTCAGTCAGTTAAGTACCATACGTGATACACGCTTTGGGCGATCATATCTCGAAAGAGATATGACTGACTGGGCAGAAGATTATCCCTAAATAGGTTGCCATTGGTTTCTGCGGTAGACTGGTTGCCAGCCAAGGCTATAGAACCCAATCTGACCTATTATTTAACCCATAACTGGAGGGAAGAGACGGATTAATACCTTTTCCAAGGGTATTTGTACGTAAGTGAATGCAAGGAATTCAACTGAAATTCGAACTCGGCCCCCCCGATTTGTCGTTCCGAGTCGATATCCACTGCACCACAACGCACATCCCGTTCTTTAGTTACTTAGATTAAATAAAGGGTTCGGTTTAGAATTCCCTGATATACACCTGATAAAGGGCCGAAAACGTTGTGATAGCAACAACAAATATGAATACAATAGTCAGATTGTAAACTGTGTAAATAAGATTTGATAGCATACCCACTCACATTTTTCCCTCGAAATTACAAAAACATGGCTCTGTGTTCTCTCAGCGAAGAGAGTGAAAAGACTCGAAATCGAATGCGAAACACGGCAGCAACCAATCCTGTACGCTAACAACTGAACGAAGTCCCGGGTTTAATTGCAATTCTAATTAAAATGTGCTTATTTTCCACTTCGCTTGATTTCCAATAAAGGCAACTAAACGACCTCAATACCGTCGTTAACTGGGGGAAAAGATGGCTTGTCACCTTTAATACTTCCAAGACTAAACTTCTCTCCATTAATCATCTGAGAGACCGCTCTCTCCTTTCAATCAATATGAAAGTGGCTCGTTCCGCCTTCTCGGGGTAACGTTCTCAGCTGACATGAAGTGGAAAGACTCGATTGAATCCATTGTTAGGTCAGCTAACCCTGTGGTATTTATGTTCAAATCCCCTTTCTATTAGACGAAATCTGTTATAACTAATCCATACACCGAGGTATTTGAAGTATTTGTTTTACTAATTCCTCATCCTGAATTTTTATGGTAGATTCAGGATATGTGCTATCACTGCTTTCATTCTAATCCCGGATCACGGTTTCTGTTTTAGGAAGGTTTATTTTGAGTCCTATTTATTGAAGCACTATTCAGGACGTGCGTTGTGGTGCAGTGGATATCGGCTCGAAACGAGAAATCGGGGAGCCGAGTTCGAATTCCAGTTTAATTCATTTCATTCACTTACGCGCAAATACCCTTGGGAAAGGTATTAATCCGTCTCTTCCTTCCAGTTATGGGTTAAATAACAGGACAGATTGGGTTCTATAGCCTTGGCTGGCAACCAGTCTACCGCAGAAAGCAATGGCAACCTACTGCGAGATAATCTTCTGCCCAGTCAGTCATGTCTCTTTCGAGACATGATCGCCCAAGCGTGTTTCACTTATGGCACTTAACCGACTGATTCAGGATCATTCTTATTCATACTATGAATACCTATTTCATAAGCGTAGCCATCAGTACATCAGAGGGAAATTAGGATCGTTGTTTCCCATTGGTCGATTCGTTTGACATGTTGTATGGGATGTTTAAATGAACAGTGTTCATTCATTCACACCTGTGTTTAAGAAAAGATTAAAGAGGCTGGGGATCTTATTTCCCTTTTAATATGAGGGTTGAAATATTTATGCACTGTGGTGCTTGCTAGACATGTACGACTTTGTAAACCAATAAAGTTCTTTAACTTGCTAACCTCCAGGAAAGTGACTCGTCGAGCCCTCTTGGGCTAACGTTCTCAGCTGACTTGAAGTGAAAAGACTATATTGAATCCATTGCAAGGTCAGCTGCTAAGGTTCACTGTGTCGAGAGAGACAATTTTACTCTCTGGTACCTATTTTATATATCTATAAGTTTACCATTCATCAATCCTTAGAATATTGTTATTTACCTTGAGTTCCTCGATAAGATCCAATGACGAATCAGCAATATTATTGGTCCTGATCTGGCACCTCGGCTTCAGCTATTTACCTGCCGCTGTAAGGTTGCTTGTTTTATAAATACTTTCATGGTAATTGTTCGGATGAGCTCCTAGCTAGAATTTTTTAAATTTAAGCGCAGTAGTAGACTGACGTCGAAATCTCGTCAATTTGCAGTTGAACTGGCCAGATGTAGCATTAAACTCTATGCTAATAGTTTCTTTTCTCACATTTCTCACTTGTCAAACTCCCCTCCAGCTCTATGCTTTACAGCCAACTATAAACTTTTTTTTAATCATATTGCCAGTGAGCTAAGTTCATCGGAGCAAAAGCCGTGAAAGTATTTCTGCTCCCATTCTATCAAACACTCTTCCCATCTGCCCAACCCTCATCCTCGGTATCCTTACTCATCTGTCACCTTCCTCCTGACATTCCCTATGACTAACCACTCCTTCTCTTTACCTTCCCCAATGTAGCCTCATGCGCAATAGTGGCAGTGGAATGCCTTGCTTGGGGTGAGATGATTAAAACACACACACACACACACACACAGAAAAGCCACATTGCGCCGGTGAGAAATTGACTGTATCTCAGCTGCTAATTCGGGATCGATCACATTACAGATTCTCCGTTAGATTTTGTCAAGGTGGATAGCAGGGGCACCCGACCAGGTATGGCAGCAGTATTCAATGCACAGGCGGATAGTAGATTTATATGTGGGCAGGATAGTTTCAGACGGGAAAAACTTTCTAGCAAAAATTTTAAATGCAAATCTACTCTCCTCCTGGTTACTCTTTTCTTTTTCTGCTCATTATTAATACTTTTGTTCATAATTCTTCCACACCCTGTTACCCCTTGCGTTTTAATGGCTTTATTGCCTTGCTTGTGATAATACTGATTAAAAAACATTCTCATTCTTATTTTTATTCTTCTTGCATTCCTTCAGAATCTTTTTAAAACATTCTTCTTCTTCTTCTTCTTCTTCTTCTTCTTCTTCTTCTTCTTCTTCTTGTTGCTGTTGCTGTTGTTGTTGTTGTTGTTGTTGTTGTTGTTGTTGATTTCCTTCAAAACATGTGCGCTCAAAGCTCTCCAGAACATCCTATTTTTTATAGCACAAAGCCAGGTGTCACCAAACATTTTCACATAGAGCCAGATAACTGAGAGAATGACGAACCTTGGCTGGATAACCATTTTGTTCAGTAAAATACACTGAATGCACAATGTTAAAGACAACAAACGTATCTATTTACCAAAAGGTTACCAAAGAAGATTACATTAGCAATAAAATAATTATATCATATCCAGTGCGTACATATCTGAATCTCACAAACTCTTCAGCAAAAAAAGGTTAGTGAGTTTTGTGAAACCGACGTTTGCCTTTCAAGATATAATCAATATTTACTTTGGAATTTATGCATCCAACGAAAAGAATTGCTTTCAAATGTTCATCAGTCAACCTTGTTCGATTTGTTATCTATTTAGATAATGAGTTCAGGCAAAATATATGGCATAATTCGTTGAAGTCTGTCCTTTTTTATATATATATATATATATATATATATATATATATATACGGCACTCTTCAAACCGGTTCAAACACGGCAATACAAGTCAAAACATAATCACTGCGGCAGGCTTGGAATCTCTTTCCTCAGAAACTTCATTGCGAGTACTTACACAAAAAAGCGCTCGGATTTCAAAAGTTGCCGGGTTTTTTTTATTATTTATTTTATCCTAAAACTTATGTTATTGTCAGAGGCGAAAATCACATCGGTCAAATTTTGGCATTTTTACTTACATTTATTTTAATTATTTTTGAATAGTAAGTTTAACTACAATTGATAATATAAATAAATAATATAAATAATTTTATTTTAGCTCATTTTTATCTCAGTACGGCGGCGGGCCGGATGAACTGACATCGTGGGCCGGATTTGAACCTCGGGCCGTAGTTTGATAACCACTGACCTAAACAATGTTTGTCCTCTAGCTGGGGAAAAAAATAGACAGATTCCCGCTAAATAGTGCACTTAATCCTTACTTTGTGCCGCGTGCACGGGCCTTGTGTCACGCTAAAAATTTGGTAAATAGCAGAAGAACTAATAACGGGATTGTTGTTGTTGTTGTTGTTGTTGTTGTTGTTGTTGTTGTTGCTTAATTTCCATTAATTTCCGTTGTATACTCATTTCCTTCCGGGTCCTAACTAGAAACCTAAGGTCGGAAATGCCATCATGGCATTTTCTACTGATCATTTGTGAAAAAAAAAATTAAAAGGAAAACGAATAAATAAAATAAATAAGATCACACATATTTTGCTTAGATAAAGACCTTCGTAATGTGTGAAATGTACTTTTTTTTTCTTTTTTTTTTTTTAATCATATCACCCCGAGCAAGGCGGTAACGCCACTGATGTGCAGGAGGCTACGTAAGAGTGAAAAGATTAGAAAAGAGAAAGCCGGAAACCACATCCTAAACTGGGAACAAGGGATAAGCCTCTTCACCTGTTCAATAGACGTGGGTGGAGGGTAAACCGGGCGATAGTTTAGTCTATATACTCCAATTGAAAAAAAAAGAAAAGAGTGAAAAGATTGGAAAAGAGAAAGCCGGAAACCACATCCTAAACAGGGAACAAGGGATGATCCTCTTCACCTGTTCAGTAGACGTAGGTGGAGTGTGAACCGGGCGATAGTTTAGTCTAATGTTTTGTATTTCTTTAAGGCGGAAGAATAATTGAAGGGATCTCTGCTAGTTCAATACCAGAGATCCTTTTAACGAGTCTTTCGGGACCTTTTCCAATCAAATCGATGGCTCTAACTACAGTTGGAATTATTGATATCCTCACGAGCGACATTTTTTAGATTCCCACTTTAAAATCATCATCATCATCATCTTTGGATTTCTGGATTGTTCCCATTACCTACCAAGTTTGCGGGAAGACCTAAGGCAGGTAGTAGTGTGTTATGGTAATATTTCATTATTTGTTTTTCTAACTCCCATATAACATCAATAGCGTTACATGGACAAAATTATTCTTAGTGTAAGGACTGTACTTATCAAAACAATTTTTGTGTTTGTCTTAAGCTGGGATTAATAGTCTTTTTTTGTTTTTTTTGTTTTTTTTTCAATGTGATGTATTTTTTTTTTTTTTTTTCATTCCAAGCGCACATACTATGACTGGTATTATTCTTGCTTTCAATTTCCACATTTGTTCTATTTCAATTTCCAGGTCTTCATAGTTTTTCAAATTCCTTGGTTGCCATGTTACCAACCGCGGGGCAAGTCATATCAATTAACAGGCAAGTTTTTTCTTTTAGGTTTTTGACAATTATGTCCGACCTATTTGTTTCAATCTTCCTGACTGTAAAGACGATAGAATTGTGATAATTTCTATTTCTGTAACCGTTGCAGGGTGATATTCATACTAGTGTTTGTTAACATCTTTTCCAACGTGTTTGCACATTGTTCAGTATAAATAATTGCTTCTCTCTATGAAACTATATTGAATGACTGCGAATGCAAATGTGGAGATTTGTTGCAAGGTTAATTTAGATTAATTTCTCTGTTGAATTTTTACATGGCACAAAGCCACCTCCTAAAGGAACTTCCTAACTAAATCCTTACAATTCACCATTATTTTTATCAGCGTTAAAATTCATTCATTAAACAAGCAAATGGAAAGTGGAATGAAATTGACAAAACATCAATTTGCAATGATACAGTGTATTTAACAAATATTATCAAGAAATACATAAATCACATAGATGTGAATATGATGTGAAATTGTTTGTTTGAAAGTGTCTTCCATGGACTGTATGAAAATTTGTGTTAGAGCTTTTGACGTAAGTTGAAATGTTCATTGTTGCTGCAAGATTTATCAGTGTGACAAGAAATTTATGTGAGGAATAGTATTACTAAAACAATTGTTAAAATCTGAGAGTTCATGAATAACGTTAATTTTTGTAGTTGTACATAAAAATGAATTTGTATGAGGGAGTGAGTTGGACTTAAAGCTCGTATATTTCTACATGATGTGTGCGTAAGAAATTCTGGTGCCAACTGGCGAAAAATACGCGCAAATCGTATATATAGGTGTTCCAAACATCCTTACGATTTGGCGGTAAAAATGTAGTTCACTTACCTTGATTGTGATTGGCTAGCTCAAACCAATCAGCAAACAGCTTACATTAATTCAAATATAAAAATGGTTACATACAAAATTTAATACATACAATTGCGTGACTGCGTCAGTAAGTGTGTGTGTTTCCACAAGTGTGTTTGTATGATTCCACAGGTGTGTGCATATGTCACACAAGGCTTATTACTGGTCATAGTTCTTTTCTGAGAATTCAGTTCCATTCTTAATACCAATCGCTCCCTCCTTTTTGCACTATTTCTTTCATTATTTTTATGATGAATTCCTTCACCCTCATTTTCGAAATCTTTGATTGTTACCGCAGGGTCTATGCTAATAGAGGAGGTTTGTTGTACTGATCTTCGTAAAATTGTAATTTTTGCACAAACCAAATTCTATTCCAATGACATCACTGAAACATTAGTATTTTTTTTTAATACCTTATAGCTAACTGTCATTCCTACATTACAATTTTAAGTAATCCGTTTAAAATATTAGGTTGTCCGGAAAGTTAATGTCGATTTTTAGTTGTTCAGGTCAAAACATGTTAAAACACGTCAAATTTATTGACAGATATAATATGCATACATTTCCGATTAGAGCACACTTCAAAAGAAAGTTTAAAATTGTTTAATTCGTGTCAGTTTTGCATTCCTATGAGAATGGAAGATTATAAGACGCATTTCATTAACTTGGTACTTTTTTATTACCGTAAAAGACTGCTGTTAAATTTCTATTGGAGACAATATCTTTTATTTATTGTTTCTTTTTTTCTCTGGTTTGATTTAATTCGTACATTTCCCCTAAAATGAAGCAATATTATTCTGAATGTTTAACTGTATTGTAGTGTGTAATATACTTATATTTTGACTTTTGTAAATAAATTATTTTTATTGTTATAAAACTTTACAGAAGATATTTCTTTTTTCTCCTTCACTCTGTCTTTTGGTCACAACCGTAACAAAATGGGGACTCGCCCTAAGCTGTGATGTTAATTTTAAAAAAAAATTAGCTGTCTTAACTAAAACAAATAATTGTCTCATTTGATGTTCATTTCAAAACAACAACAACAACAACAACAAAATAATTCATATTTCTCTTCAGGTATTTTTTTTATAAAACTTTTATGTAATATATTTCTCTGGATGTGTAAGCATATATATATATATATATATATATATATATATATATATGCTTACACATCCAGAGAAATATATTACATAAAAGTTTTATAAAAATAATACCTGAAGAGAAATATGAATTATTTTGTTGTTGTTGTTGTTGTTATATATATATATATATATATATATATATATATATATATATCCAGCCATCAGCAGATAGTCCTGTTTCGCTCTATTACAGCTCATTAGTACGTTTAGATATCCGATTGCTTTCAGTCAACTACACTTGAAATTATTGATATCCTCACTTACTTACTTATCCTCATTAAGGATATCATTATGACTCAAGATCTGTATCTTGGATTGCAAACTCCTTCACTATTACAGATTTTTTTTATAATCATATCTTCTCAAGCAAGGCAGTTTACTGCCACTGGTGCGCAGGGTGTTACATAGGAAGAAAGTTATGAGAAAGAGTGACAGGTTATAGGGGGTGTCAGGAAGTGGGTAAGAGAAGGACGAGAATACTGATGAGAGTAGAGTGGGCGGAGAAAGGATCATGAGAGAGAGGATGCAAGTTAGTGAGATAGAAGATGACTACTGACATTTTTTTTAATCGTATCACCCCCGAGCAAGGTGGTAACGCCACTGATGTGCAGGGGGCTACGTAATAGTGAAAAGATTGGAAAAGAGAAAGCCGGAAACCACATCCAAAACAGGGAACAAGGGATGAGCCTCTTAACCTGTTCAATAGACGAGGGTGGAGTGTGAATGACTTTTTGGAGATTGTAGCTTTCAGGGAAGCAAGTAAACGGAAGGGAATTCCACAGGCGGGAAGTGCTAGAAAAGAAGCGGGTGGAGTAGAATTTGCATTTACATTTTATTGGTTTCACAGTAAAAGGGTGGGATCTTAAGGCTCGAGTAAATTCATATAGAGGTGGCACCAGGAAGTTCATCGGAGCAGAAGCCGTGAACCTATTTGTAGAAGAGACACAGGGAAACCACATTGCGCCGGTGAGAAAGTGACTGTATCTGAGCTGCCAAGTCGGGATCGATCGCATTACAGATTCTCCGCTGGATTTTTTCAAGGATCCCTAGGTGGATAGCAGGGGCACTCCACCAGATATGGCAGCATTATTCAATGCACGGTATTTTCTTTTATAAAATATCATCAGCATTAACGACAGGCAATGATGGTATGTCTGCTGACTTCAACCACTAGTTGACATCAGTCGGAGATTCTACCTCCAAACTATCGTCACACGGTAGCAGAAGACAGATTTTAGCCTATTATATACACAATCTATACAAACGCCAGTAGACAAGAGTGTTCAATCTCTCAGCGTGGTGTAATGGTTAGTAAGCTTGTTTGCTAGAACCTATTACAACTGAGTAGTGAGTTCGATTCTCACTGGGTACCCCTTACTTTCGGCCTTGTGCCACATCTAAGCGGCGCTTAGAAAATCAAACATTGATGAAAACGATGCGTAAACATCGGTGAGTAGCCGCTGTTTTTAAAGTCTACCATTCCCAATAGTGCTCAATCGACAGGCGAGAGCGTAAAGAGAGAGAGAGAGAGAGAGAAAAAAAACAGCGAGAGAGAGGAGAAAGAGAGATTTTAAGAATGTACCCTAATTCTAACTAGCTAATTTGGATGAAGAAATTCACTTATTTAAAAAGTCAGTTATTGCAACGAGTTACATATTTTGATTTAAATATCAATACAAATATTAAAAAGAAGCAGAAATAACACTAGACCTACTGTAGTACTATTAACAGCAATGACATGATTATTGGATATATTTCGATATATTTGTACATTGTATGTATATAAACCCAAATATATAGGTCTAAGCATAGATTATATATTAGTGAGTGAAACTGAGATTCAGTCAACAATAAACACTTGTACGGTACGCATGTCGTGGTTATGAATAATGGTTATAAATTTACGATGCAATGATAATTACCAGGTATTTACAGTTTTTGAATATACGAATGGATAAGCTTTTTAATTGTGCAAGTTGAGAAAAGTGCTGAATGTAGTCTTGTAGACCTGTATATAGATGAGGCTAGATCAATGCCAGACATCATAGCCATGCCCCTAGGCTAGATCTAGGTCTTGTCCGGCAGTTTTGTTAATCAGCACACAGTAAAAAGAAAGACAGTTTCATTACGAGAGCAGAATGTTTAAATATTTAGGTCTTCTTGAAAGCACACTTATATGATATAACCCTACATCCTGGTGTGGGACTAAATTTCAAATATTTAAAACATATATTTCCAGGTGAATAATATAAATGAAATGTAATGTTTTGTGTGGAGCACTGAAGATGAAGAGAGCTGCAAAGAAAAAGTGGAAAAAAGGAAAACGTCCAAAATTAACTTTGTTGCTCAACACAGGTGTAATGACAGACATTCATTGCATTCCTTTCGATATAACATCCACATCAGCATCCACTTCTGCAATGTCAGCCACTAGTACTGTTCCCTTATAGCATCCATATCTACATCTATTCCTGCTACCAATCATTCAGTTTCAGCAGACATTTCATTATTCCCTGTTGTTGATGCTGGTGATATTTTATAAAAGAAAATACCCAAATCTGTAACATAGAAGGAGTTTGCAATCCAAGAGACAGATCTTGAGTCTATGAAATATTAATGATATTAACACAATAGATTAGTGGGTCCTCATCATGTCATAATCATGATAGCGATCTTTTAAGCTCACACAGAGTGTATAAAATAGCTAGAGAAGAGAATATAAAAGAAAGTTATTTATCAAAAAATGTGTTCAAACGTGAACTGCGGAATGGCGAGTTTGTACAACGTGAATGGCTACTCTATTCATTATTCAAAGGTCATTTGTACTGCTTTGTCTGTCGCCTATTGTCCGAGAATGACTGGAAGCACAGCAATATTATTGTAGAACATGAAAATGTAGAAGAGCATCTAAAATGCACCACAGCATATTAGATAAGGCATAAAAAATCTGGAAGTGTAAATTCTTTATTACTTGAGCAACATCTCTCAGAGCAGGAATCAGTCAGTCAGTTAAGTGCCATACTGTGCAGAAGATTATCCCGCAGTAGGTTGCCATTGCTTTCTGCGGTAGACTGGTTGCCGACCAAGGCTATAGAACCCAATCTGTCCTGCTGAAAGGAAGAGACGGATTAATACCTTTCCCAAGGGTATTTGCGCGTAAGTGAATACAATGGATTCAATCCGGTTTCTCGTTCCGAGCCGATATCCACTGTACCACAACACACATCTCTCAGAGCAGGAATAGTGTGTCATAAAGTGTTGACTTGTGTGGTTTTTGTAATCCGCTTTCTTGCAGGCATATGCCATTTCGTGGTAAAAATCAGATTACTGAGTCGGCAAAAAATGCTAACTATTTAGTTATACTGAAGATACTGGGTGAATCTGATCTTTCCTTGGAAGAAAATCTCAAAATGTATGGAAATCCTGGAAAAGGGAATCCGTCATATTTATCTGCAAATATTTATTAGCAATTTATTGAATTAAATGGGGCAACAGGTTCTTTATACTATTCTTGAAGAAGTAAAAGCGTCAAAGTATTATTCAATAAATGAGGATTCCACTCAAGACATCTCAAACACAGATCGACTGACATTTACTGTCCGATACATTAAAGGATTTGGAATCCTGTGGAATGTTTCTTGATGTTCCTTCCTTTCTTTCCCAATAAAGCAAAAGATCTAAGAGACACTGCAGTGGATTTTCTTAATGAGAGCAAAATTCTACCATTAAACTACCGTGTCAGTCATACGATAATGCCTTAAATAAATGGACGATAAACGGGACTGCATGCACAGAATCCACCGAACGATTTTGCCATCTCCGTCCCATGTGCTGAACACAGCTTGAACTTGGTGGGAGCAAAAGAAGCAAAGTTTCGTCTACAGACTGTAAAATTCTTTGACTTTGTTCAGCTTCTGCATTCATTTTTACAGGTTCTGCTCATCGCTAAAATATATTGACATCATCTTTAGGAAAATATCTTATGTTCAAGCGTCTGTCTGACGCATGATGATCAGCATATTGTGATGCATATTGTAATGCTGTTCATGCTTTGTAAGGAGGTTTCGAGAAAACATGCACTGATTTCTCTATTAACTGACAATGAACAGAAAAGGAATACAAGGCAAGAGGCAAAAGGATTGAACAAAAAGTAATAGAAAACCTGGAAACAATCTTTCTCACAAATCTTTGGAATGACATGCTAGAAAGAATGAACAATGTAAGCAAGGTCTGCAATCAGGGGTGTGGACATCCTTGTTGCCACGTATCTTCTTGAGTCTATGAAAACCTATCTTCAGGTAACTAGAGACAAATTTAGTGAGTATCATTTCAAAGCCAGGAGTATGCGTCCAGATACAGATTACAGTGATGGGAAAAACGGGAATGAAAATGAAGTGAACGTCTTAATAGATATGATAGATCAGCAGAAAAGGTACTCTTCGGTAAAAACAAAAAACTGAAAGTGCAAACTTTCCTCCCTATGTTAGAAATTCTAATCTTTGATTTATCAAAACGTGTAGAGGCCTATTCATAGATAAGAAATCTGTTTCCTTTCCTCAGTGAATTGAAAACCATTGCTTTTGATGAACTAAGGAAAAAGTGTGAACATATCATAAAGACCTAAATTATGATGGCCTTTTAAATGAATGTGATCATCGCAAGCACTACATGGCTCTTGATGAAAATTGTGAAACTGTACTGTACAGAAAAAAAATTCGGCCACCTAGAAATATGTATTCCTGAAAGTTGAAATTACTCTCAAAATTTTCATGTGAGCAACTGTACGGGAAAATTTTCTTTTTCAATACTGAAATTTATTAAAAATCTTCTTCGTAGCACAATGAGGCAATATCGTTTAAACTGGCCTTCACTCAGATGCATGGAAAATGACATCCTATTTCTGAAGATCATTGACTTCATGCCAATCATAAATCAATTCTGCGAAAAGAAATGCCACAAATGCTTGTTATAATAAAATTTCATAGTAATTTCATACTGTGTCATCTAATCTGTGTGGTTTACTGAGTATTACTGTGTTTTCAAGTCTTGTGTATTGTTCAAATATTTATCATGTTGATTAGTTGCTGCTGTACAGCATGTTTTTAACGTTTGAACACCAGTTTCGTTGATGTGCCAATAAAACAAACATGTTTAAGATTATCGACCATTTACTTGTTATTCCTGTGAATTGGTTATCGTAGGGGTCCTAGCACACTGATTTGCCCAGAGGCCCAAAATGATGTTAAGACGGCCTTGGTCGCTACTGCTCCTGTTGATCAGATTAATCGTTAATTAATTTAAAAAATAAATTACTGTTGGTACTTCCATCACTATTCCTTTTAACTAAATTAATTAACAAAAAGAAATTTAATGGAAAAAGAAAAAATTAATATTCGGTTAATAAAATTTAGAATTTATACGAAGAATAATGTATCACTGCTGTGAAATTTAAACAAGAAAATAATAATATTAACGTTTACTATTTTTTAAGATCATAAGATTAAGTGTAGCATCCCTGCAAATTGTTAAAATAATATTTTACGTATTGATTAATTTAAAGAAAGCAGGGATATTATTTATCGGAGTATATTTAGAAAATACAAAATTCTTCATAACTTATGGGTTTGGATGAAATTATATATATATATATATATATATATATATATATATATATATATATATATATATATTAATAAGTATATATATATATATATATATATATAATCAAGTATATATATATATATATATATATATATATATATATATAAACTTGAGTCATTCGTTCATTCATTTGTTCGTTCATCTGTATATTCAGTTGTTTATTCATTGAACTCGTCGAAAATATTTAGTGTTGTTTACAACAATATCGTAGGTTTTTCTCGGAAAAAAATTCCTTTCGAAATATCTGCAACTAATAGCGTAGTATTTTAAAGAATATATGAATAATAAGAAAACTACTTAATTAATCAATCAAGATCATTAAAAGAGAAACAGAAAAATTAAATAATAAGAATTCATATTTAAAACTGTCGTAAAAATAACATTTCATATTCACATTTTAAAAAAAAAATGTTAAATTTTCAAGTGCTTCCAAAAGTACGCCATTCTCGTTGTAATTCCTACTAATTATTGTTATTATTATTAATATTATTATTATTATTGTTATTATTTTTATTATTATCTCTTTCCCCTAAGCAAGATTTTCTTGGATGTTACTTAAATGTTGGATTATTATTATTATTATTATTATTATTATTATTATTATTATTATTTCCATCATCATATTACAATTCCGCGAGTTCCTGTTTTAGTCCCTTAGCATGTACGTTATGCCCTGTCAATACTTCATAAAAAGTGACTATTGCGTTATGATTGCGAGGAAACACGGAAAAGACATATCAGAGACGCTGTTTGGTTTCATTGAGAAAAAGAAAAAAAGAAATAAGCAACTATGTAATGTGCTTCAGAGAAATGGAAAACGTCAAATTAACCTCTTTTCATTTGTACCCATTACTTCTTTAAATAATAACATGCATTCATATTGTTGTAGCCTTTAAAGTGGTTACAGACAAGTGTGAAAGAAGAACACGTGCGTAGATGAAAGAAGAAAGATTTATTGTAAAGAGAATACACTACGGCAAGACGGGGAATCTGGTATCAGGCTAGTAATTGCCGAATCAAGTCTCAGGTATCTCCTGTGCTCACTATATGGCTACTAATATAGTCAGTCCACATAGGCGATAGAGAGTGTGGGACATTCTATTACAACACATTTATTGTCGTTATTGCAATATTTTGTTTAATTTGTTAATCACAAATATTTAATAATTCATTTGTGGAAATTGCACGCTTATTTTGTAGACTGGTAACTTGTTATAAGCTTTTGATCCATTATATGTTATGATACATCAGAAAATTAAAATAGGAACAGCATGAAATTTCCATGGATAAAACTAGTTATTATTATTTTTATTATTATTATTATTATGTCATTTTTCATCATATTTCGATTTCTGCTTTGGTCTCACTACCAACCAAGTCTGCGGGGAGACCTAAGGCAGGTCATGGCGTGTTGTTATGACTCCATTTCATGTTTTTCTATCTTCCCTATCATCCCTAGCGTTACATAGATAAAGTTTTCCTTAGTGTGTGGACTGTACTTAATAAGACAATTTTTTGTATATCTCTTAAGCTGGGGTTTCCAGGGATTCTTTCAATGTGTTGTTTTGTTCCATATTTTATCATTCCAAGTGCACCTACTATCACTGGCACAACTCTTGTTTTCAATTTCCACATTTTTCTATTTCAATTTCCAGGTCTTTATATTTTGACAGTTTTTCAAATTCCTTGATTGCTATGTTACAATCCGCTGGACAAGCCATATCAATTAATAGACAAGTTTTCTCCTTCTGGTTTTTAACAATAATGTCTGGCGTGTTTGCTTCAATTTTTCTGTCTGTGTAGATGGTGTAATCCCATAAAATGGTTACATCTTCTATTTCTGTAACCGGTGCTGGGTGATGTTCATACCAGTGTTTGTTTACAGATTTTCCATAATGTTTGCACATTGCCCAATGTAAATATTGCCCAACTCTATCGTGGCGATTTTTATATTCATTTGGAGCAAGCACAGAACAGCCTGAGATTAGGTGGTCTATTGTTTCTTGGTGTTTATCACAAAACCTGCATTTTGGATCCATATTATTATGCATAATATTTGCCTGAAAGTTTCTCGTGAAAAGACTTTGGTCTTGTGCTGCAAGTATAAATCCTTCAGTTTCAGACTTTAATCCAGATGCACGTAACCATCGATGAGTATTAACTTTGTCAACATTGGATTTATTGGCACGTTCTGGATATTGGCCATGCAGAGGTTTGTCTTGCCAGCGTTGTTTCATCTTTCCAAGAGCTTTATCTTTGGCTTTCATTTTCATATTTTTTGCCGCAATAGTTGGTTCTTGGCTTCTGTTTTGCTTTTCTACAGAATCTACTAACTGTAAATCTTGTTTGTATTTACTGCCTTCTTTTATTATTGAATATTTTTTCTTTCTTTCTTCATGTTGCCTTACTAATTGTATCATCCAATCCTTTGTTGTTTCTATGTATGTTAGTAAGCCAATAGTTGTTGTCTTGTATGACAATTCCAGCTGAATAAGACCTCTTCCACCTTCTTTACGGGTATGTATAGACGGTCTACATCAGTCTTTGGATGATGTATCTTATGCTTAGAAAGAAGCTTTCTTGTTTTAGCATCCATTCGTCTGATGTCGTTTAGAGTCCAGTTTAAGATGTTGAAGCTATATTGGACAACTGGGATTGCAAGGCTATTAATGGCCATAACTCTGTTCTGTGAATTTAATTCAGTTTTTGATATCATTCGTAGCCTTCTATAGTACTCTTTACGCACTATTTCTTTCATTTTTTTATGGTGAATGTTTTCGCTCTCATTTACACCTAGGTATTTATAAGCTTCTTCTGGTTTCAATTCTTTTATTGTTACAGCAGGGTCTAGGCTAATTGAGGATGTTCCTTGTATTAATCCACGTAAAACTGTAGCTTTAGCACATTTATTCAAATTAAATTTCATTCCAATGTCTTCGCTGAAGCATTTTACAGTTTGCAGAAGACCTTCCAGCTCATTATCATTCTTAGCATATAACTTTAAGTCATCCATGTAAAATAGATGGCTTATTTTCTTTTGGCCTATTTTATAACCACATTCTGTCTTATTAAGTTGACTGGTTAGTGCTATTAATGATATGCAGAATAGTAAGGGAGATAAAGAATCACCTTGAAATATACCTCTTTTGATGTTTATTTCATCAGACTTATAGGTTCCATTTATATGATTGATATATTATTTATATATTCCATTTATATGATTGATATATTATTTATATATTTTTATATATTATATATTATTTATATATTCCATTTATATGATTGATATATTATTATTATGTCATTTTTCATCATATTTAGATTTCTGCATTGGTCTCACTACCAACCAAGTCTGCGGGGAGACCTAAGGCAGGTAGTGGCGTGTTGTTATGACTCCATTTCATGTTTTTCTATCCTCCCTATCATCCCCAGCATTACATAGATAACGTTTTCCTTAGTGTGTGGGCTGTACTTAATAATACAATTTTTTGTATATCTCTTAAGCTGGGGTTTCCAGGGATTCTTTCAATGTGTTGTTTTGTTCCATTTTTTATCATTCCAAGTGCACCTACTATCACTGGCACAACTCTTGTTTTCAATTTCCACATTTTTTCTATTTCAATTTCCAGGTCTTTATATTTTGACAGTTTTTCAAATTCCTTGATTGCTATGTTACAATCCGCTGGACAAGCCATATCAATTAATAGACAAGTTTTCTCCTTCTGGTTTTTAACAATAATGTCTGGCCTGTTTGCTTCAATTTTTCTGTCTGTGTAGATGGTGTAATCCCATAGAATGGTTACATCTTCTATTTCTGTAACCGGTGCTGGATGATGTTCATACCAGTGTTTGTTTACAGCTTTTCCATAATGTTTGCACATTGCCCAATGTAAATATTGCCCAACTCTATCGTGGCGATTTTTATATTCGTTTGGGGCAAGCACAGAACAGCCTGAGATTAGGTGGTCTATTGTTTCTTGGTGTTTATCACAAAACCTGCATTTTGGATCCATTTATTATTATTATTATTATTATTATTATTATTATTATTATTATTACCGTTTTGTTTTTATTTTATCATTATTTTTATTTTTCAGTATTAGAATTGTGGACATACACGTTATTGGAAGCTAATTACATTTTCTGGTAAGTATTTTTATACGTTACGCATCCAAAGAGAGAAATGGCAATTGAAAATTATTTATAACATTGTGGAAACACAATTAATAATTAACAAGTTACTACCCCCATTTCAATGCCAAAAAATCGCCCTAACTAATTCTGTTGTAACAAACTTCTCTCAAATGTACTTTTCTCAACAATTCTATTTTAACAGATGTCTCTCAAATGTAAATTTTTTCTAAATTCTATTCTAACAAATCTCTCTCAAATGTATTTTTCTTCTCAATTGTATTCTAACAAGTTTCCTTTCATAGATATAAATTCCTTCTCAAGTCTGTATTAACAAGTCCTCTCACGCAAATATATTTCCTTATGAATTCGATTCTAAAAAGCACCCTATTTCAATTTTATTTCCTTCCCGATTCCATTCTAAAACGTCTCCCCTCTCAAATTCATTTCCTTTTCAATTTTATTCTAAAAAATTTACTCTCTCAAATTAATTTCTTTCGGTTCTATTCTGACAACTCCCCTCTCAAATTAATTTCCTTGTCAATTCTGTTCAAACTTATCTCCTCACTCAGATTTATGTTCCCTTTCCAATTCTTTTCATGTCTCTTCACTCAAATGTCTCTTCACTCAAACGTAAATCCTTCTCAGTTCTCAGTTCGATTCTAACATGTATTCTGCCTCAAATGTATTTTCTTTGTCAATTTTTCTAACAAGTCTACTCTCACAAATTCATTTATTTCTCAATTATACATATTTCAGAGTGTTTCTCCTCACAAATATATTTCCTATTCAGTTTTATTCTAAGAATCCCCGTCTCTCAAATTTACTTAGATCTTCATTTTATTCTAACAAGACTCCTTTCTCAAAGGTATTTTACTCCACATTCTATTCTAAAACGTCTCCCTTTCAAATTCATTTCCTTCTCAATCTATTGTAACAACCCTCTTCTCTCAAATACATTTCCTGGTCGATTGTATTCTAAAAAATATCCTCTTTCGAATTCATTCTCTTCTTAATTCTATTGTAACAACACTCTTCTCTCAAGTTCAGTCCCTTCTCAATTCTTCCATCTAATTTGATTCCATGGTCGATTGTATTCTAAAAACATCTCCTCTCTCAAAATAATTTCTTCTCAATTCCATTCTAACAAACTCTTTTTTCTCAAATTCACTTTCTTTTCATATCTATTCTAAAAATCTCTTCTCTCAGAATCATTTCCTTCTCAATTCTATTCTAACAACTCTCTTTTATCAAATTCATTTCCTTTTCAAATGTATTCTAAAAAAACAATCTCTTCTCTCAGATTCATTTCTTTCTCCATTCTATTCTAACAACACTTTTCTCTCAAATTCATTTCCTTCTCAGTTTTATTCTAACAATTCTCTCCTCTAAGATTTCCTTCTCAATTCTGTTCTAACAACTGCCTTCTCTCAAATTCATTTACTTCTCAATCCTATTCTAAAAAATCTCTTCTCTCAAATTCATTTCCTTTTCAAATCTATTGTTTTAATTTCTTCTCTCAAATTCATTTCCTTCTCAATTCTATTCTAAAAATATCTCCTCTACCAAATTTATTTCTTTCCTAAATCTACAATTACAAATCTTCTATCGCAATTTTTTCTCTTTCCCAATTCAATTTTCTTAAATTATAATACAGAACAGTAAATAATAGTTTTGAGAAAATAATAAGCAATAGTTTAAAATATCCAAATTCATAGGTAATTTTCTTCTTTCTTTTCTTACGTTTCGTGTTTTTTTCCAAAATGTGGTAGCGATCATCATTCTCCACAACTTTTGGTCTTTTGCTGCACTCAGTAACTTTTTACACTCTTCCATCCATATTTATCCTTGTTCTGCTATCCATTCACTCAAACTATTTTAGCCTATCAGGGCTCTTCACAACTTCCTCTCTTTTTTGGTTCTAAGTAACTTCTGACTCATTTCCTTCCTTCTTTGGCTTTGTTCTTCTATCCATTCGCTCAAACTCATTACCCCCTGTTTCCCCATTTCTTCTCTTGCCTTCAGTGTACTCAGTCAGTGTTAAATTTTCCAAACCCTCTTTCCTCGTTATGTGTCCCTAAAGCTTTGGTTGTCTCTTTTTTATTCGAATTATACTTTTCCTTGTAATTCCTATTTTTCTTACAACCTTCTATTTGGTTGCATATTCTTTTCGTTATTTGTCACTTCTAAGTTTCTTTATCTATTTGAAAATTGTCAAAAATTCATTACAATGTTAATTAGATATTAACATAGCTGTTCCGTTATCTGATTCTAGGGACATTTTATTATCTCTTAATCTCTTGCTTAGTTCTTGAAAGACATATTTCGCTATTCCTATGCGCCTTTGGATTTCTGAATCAAGTTTTCCTTGTTTGTTACTGAAATGAGTTGACAAGACTGGTTTTCCTTAACAAGGATTTAATCAACAAAACATTTCCTGACTAAGCAATTCGTCAACTGACGAATGCAAGTAAGGGAAGTAATTACACTAACAAAATGCCAAGGGCAGATAAGTATAGTACATTCTCCCCCTCCTTTTTTTTTTTTTTTTTTTTTTTTTTTTTACGGTTCATCATACCTCTTTGGCTTACGAATTTCCCGTTGGGATCGTCTGGGTATATCAGGAGTTCTTGACATTACTTGAGGAGGAATAATATTTAAATCACTTGGAGAAGATACAATTTCTGAGTTAACGATAGTTTGTGAATCGTTACTATCTACTTTTTCCTTGGGAGATTCATTAGTGGGTGTAGAATCATTTAGGTCTTTCTGGATATCATCTACAACATTCTCGCTTTGTAATGAGATCCTTGCTGGTGCTAGGTCGCTTACAGAGACTGTAGATTCGCGACCATTGGTGAATCTTATGTGTGCATATTGGGGATTTGCTTCGAGTAACTCTACTTCGTCAACCAATGGTTCGTACTTACTCGCTCGGACATGGCGACGCAAAAGAACAGGCCCTGGCTTAGATAGCCAAGTGGGTAAGGAATGGCCGCTGGGAGTTCGCCGTTGATATGAAAAGAGTCTTTCATGTGGTGTGGCATTAGTAGCGGTACAAAGAAGAGATCTTATGGAGTGTAGCACTTCAGGCAAAACCGTTTCCCACTGCGATTCCTTGAGATTTCTTGAGGCTAGGGCTAATAATGTGTGTTTCCATATAATCCCGTTATACCTTTCACACTGACCGTTTCCTTGGGGGTGATAAGGCGTTGTCCGGCTAGTAGCAATCCCGAGATTGGTGAGATATTCACGTACTTCCTTTGATAAGAAGGATGCACCCTTATCCGAATGGATGTAGGATGGCATGCCAAATACTATGAATATTTGACTTAGACCCTGTATTACAGAGTCTGAATTAGTGCTTGTACATGCGAAAGCAAAAGGGAAACGTGAGTACTCATCTATAACCGTTAATAGGTAACGGTTTTTCGAAGTTGAAGGAAGGGGCCCCTTAAAGTCAATGCTGAGTCGTTCCATTGGTTGTGTAGCTTTGACTAGGCGTCCAGCTTCTGGTGTATAGAAGCGTGGTTTCCATCTGGCACACACTGCACATGCTGCACACACTCTCTTAACCTCTTCAATAGAGTACGGAAGATTCCTTACTTTAACAAAATGAGCTAACCTGGTTATACCCGGATGACAAAGATGTTCGTGTATTTCATGCAATCTTCCCATGTTGTCGAGTGCATTGCACTGGACACGCGAGAGCGTATCGGCTGGAATATTGTTTTTCCCTGGTCGGTACATGATATCGTACTCGTAACACCCCAATTCCATTCTCCATCTTTCGATCTTGCTGTTCTTGATCTTTCCATGCCTTCTTGCATCAAACATGAAATTCACAGCTTGTTGATCTGTGACTATCACAAAACGTCGTGCTGATAGATAATGTGACCACTTTTTAACTGCCTCTACTATTGCACAAGCCTCCTTTTCTACGGAAGAGTGTTTTCGTTCTGTAGTCGTAAGTGTGCGTGAAAAGAATGCTACTGGACGGTTTGCTTGATTGAGAGTGGCTGCAATAGCAGTATCAGAGGCATCGGTTTCTACTACAAGAGGTATCTTTTCGTCGACTGAGTGCAATAAGGCCTTTTCAATTTCCTCCTTGAAGATTTCAAATGTTTTTATCGATTCTGGATCAAGGGGGAATGAATTAGCTGTTATTAAGGGTCTAATCTTATCAGAGAATTTGGGTATCCACTGGGAGTAGTAAGAGAATAATCCAAGCACTCGACGCAGAGAGGTTTTGTTCTGAGGAATAGGTAACTCTCTTAATGGCCGTAGACGTTCTGCATCAGGTCTAAGTAAGCCCTGTGATATACTATAGCCGAGAAAATCAATGGATGTTTTAGAGAACACGGACTTCTCTTCATTGAGAGTGAGGTTATACTGGGTAATAATCTTTTTTAATTTTTCTAAGTTCTCATCATGGTCTTGCTGATTTTTCCCGACTACGACAATGTTGTCTACATAGGCATACACTCCCGTTAGATTATTTTCCTTAATAATCTTGTCTATTATCCTTTGGAAACATGCAACACCATTGGTCACTCCAAAAGGAATTCTACAAAATTGGTAAAGTTTACCGTTAGCTTCAAATGCTGTATAAGGCTTATCTTCTTCTTTTATTGGTATCTGGTGATATGCACTCTTCAGATCCAATGAGCTATAAACTTTAAATTTTGATATTTCCTGGGCTAAGTCATCCATTCTTGGTAATGGATAAGCATCCAATCTAGTAAATCTGTTAATTGTTCTACTATAATCGACTACTAGTCTCTTTCTTTGACGTTCATTTGTTACTATTAAAACCTGAGCCCTCCAAGGGGAAGTACTTTCCTGAATTACACCCTCTCTGATCATTTTCTCAATCTCAGTCTGTATGAAACGTCTGTCACCCTCTCCACACCTTTTAGATTTAGTTGTAATAGGTTTACAGTCTGGATCAATGTTGGAAAATAAAGATGGTGTGTCCACTAATGCCGAGGGCACACTACAGGAGATAGGATGAGAGATTTCAAGATCTTTCTTAGAGCCACCGAATGCAAAAGATATAGTGGAATGTTGTGACATGAAATCTTGGCCAAGAATAATATCAGAGCAGAGGTTGGGTAGAACTGAAAGTTTTACATTTGGATACCACTCACCCAGAAGGTTCAAATCCACCGTACACTGTCCTTTGATAGAAGCTTTAAGTGATGATGACGCCATGGACACGTTACCAGTAGCAGGTTTTATTTGTATTTTGTGTTTCCTCACATAACTGAGGGAGATAAAGGATCCTGAGCTCCCCGTATCCATTAGCGCCGTACCGGCGCCATTTTTCCCGACCAATACGTATAATGCAGCCTGTTTTAGGGATCCTAAGGAGGCAGACGTAGTGTTGGATATCAACATTGTCGCGAGTCTGTGAGAGCATGTTGCAGCAGATGTCGTATTTGGGTTCGAACGGCACATTTTTGAGAAATGGCCTTCTTTTTTACATTTAAAACAGGTAGCGTTTCTTGCTGCACACACACTTCTGTTATGACGAGGTCCTCCACAAAAAAAACACGTATACTTGGTGTTAGCCGAAGCTGCACAACAAGCATTAATGGGGACCGTTGACTGGACACCGGTACAGTTATTTTCCTGAGAAACTGCACCCACAATTGGTGTTTGAGTGTATGTATATGCTTCTGAATTTTTCTGAGCTGCATGGAGCGCTCTAGCTTGGTCGATAGCTATATTTAAATGCAGTGTTTTGTTTTCAAGTAGCCGTTGTCGAATAACGTTTGAACGTAAACCTGTGATGAATGCATCTCTGACACAGTCGTCTCGGTTTTGAATCGCATCAACTGGTTTAAAGTTACATTCTTTCGCTAGTAACTGTAGTCTTTGCACGTATTCGTCAATATTTTCCTCCTCTTTTTGGCCGCAAGTGGCAAGTAAATGCCGGGCGAAAACTTCGTTCGGGGGTTTTATGTACAGTTCTTTCAGACGGTTAACTGCACTATCAAACGTATCACATTCAGCAATGTATTCGTATACCTCAGAAGAAATACAGTTTATCAGTGTATCGAGTTTATCCAAATCAGTATGGATGTTAGGGTCAACAATTTTACGTAGGAACGACGAGAAACTTCGAAGCCAGTGATTAAAGTGCTTACTTGAGGATGTTGTATTAGGAGGGGTGCCCAAACGTTCCGGCTTTAAGTATTTATCCATACTGTTGAATATGTTTTGTTGATTAAATTGAAATGAGTTGACAAGACTGGTTTTCCTTAACAAGGATTTAATCAACAAAACATTTCCTGACTAAGCAATTCGTCAACTGACGAATGCAAGTAAGGGAAGTAATTACACTAACAAAATGCCAAGGGCAGATAAGTATAGTACAGTTACCACACTACTCAGAAAATTAAATTTCTGCATATATTTCGGTTTGATGTTCCCAGTACGTAGCATACACCTTGGAGTGTCTCTTTTGTTAACAACCATACATTTTTTTACATTTATTAGCTAGTTCTTTCTTCTTGCTTTCTTTCATTTGATATCACTTATTTCCTTAATGACCATATTTGCTAATCAAGACCTCCTAGAGAAGGTAGCTGAAGAGAGTGACAAGAAAGGACTACAAATAAACTGCAAGAAAACCGAATGCATGGTCATCAGCAAAAAGAGCATCCCAAAATTCCAAATACAGGTGAAGGATACTAAAATCAAGCAGGTACAAAAATTTAAATATCTGGGAAGTGTTCTAACTGTGCGACACAGATCCGAAGACGAATTGGCATGGCGAAGGGCGCGTTTCAGAAGCTGAGTAAAGCATTAAGAGACAGGAGAATTTCGCTAGAAACAAAGAAACGTGTACTGGATTGCTGTGTGATGTCAGTTCTTCAATATGGCAGTGAATGCTGGACAATATCATCAAAGATTAAAGAAAAACTTGAAGCAATTGAAATGTGGTTCTACAGAAGGTCTTAATAATATTGCTTTCCTTGTTGGCAGCCAACCAGGATAATTGAAATGTGGTTCTACAGAAGGATGCTGCGGATATCATGGATCGAGCATGTGAGCAATGATGAGGTTTTGGAAAGAGTGGAAACGAAAAGGAAATTAATAGAGAGAATCAGGAAAAGACAGATGAAGTTTCTGGGACATGCAATTATAAATTAAAATCATAAATTATTATAAATTAATAATTATTAATATTATCAAAAATATATTATTATTATTATTATTATTATTATTATTATTATTATTATTATTATGTCATTTTTCATCATATTTCGATTTCTGCTTTGGTCTCACTACCAACCAAGTCTGCGGGGAGACCTAAGGCAGTGGCGTGTTGTTATGGTTCCATTTCATGTTTTTCTATCTTCCCTATCATCCCTAGCGTTACATAGATAAAGTTTTCCTTAGTGTGTGGGCTGTACTTAATAACTTTTTGTATATCTCTTAAGCTGGGGTTTCCAGGGATTCTTTCAATGTGTTGTTTTGTTCCATTTTTTATCATTCCAAGTGCACCTACTATCACTGGCACAACTCTTGTTTTCAATTTCCACATTTTTTCTATTTCAATTTCCAGGTCTTTATATTTTGACAGTTTTTCAAATTCCTTGATTGCTATGTTACAATCCGCTGGACAAGCCATATCAATTAATAGAAAAGTTTTCTCCTTCTGGTTTTTAACAATAATGTCTGGCCTGTTTGCTTCAATTTTTCTGTCTGTGTAGATGGTGTAATCCCATAAAATGGTTACATCTTCTATTTCTGTAACCGGTGCTGGGTGATGTTCATACCAGTGTTTGTTTACAGATTTTCCATAATGTTTGCACATTGTCCAATGTAAATATTGCCCAACTCTATCGTGGCGATTTTTATATTCATTTGGGGCAAGTACAGAACAGCCTGAGATTAGGTGGTCTATTGTTTCTTGGTGTTTATCACAAAACCTGCATTTTGGATCCATATTATTATGCATAATATTTGCCTGAAAGTTTGTAGTGAAAAGACTTTGGTCTTGTGCTGCAAGAATAAAGCCTTCAGTTTCAGACTTTAATCCAGATGCACGTAACCATCGATGAGTATTAACTTTGTCAACATTGGATTTATTGGCACGTTCTGGATATTGGCCATGCAGAGGTTTGTCTTGCCAGCGCTGTTTCGTCTGTTCAAGAGCTTTATCTTTGGCTTTCATTTTCATATTTTTTGCCGCAATAGTTGGTTCTTGGCTTCTGTTTTGCTTTTCTACAGAATCTACTAACTGTAAATCTTGTTTGTATTTACTGCCTTCTTTTATTATTGAATATTTTTTCTTTCTTTCTTCATGTTGCCTTACTAATTGTATCATCCAATCCTTTGTTGTTTCTATGTATGTTAGTAAGCCAATAGTTGTTGTCTTGTATGACAATTCCAGCTGAATAAGACCTCTTCCACCTTCTTTACGGGTATGTATAGACGGTCTACATCAGTCTTTGGATGATGCATCTTATGCTTAGAAAGAAGCTTTCTTGTTTTAGCATCCATTCGTCTGATGTCGTTTAGAGTCCAGTTTAAGATGTTGAAGCTATATTGGACAACTGGGATTGCAAGGCTATTAATGGCCATAACTCTGTTCTGTGAATTTAATTCAGTTTTTAATATCATTCGTAGCCTTCTATAGTACTCTTTACGCACTATTTCTTTCATTTTTTTATGGTGAATGTTTTCGCTCTCATTTACACCTAGGTATTTATAAGCTTCTTCTGGTTTCAATTCTTTTATTGTTACAGCAGGGTCTAGGCCAATTGAGGATGTTTCTTGTATTGATCCACGTAAAACTGTAGCTTTAGCACATCTATTCAAATTAAATTTCATTCCAATGTCTTCGCTGAAGCATTTTACAGTTTGCAGAAGACCTTCCAGTTCATTATCATTCTTAGCATATAACTTCAAGTCATCCATGTAAAATAGATGGCTTATTTTCTTTTGTCCTATTTTATAACCACATTCTGTCTTGTTAAGTTGACTGGTTAGTGCTATTAATGATATGCAGAATAGTAAGGGAGATAAAGAATCACCTTGAAATATACCTCTTTTGATGTTTATTTTATCAGACTTATAGGTTCCATTTATATGATTGAGGTAAATGGTTGTTTTCCATATAGACATGCACTGTTTGATGAAATTGATGATGACGGGCGATATCTTGTATATATTTAAAGTCTTTAAAATCCAGTCATGTGGCACACTATCGAATGCCTTTCGATAGTCTATCCAGGCTGTACTAAGATTTTTCTTTGTACTGTAGCAGTTTTCCAGGATCATTTTGTTAATCAGCAATTGGTCTTTACAACCATAACAGCCACGTTTGCACCCTTTTTGTTCAAGCGGTAACATGTCATTTCTTTCTAAGAATAAATATGTCTGCTTTGTTAAAATAGATGTTAATAGTTTATATGTTGTCGGAAGACATGTAATTGGTCTGTAGTTTTTCGGATTTTTTGTGTCACCATTCTTGGGTAGAAGAAATGTAATTCCTTTTGTCAACCATGCAGGAATTCTAGTGGGATCGTCAACCATTTCTTGAAGTTCTTTGGCTAGTTTTTTATGTGATGCGCTTAAATAATATAGCCAAAAGTTAGGAATTTTATCTATGCCTGGGAATTTCCAATTGTGTGTTTTTTTTAGTGCATATTTAACATCATCTTCTGTAATTCCAGACCATGTCTGTTCGGGTTTATTTTTCATTCTTTCTGTCTCTTGCGTAATCCAATGTACTTCCTTGCTAAGTTCTTTAGGGCAAGCCCATATCTTTTCCCAGAACTGTGTGACTTCTTCCATTCTGGGGGGTACTGTCACTTCAATTCTTTTTTTACCTATTTCCCTGTAAAATCTCTTTGTATCAGTCTGAAAAATCTTGTTTTCTCTGTAAAATCTTGCTCTTTTTTCATAGCGTCTTATTCTTTGAGCCTTCAGTTGGATTTTTTGCTTTATTTTTTCTTTATTTGATAAGACGTCATTTTCATTCTTGATGTTATATTTTTTTACGGCTCTTCTGCTTTTCCTAGTTCTTATATTTATTCCTCTACTCAGTTCATCCAATATTGATAGTTCACTTCTAAGTTGTTCTATTTCTTTTTCTATTTTTCTTTTCCAAGGTGGAATTTCACGTCTACGAGACTGCCTTGTTTTTATTTTGATATTTAATTTTTTTGTTGCTGCTGTTGCTGATGCATATATTATTTCGTTAAGATTTGGATGCGGGTCTTCATCCAGTATTGATTTCAGTGCTGCATTGTAGGGTTTAATAGTACGGAGGTTATGTTTTGTTGGTAGTAATTTTGGGAGCTGTTCACGTTCCTCCATTGTAATACTTTGTATTTGACTTAGATGGTTTTTTATTTCTATCTTGGCTTCCTGTATATTGTTCTTATTTTCCGTCAAATAATTATCTTCGATGTGTTCTGAACTCGTTTTATTTTTGTCTTTTAACTGACTCAGACTCAGATCACACCTTTCCAGCACTTTTAAACTTACATCATTATCTTCGCATTGATTTGCGTGTTTCACGGTTTCTACATTATGACCTGTGATTTGTTTGATGTTATTACTTTTTATTTCTGGTTCCGGTTCCTTTTCATATTTTGTTGATTCGACTCTTCTTGTTACAATTCTTTTAATTTCATGAATTTCGGCCTCTGTTAGTCGGTTATTACGAATAATGTACCTACGTACATTGGCCAATTTATTTTCGTCAATATACTTTATATAAGTTGGTCAAGCAAATAGATTTGCTTGACCAACTTTTTCACGCCAAATGTCATATGTTTGGCGAGTCATGTTTTTTTGAGGTTTGAGTAACGCTTCATGAAATGCAGTCATAACGACTTTGTACTCCTCACGAGACCATTTTATTTTTTATTTTTTTAAATATACGGTTGTAGATCTAGCTGGTGAATTTTCAGGACCATCATTAGGATTATCCTGGTTGTGGGGACCTGAAGATTCATTCTTTGTGTAGGAGTTTGTTCCTATGGCAGATTTTTCGACCTCAGGTAGGTTCCCTCCTGAAGGACGGGCTCCCTGTTTATCCACTGGAAGAGCCATACTGGACTTTTTATTTCTATTTGTATTTTTCATGTTTTTCCCACGAGTGACGCACGGGTCCAAAAGTCCACCCAAAGTTGCCCGGCACGTTGGGTAACGGTCTTTTACAAACAGGGTCCCGAAGCCTGTAGGGAAACGTTTGTGACCTCATAACGCAGTAGCCATTCACTCCTCGGCACGATTAACACCTTGAGTTTCGGGTTGTTGTTCGGAGTTTTCCTTCTCCTAAATGGTCTGCCAAGCAACATCTGACATATACGCGATTGGAATTCAAGGAGAAAGACGCTGGTTAAAAAAAAAAAAAAACTTTGGCCTAGCAACGGCTCAACGAAACAACACATCAATACTAGAGTATTTTGTTAAAAAAAAAAAAAAAAAAGAAAATTTGTGAAATATCGACAGCTAAAGGAAATATAATACGGATGATTTTATTTATGTTCATTTAAAGAGCAAATAGATAAATTAATTAAAATAAAACAGAATTTCATAAAAAAAAAATCCTGTTTATATTAAAACAGAATTTCATATTGAGAAAAGGAAAAATTCAAATAGAGAGACGCTGGTTGAAAAAAAAAAAAACAAACATACTTGGGCGTAACGGTTGATCAACGGAAAAAAAAAAAAAAAATGTAATAATTTGTTCGTCCACTCTATCATTTATTTTTTCAATAAAGTCGCTGGTCAAAAATAGGGTTATCAGAATAAGATAAATTAAATAAGTAAATTAAATCAATAGATAAATAAAAATAAATATATCAATAAATACGTAGACTTTCTATAAAATAATACCATATAAATTGCTTTTCATCGGATTTAATTTATTTTCTTGTTTTGTTTTGTTTTTAAGAAAATTATAATAGTTAAAAAAAAAATTTCGATAATATCTAAAGAAAAAAAAATCCTGTTTATATTAAAACAGAATTTCATATTGAGAAAAAGAAAAATTCATAGAGAGAGACGCTGGACGCTGGTTGAAAAAAAACAAACAAACTTGGAAAGTAACGGCCGTTCAACGGAAAAAAAAATAAACATCACTGCACTTAGAGAGTATTGTTAAAATAAAAAAAACAATTGTTGCTACTATTAACCTTTGTCCTTGCAAAAAAAAAAATTCAAAATCTTTTTTTTTTTTTTTTTTTTTAATAGGAAGAAAAAAATGGACATACCTTTGAGTTTACTACCGTAACATTTAAAAATAATAATTTGTTCGCCCACTGTATTCTGTGTTATTCTTTCATTAAATCCAACGAGAATAAAATTATCGAAAAATAAATAAATATATAAAATGAACGAACAAATATAATAAATTATTACATATTCTTTCTAAGAAAGAATATCGTAGATCGTACATTTTTTTTCTCCCCTTCCTTTTCTTCCTCTAGTGTTTTTCGTCGTATTTTTCCCTTTTATTATTATTATTATTATTATTATTTATATTACTATTTTATATATAATGATTAAATAATTTAAATATCAATAATAAAAATGATTTAAATATCAATAAATAATTTATATATATATATTATTATTATATTGATATTAATATTAGGATATTATTATATGACTATTATCATTATTATATTCTATTAATAGTATCGTTATTATATTCTGTTACTATTATTATTAGATTAGATTATTACAATTGTAGATTATTACCATAATACAGACATTGCCATAATATTACCATTACCATAATAGTACATGATAATCTAGATCTAACGTGCTTATTTAAAAACATTGCAAAATAAAGATCATTTCTTAGTTTTTATCTTGAATATATATAAAAATTCTTAGCAAAACATGTCTTAAAAACATTCAACTGGTCAGGCAATTACTAGATTGTGTTTTTAAAGAATTCCAAAGGTCATTGTTGGTTCAAGTCTTCTAAGTTGGGATCGGTGACCTTTTCCTTGTTGCTTAAATGTAAATGGTCCCTAAATGCCATGAGAATATTTATGCGAATAAATATATTCACACAAGGCTAAACCAAAGACGAGAGCGCATTATCACTTACTGTAAGCCGTTACTTGATATCAAAATAAGCTTGTTTTGAATGGAAGGTTTTAGCGTCTATGGAATTTGAAGGTGCGTTTGTTGGTGGTGTTTTATAGGTGGGTGCATGTTCACGGAAAATTAATTAAAGAAGCATACATTTTTTTTACTAGGGACTGCATTAAAAATGACAGACAAGGTATTATCATTGAGGTCTTAATAATATTGCTTTCCTTGTTGGCAGCCAACCAGGATAATACCTTGTCTGTCATTTTTAATGAGACTGTTGCCCAAATATACAATATATATATATATATATATATATATATATATATATATATATATATATATATATATGAATTATTTAATGTGTCTTAACCAATCGACCACGCACGAAGGAATTCATAGTTAGACGAGGATAATACCTTGTCTGTCATTTTTAATGAAACCTGTATAAAAGAGAGACTGTTGCCCAACTACACAATAAATATATATATTATCGAATGTGTCTTAACCACTCGACCACGAAGAAATTCATAGTTAGACGAGGTCGAAGAGAATTTTTTCTTATGAAGTATATTGTTTGGATTCTTATAGTATAAGACGTTAAAATGATGGCTTTTCTATTGATTTTCTTATATGTTTAATATGTTGGCTTTGGAAAGTAGTGGTTCTATTAGGAAAGGTGAAATTGGGAAAACCGGAAAGCAAATTAATATTTTGTTAATATTTGATGGCGACACTGAAGGATTTTCCTTTTGAGCAAATTATTTTTTTCTTTTGATGAGTATGGCATTTTTAGGTTGACACTGTGGCTGAATTTATTTTTAGTTATATATGAGATTCCTTTTGTGTTCATGGACACGTTTTTGTTTTTAGTTGTTGTTTTTTGTTTTGTTTTTTTAATTTCTGTATGTTTCTCCAATGTATTGTGAGGAACAGTTTTAGATACTTATTTATATATGCCTGCTTCTGAATTATTATTGATAGGATTTTTTAGATCAGATTATTGGTTTTGGAAGGGCTGGGACTATTTAGATGTTGTTTATATGAGACAGGTTGTTTTCTATAGGGGATGTTATGGAGTTGGTAGGTAGTATCATGCATCTGCTTTTGTTTAATTTATTATTGTAGATAATGTCATTTTTATTACTTTTCTGTATTTTTATACCTTTTTTTACCTTGTGAATAAAGTGATGTGGATATTGTAGGTTTTTAATGTGCTTTCTAAGCATATTATTTATATGGGTAAATATTCATACTTCAAATTCTTCATGCTCTGAAATAGAAACTATAATTATACCAGATTTAAATTTAGAGTAGTTTGAGTAGAAACTGATCAGGTCGTTTTTGCTGAGAGCTTTTCTGTAAACGTCAAAATTGAGTTCGTTATTGTTTTTGCGTAACATGATATCTAGGAAGAGAATAGTATAAATGGTTCTAGTTTTAAAGGTGAAGTCTATTGTAGGTTCAACCCTTGGTTGACAAGATCTGTTAGATTAGTACTTTGTAGATATATTAGTAGGGGGTCGTCCTTGTATCTGAAATAGGAAGATTTTGGTGATAGAATGTTTTTGAATATGTCAATTTCTAATAACTCTAAAAATAGTCAAGCGAGAACGCTGCTGAGAGGAGATCCCATCGGTAAACCAATATTTTGTCTCTATATATTCATTGTAGAGAAAAAAAGTTCTCTATGTCTCTTGGATATGTCCGTTTTCTTTTTGGTCCATGGGTTAAAGTAAATAAGTATAAGCAGTTTTATTATATTCGCGCTTAAGTCAGCCTTGCACAGAGTTGGAACGACCAAAGAAAATAATGCAGAGTCAGCCAGTCAGCCGCTCAGTTGACCAAGGGCGGCACAATCTTCTCAAGGCAAGATGTCTCTGTGTTGATTCTGAGCACCTATCGGAAACTGAATGGAAGTATAACGTCACCAACACTAGTGAGCACTGTAAACTCCTTTGTAATCACCATTAGACCCACCCAACTCTTTCAGAATCCTCTGCATTGTCTACAGATTATCAATCAAACACTCTAAAATATTCGTTTTTGGAACTTTCAGCGCCATTGCCAAGAAAGACAGCATGCCCTTTCCAAATTTTTTGACCGAATGAATTGCGTCATTGTGCTCTTTTTCTCACAGACGGTGCCCAGCTGACCCTACTGTAGTGTGCTGTAAAAAAAATAGCGAACAAACAACGTGCATGCGCGAAAATTAAAATTTGAAATGGTGACAATTTCCCTATCGCACTCTGTGCATACAGTCTATACCGGATATTGAGAACTTTAACCCATTAATATACCGTACCTTAACATTATATATATATATATATATATTACTAAAATATTTCTTGTCGGTCGTCTTCAAAGAAACACACACACACACACATATATATATATATATATATATATATATATATATATATATATATATATATATATATATGTTTCGACAAGAAAGATTTCATTAATTTTTCCAGTATTCTTACATGTTTCCTATTTGTTGAACATAAGGAATATAAAAATGTTTCGTAATTATTATTTTTACAAGCGCTTTCAGCCACTTTACTGGCCATTGATATATTTCCGATATTGTTATTTTCTTCACATAAAATCTTCTTTGTCTGACGTTTTTCACGAAACATGCTTAGAAGAAAGCTTGTTGCTCACATGTATAGGTACAAAGATTTTGTCTTTTTAATAGAGGAGATTCATGCCGACTTCGAAGTTTCGTGCGGACACAGTTATGTCTCATTTTATTCTTGTTTATATAGAACTAGCAATATAGCCCGGTGTTGCTCGGGTGTAATGAAAGCTTTAAAAGTAATCCATGGTCCTGGAGCTCACACTCTTTGGACGTTGGCACGAAAGGCTAAAAAGCAATAGTTGTTTCCAGTTAAAACGAAACCGTAGACTGAAAGAAAAATGAATGGATGGAAGTCAAATTTTGATTTCCTGGTATCGATATCAAATTTTCTGCACTATTGTAAGAACTGCAACCTTGAAATTTCTGAATATCGTTTCTTATGTCTTTGTCTATGAGTGTATCAAATTTGATTAAGTCCGGACCACTCCTTCTATAAGCCGATTTATTCGATTATCAATTTTCGATATTTATCGGGGGTACCTCGACACAAAACCTAGCTAAGAACACTCGCAGACGCTTATAGTACAACTGTGTACATTTTCAAGAAAATCAGTTCAGCCGTTTTGGAGTCTATAGGTAACGGATACACACACACACAGACACACACACACACAGACAAAGTTCCATTTATAAATAAGTTTAGATATGCTGTGATATTGTGGGAATGGTCACAAAAAACCGTCACGTGGCAAAACATACCAACACATTGAGGAAAAGGTCAAACCAATAAAACAGAGGGCAACTAAACAAAAGTGTCCATCCTAATTAAACAAGCATCCATTCACTCATACACTTAACATAAGAATAAATCAAACAACTACAAAAGAAAAAGAAAAAAGAAAAAGAAAGGTAAAGAAAAATCAACCAATCACAAACAGGACTACTCCCACAATTTTACACTATATTCTATATTAACCCGAGAACACTAACCATGGGTATATAGTACCCAGCGCAAATGACGCCATTTTAATTACAATTTAATTACAACTTTCAGTACCTTATTTTATTACCTAAATAATGTTTTTCAGTTCCTATTAATGTTAACTCAAAGTATAATGTTTGAAATGTCTGCATGTAAAATCTTTCAAATAAATATTTATATTTAATATTTTTTGATATTTTCAAAATTGGGTATGATTACCCATGGTTAATAATGGTGTCACTTTAATTGATGGTTAGTGTTCCAGGGTTAACACTAAAAAACCGGGACTTAACGGCAAACAGCCTTGACGAGTGAGAGCATCATAACGGCGTCCTCGCGAAACTCCGAAGTCGGCATGAATCTGCTCTATTAAAGAGACAAAATCTTTGTACTTATCAACGATCTACCTACACCCCGATATCGAGCACTTTACGATTAAAAAAACCTGCTTGCCAAAATATATTTTATTATTAATAACCACTGAAAAACAACAACCTTGGCGCTAAACACTATAACAATTAAACTCTATATATATGTATATATACGTTATTTATAGCAGACACAAGAATTTGAGTTTTCACACCAGTCGTTCCCTGAAATAGGCAATGGCTTTAAAAACAACACTTGTCAGGAATGTGCCGACGTCTTATGAAAATAATTTCAAAGCATTAAGGATTCATCCCCGGAGATAGAAACAGAAGAACCGAATGTCCCTGCGGCTCAGGGGTTTTAACTGGAGCATTAACTTGAAGCGCTCTATAAAAAAAAAATCACATATTTCCACAGTAAATATTTTCTTTATCAATTCTTTTATTTCAATTTGTAACACGCTTATAAAGCGCATTATAGCTTTGACTGTTGCTAACTACACAGTTGAAGGCTCAACATATCTTTATTCAGTGGCGTAGTTATAGAGTGTGCCGTCCGGGGCAGCTCTTGAATATAGATCAGAATCCGACTTAATGATGAAATAAGAAAGGAAACTTTTAGCAATCTAATATGTTTCATTTTTTATCAAAGCTTCATCAAAGAATGAGATATGGAGAAAAAGAAGAAAGAAATTCTGATATTTGTCCTTTTGTATTGTTCGGTTTTCATTGATTAATCATGTTTCACGTACATTCGAAGCGTTAAACAAATTTTAGTATAATTTATGGCATTCGGAATTCAAGTAGTGACGACGTGTTCTTTCGAAATTCCAAGAAACTAACGGATTCCAAACTTAACTGAAATATCGTGTTGCTTCATGTATGTAAGAATTCGAGTTTGTCTACAGTTAAATGTAATCACCACTGCTACTCCAACAATTAATTTTTTTGCACTTCCCATCTGTGGAACATACTTCCGTTTACTTGCTTCTCATAGCTACAATCTCCAAAAATTTAAATGCAACGTCAATTTCCATCTTCTGTCTTCTTAAATCCTGTTCATCCTTTATCCTCTCTTCAATACCCTCTGTATCCAATAATTTTTTTCACCTAGCTTGACGGGGGTAAATGATTAAAAAATGTGGGATTTAGTGGATAATGTATGTTCATAAGTGTGTATGTGTGTTCCGATATATATATATATATATATATATATATATATATGTCAGCTCAATCACTGATATTGAGCGCTTTCAAATAAGTAACGCGCATATATAATCTATAAATGATATAATATATATAACAAATTGCATATATATATATATACATTTCACACACATGTACACACACACACACACACACACACATATATATATATATATATATATAAAGAGGAAAAGAGAGAGAGATGAATAAATTCATATATTCTTTTAAAGATTTACTTTTTATGTTTGTGTGTGTGTGGAGATATGAAATTTGCTAGTTATGAAATTTGAGGAATAAAAAGACAGTATTGGTCAAAAGGTTGATGATATCAATTATATATTAGTAGGCTTTTGAATAAACTGAAGTATGAAGAAAAAGATTTTAAAGTCGGGATATTCGGACACACCTGTCTCTTTTTTTTTTTAGTGAGACGAAGAATAAACAAAGTAGTGGGACTTACGCTTTTGTTGATACGCTTTTGAAGAATCTTGTTATACGCTCTTAGTGTGATTTTTTTTTTTTTAATATATTTCAACACCGATCTGCGTTTTCCTTGACGGATTTTGAATGAAGACGCCAAGAGCAAACATCTGATGCCATCAATACTATGAAACGGTTGGTTGAAATGTGCAGAAATAGGGAAATTGTTGTTGTCTCTGATGGTTTGTTTATGGTTACTGAACCAATGACAGACTTCCATTCCAGTTTCTGTCAAATAATTTCCTTTTTGTTTTTGTTTTTGCAAAAATAAATATATAAGATTTCAACTGTCACAATTATAAACAATAGAGTTTTAAATCACACACACACACACACACACACACACACACACACATATATATATATATATATATGAATAAATTTATATCTTTCTTTTACAGATATACTCTATCTGAAATTTATATATATATTTAAGTTTTAAGTTAGTAATTCATCGAGGAGTTTTTATTAAACCTCAACAGAATGCAGAAAGCACTGGACGGCCGTTTCGCCCTATATTTGGGACTCATCAGCAGTGAACATCCACTACCAGGAATTGAAACCCAGACAGTTACGTTATTAAGCAAACGTTATTAAGCAGGATATTATATATATATATATATATATATATATATATATATATATATATATATATATATATATATAAGTAAGTAATTAAGTAATTCATCAGGCCTCAGATCACCAAAAACGCAAAACAATGAAAATTCACCAAAATATATATATATATATATATATATATATATATATATATATATATATATATATATATATATATAAGTAAGTAATTAAGTAATTCATCAGGCCTCAGATCACCAAAAACGCAAAACAATGAAAATTCACCAAAATATTTATGTATCAACTACCGCAAGAATCATTCAACTTTTACTCATCTTATCAAAAGACTGTAAAACCAGAGCAAAATTAAAATGCAACATTCGTGTTCTTTATATTTAAATATAAACCAAACTATGGCATTACTCGAGATCCAGTCGCAGCCATCACTATGTATATAATGTACAAGTCGCGTATTCAAGCCAAAAGATGTTTCCAAAACTAGGATTGGACTTATATAGTGGGTATAAAATCCTTTACCACTGAGTTGTAAACAAGTGGAATATCGCTACTAACAATTACTGTACGCAACTTAAACGAAGCAATGTTATTAAAAATCTACTTGGTACGACGTGTAATCTACGTTATTAGTATTTTATAGGATTTGATGTTGACTTTAATATGTTTGTCAGTAAACCTGATGAATTGCAAATGTTTACCAAGTTATATAGATACAATATACACCACCTACCAGTCTTTTGTTTGTTATACAATATATATTACAGTTAGTGTTCCAAATATACAGGTAAGTAGTATAAACTTATATAACTTTGGCACAGGATATCATAAACTGTAGCACCTTCATCTACCGGTAGGCCTAAGATTTGGACCACTGGTAGCCTACAATATGTTTACGGGTCGGCCTATACGGTAGGTATAGGCCTAGATCAGAATTTTCAGCTAAATTCTTTAAGTCAACTTGTACGCCAACTGATATGTAAACAACAATTTACGGTATATATATATATATATATATGTGTGTGTGTGTGTGTGTGTGTGTGTGTGTGTGTGTGTGTGTGTGTGTGTGTGTTCTTTCCGTTTTATGTTTGGCAGGCGTTTTTACTTAAGTGCGCCTGCATCATGACCATTCCATTTTGCAAGGAATATTTGTTTGAAAACGCGATATTTGTGTGGTTAAATAACATTAAACCCCGAGTGTTTTATAAGAAAGCAAAAGTGGGGAAGCTTTTCTTTTTTCCCAAACTGCTCCTAAGGTAACTGATACCCGCCCTATAAAGTCTAGTTATCATAATCTAATCAGGAAAGAAGTTTGCTTTCGCCGCCCTAGAGCTAAAGCGGGCGCAGATGTCAGAAAAACTAACATAGAAGTCAGTATTAGAAGCCAAAACCAAAGGGATATCATGCTTTGATTCATTTTATAAGGCGTGAAGTGTTAAAAAAACAAAAACAGAAACAACCTAATTTGAAACAAAAGAAAAAATGCTTAACTTTTTGTAAATCAATTCACTCCATGCAAGGCAATAATGCCACTAAGACGGAAGGGGTTACTAGAAGCAAAAGAGAATTAAAAACAAATTTTGTTAGGAACTGGAAACAAGGGTAAAAAATTTTATTCCTGATCAAAAAACCGGGTAGGAATGTGAACTGGGCAATAGAGGAATCTATCTACTTCTATGTAATACCAGTCTTCCTAAATGGAAACTGACAAACGCTTCGTCAAATCGTCAGTAATGATAGACAAATTGAGCAACAAAATGTGGCACAACAGTTAGCTGACATTGCATACTAAACTAAAAGCATTCCAGGAATTTCCAGGTAGGAAAACATCCGGAAGGCTCCCATCAGCGGTACCTACGGTGTATCCTCGACATCACATGGAGAAACAAATTTACTAACACTTGTGCTGAAGCAAGCAGAATCCTGGAACTTGCATCTTGTCCTTTGTTAACTGTTATTTAAATTTTATTATTATGTTATATTGTATACATGCAAATGTCTTTTCTGAACTTAATGTAAAAAAAAATGTGAAATGATTTTTAAAAAATATAAGAGGCCAGTATTATCGGATAAAGTTTGTTCGAGAAACCTAATGATTTTTTTTAGATGTACGTTGTGGTGCAGTGGATATCGACTCGGAACTGCAAATCGGGGAGCCGAGTTCAAATTCCAATTGAATTCCTCGCGTTCACTTACGCAGAAATATCCTTGGGAAAGGTATTAATCCGTCTCTTCCTTCCAGTTATGGGTTAAATAAGAGGGCAGATTGGGTTTTCTATCCTTGGTTGGCAACCAGTCTAACTCAGAAAGTATTTGCAACCTACTGCAAGATAATCTTCTGGTCAGTCGGTCATGTCCCTTTCAAAGTGTGTATCACGTATGGCACTTAACTGAATGACTTTAGCCGGAAGAAATGAAAGTTGAACTTTCTGGTCCCATTCCAACTAATGGTGCATATAAAAAGATAAACCAATCGGTATCGTCTCTCCTTTTAGTTCCCGTTGCTTTGTTCCCGTTCCTTAATAATGTTTTCTTTTTGTTATATTCTTTCCCACTTGGGCACTTCAATGTGTTGTAATAGCAAGATTGTCTCGCTATATTAATTACAACTTAGTAGTAAGCTGGATCCTCAGTGGGTGCTCCATACATTCGGCCTTGTGCCACATCTAAGCTAGGCTTAGTAAGGGGATACTTTGACGTGGTGTAATGGTAAGCTAGTTTAACCTGCTACATCAGTTACAACTAAGTAGTGAGTTCGATCCTCAATGAGGGCTCCACACTTTCGGCCTTGTGCCACATCTAAGCTACGCTTATGAAATCTCTGTATACAATCGCACTCAGTAACACCATGCGTCTTAGTGGCCTTATTGCTTTGCTTGAGTGAAATGATTAAAAAACAAGTCATCAAAATCCTGGACCCATAAACTCGTGTGCAGATGACGGAGCTGATAGCATAATCGGCGAGCCGAGTTCAAATTCAACCTTAGTCTTACAGATTTTAGTTTCATTTGATTTCTCCTTGTTTTTCCTGATTTCGCTTCAAATCCACCCTTTCCTTTCATTTTGCTTTCAAATCTTTGTCCTCGACCGGTATCCTGTCTGCGAAAATAATTAATATTAACTTTTCCAAAAATGCCTTCTCTAAATTTGAACTTTTACTTCAAATCGAGTGAATGAGCTAGACTAGGGGCTATCAGAAATTGAACGTCCTTTTTAAGAATAGGGTTACTTCAGTTAAGGTCTGACTTCCTTGATATGAATAAAAGTGTAATTCTCTCGCTAGAATGCATAAACTGCTTCAATATGAGACGTGTTATCTATTATTAAACATCTAGTCATTAACTAGATAGGCTATCAAAAAAACTGAATTTCGAAGAGAGGTGAGGCTGCTGCTGGTAAATTGGCTCTTTCGTCAAACCATGACAGTAAAAGAGAAAAAAATATTCTCTCTGGAAATAGGTTATATTTTATGTGGGAAAAGAATACTTCGTAAATTGATCTTCGATTTCAGAAAAACAAAATTGGCTGTTTCTAACAAAATATTAGGTTACCCAAAACCACGTTTGTTTTTATCGTTAGGGTGGGATATTTGAATCGTTTAGTTTAACTGAGTTCTTTAAACAATCGTTTTTATGATTTTAGCTACCTGATCTCCGCACTAAGGCGTGATGAGACAAGTTTTTTTTTTTTTGTTGTTGTTGTTTTTTTATGTTGGGTAGTCGTTACACGGTCTTTGGTGGCCGGGAAAATGATTCTAACTCAGCTAGAAAATTTTCATTCATCTGCTCTATTCAATAGATATTGTACAATCAGATCAACATTCCTTTTTAAAATAAAACACAAATCCGGTTTTCAGTACACTGGTTTCTTTATTTATGGATCCATCTAGCATGGTCTGGTAAAGTTACCCTTGAGTCATTTTTGGTGTTACTTCTGTTTTTTTTTTGGGGGGGGGGGTGTTTTGTTTTTTGTTTTTTTCTCACGGCACACTAACGGAGATCTCTGCGACCAGCTAGAACTCCAATTGACTTCAGCCCTACATATCTCTCTCTCTCTCTCTCTCTCTCTCTCTCTCTCTCTCTCTCTCTCTCTCTCTCTCATACACACACGCACACACACATTACTGCCCGAGGCTCTACATATTCACCGGTTCGAATGACTATACAATTGCACAACCGGAATTCCATTTCATTTCGGACGAGTGACACTTGATCCCCAATTTTTCAATTTATTTGCTTATTTCAGATTTTTGGACAGCGGTTAATCATTTTGAAATACTCGTATATCGACTCTGCTGTTGGTTATCGTAAAACACCAGCACTTCAGTCAGTTAGTTAAGTGCCATACATGATACACGCTTGGGCGATCATGTCTCTTTCGAGACATGACTGACCGGGCAGAAGATTATCCTGCAGTAGGTAGCCATTACTTTCTGTGGTAGACTGGTTGCCAGCCAAGGATATAGAACCCAATCTTTCCTGTTATTTAACCCATAACTGGAGGGAAGAGACAGATTAATACCTTTCCCAAGATTATTTGTGCGTAAGTGAATGAATGCAATTGCAATTCGAACTCGGCTCCCCGATTTCTCGTTCCGAGACGATATCCATTGTACCACAACGCACATCCGCAATACCACTTCAGTCTGACATAAAATCATTCGCAGCCTATTTGATTGTGTGTGTGTGTGTGTGTGTGTGTGTGTGTGTGTGTGTGTGTGTGTGTGTGTGTGTGTGTGTGTGTGTTCTGAGCCAATCTAAAGGAGACCTTTATGCCACAATGTTACTAATGATATCTGGTTATCTAGTAGACTGAAGCTGTGATCATAATTTATGATCTTCAAAAGTACACCCTCCAAAGAGAGTTCATTTGATTCGTGTCATGACGACATTACGTTAGAAAGATAATCAAAATATTAAGCCCATCCTTTATGCGGTCGAATGGCAGGGTGTCTCCCTAGCACTTGAGTTTCTTCGTTGTCTATTGTTAGCAATTTTTCCGCCTTGTCTCATAATCTTCAATTTTGTTTCGATTGCCATTAGACATCTTTAAAAAATCATATAAATCCCTTGTAGAAAAATTAAGTTAACTATTGCATTGAATTTTGCCACATTTATTAGGAGTTTATTTCGAAAATTAATTGTCACCATGACAAATGATCAACGCCGCTACATAATAATAATCTTCAGTTATTAGGATTATAAAATAAGGAATGAGTAATATTGTGACGAGCCATAATCGCTCACACCTTGAAATAACACAGCAAATAAAAGATATACTTTTGAACAGAGTTTGAAGGATAGGAAAATACATTGGAAGTTTATAAACATCTAATGAAAAGATTTATCACTCAAAGAAGTTGGGGAGATCCATGATCGTTCAAGTCCTGTAAGAACACGGCACACAGAAAAAAAGAATACTTTATTTAACTTTTAGATAGCATCTTTTGCTAGTCTAACGCGCCTTTGAATGTCTCTGCCATATTTTACGTTACGTCATCTATCCATATATAAAACTCTGTGACTTTCGACCGTCCGTCCGTTCAGCACACTGTTAAAAATAGCCATACATTGACCGATCGAAAACAGGTAATGAGGTACAAAGTATAGTTGGTTTTACTAGGAGGCGCAAGTTAGTACAATATATTTTCATTGATTTTTTGGGGAAAATTTTAAGCTTTATTATTTAACATAAAAAAATTACCACTATTTTAAAAACTATTTAATGATTAAAATAACAAATACTTATTTGATAAAGTTTTTATACATATAGAAGAATTCAGTTTCCAGTTCCCCTTGCGTTTGCAAGAACTATAAACAAATCACAAGGTCAACTGCTTCAAAAAGTTTTTAATTTGGCCCCAGAAAGAAATATTTACACATGGCCAGTTGTATGTTGCATGCTCAAGAGTAAGAAATCCTAAGAATTTATTTGACACTGTTAAAAAGAAGAAAATTTTCTTAAAAATATTATTTCCAGTAAATTCCTATTAAATTAAATTAAATTAAAGAAATGATTAAACCGCAAAGTGACGTTTTGTTACAGTATTATTCATTAAATTTTTTGGTTCGTTGCTGGTCTGGTCGTCTAACGAAGTAACCTCCTTAGTATATAAAATAAATCTTGACTTATTCCTGAATCTTTTTCTTTCCAGATAATTTTTCTTTCAATACATTGTTATACCAACATTCTCATAATATATACTGTGATTACTATTTTTAAATGGCTTTTCAAAATACAACACTTCGAGCGGTGATTATTTTTGTAACAACCAAATAAATACTAACGTCGTCATGTTACAAAAAAAAAAAAAACTAGTTTGTTATAAAACATCCACAGGACATGTTGAAGGCAAACGTGGCATAAGATAACAGAGAATTACCTACGTGGCGAAATTGGGTAACTGGTTGACAGCACAAAGAGTAAGAGAGATAACAAAAAGACAAACGCCATATTAGCCCAGAGCATTTTTTGCTATTCTAAAGGGCGTTCGGCTGTATGGGTCATATCTTATGCCGTTTGTTTTAAAACTCCTCAGTTACATTTTTATAGTTACTTGATTCTCGCACGATCAACAAAGTTAAGCAACGTCAAGCCTGGCCACTACCTAGGTTGGGTGACCGTTTATGAACACGACGAGCTGTAAGTATGAAGGTTCTGATGGTGTAATGAATAACGTCTCGAAATTGGAGAGGTGTGTTCCAATTCCAGTTGGGTTTCTTTTTATTCATTTGCAAGCAATTAACCTTGAGAAATGTAAGAATCAACCCATTGATCTCCCAGCAATGGATTAATCAGTAAGACTTGTAACAATTAATGATTATTACTTCCCCCTAAATTCTTAGAATCTAAAAATCTTTTTGGGGTTTAAATACTCTACAATGGGTTGTTAAGCCAGAAAAAAATCAATCAATGCAGTGACTTTACTTTGACATCTTGATCTGTTCTTCTTGCTGACAAGCGCGTATTCTCCCTTCTTACAACTGACGGTTAGTCCTTTCTTCTCGCTTTCTTTTACTACCACCAATTCGGAGTTCGCACCAATGACTGTTCTTCTTGCATACAAACATACTTTCTATCTTCTTACAATTGATGGTTAGTCCTTTCTTCTCAATTTTCTTTAGTTGCATTGTTCCTCATGCTGATAACTATACATTCTCTCTTCTTATAATTGATGGTTAGTCCTTTGTTCTCGCTTTCTTTTACTACCTTCAATTTATAGTTCGCATCTAGAACTGTTTCTCTTGTGTCTATTATAACACCTATATTAACGAAGATGAAAACAAAAGTTCGAAATAATTCCAAGATTTTTGAAAATTACTCATCTCAGAAATAAATACAAATTATGACAAGTGGCACTAACATAATCCAATGTCAAAATCCATCTGACACTGAATATAAAAGGCTCCAAAAATACACCACTAAAGTTCTTCTGTGGCGTAGTGGATATAGTAGTTGGTTATACATGTGTTAGTATCATCTAGCGGTCGTGAGTTCGATCCTCGGACTTGGTAGTGGCGAACCAAATTCCAACATGAAAGAACAATAATTTATTACACAGGATATTTCGCAATAACCAACGAGATAATCCACATCAGCCAATCTATGGAAACCTGATGATGACCTGAGAGTACTTGGTCGAAACGTTGTGTCTATTATAGCACCTATATTAACCAAAATGAGAACAAAAGTTCGAAATAATTCCAAGATCACCAAATCATAGTTCGCATCTAGGACTGTTTCTCTTGCTGACAAACATACATTCTCTCTTACAACTGATGGTTAGTCCTTTTTCTCACTTTCCTTTAATACCTCTAGTTCATAGTTCGCATACAGGACTGTTCCTCTTGCTGACAAATATACATTCTGATTAATGGTTAGTCCTTTCTTCTCGCCTTTTGTTTTACTTGTATTATTCCTCTTGCTGACAACTGTACATTCTCTCTCACCTGACAACTGGTGATTAGTCATTTCTTTCCGTTTTCCTTTACAGCCTTGTCTAGGAGTTTCTGAAGTTTTCTTTTTGTGTCTGTCATCAACACCGTATTAAATGAAGCATAAAACCTTACAGATATTCAGTTCACTGAAGATAGCTGTCATAAGGTCCCCAGTGAGTGCGCCACGGCGTACGTATAGGGGTTCGGTCGTCTAAAATTTTAATACGATCATACGACCGTAGATAGTCATCACAGGGGCTTAAAACCTATTTACTTCTAATGATAGAAATTTCAGGCATTGGAGTTTTCGAGTCCAATGCTAATGACAAAATGACAGTGTTAATTTTAGCTTGCTTAAGACAATCAGGTTCTCTAAGCTTGAAAGATGAGAAGGAAAAGAGGGATAGGCTGAAGTGTTTGTATAATTGGTGACATTTGTTCTTTTCCATTCGCAACATGAAAAAGGAAAAAATAAACATAACTGCCCTAATCCAACCGACTGACACATTTACACTGTATGTATAATGTCAAAACAGCAAGCCTACATTACATCTATCTCCTTCTGATATTCACTTCACGATCTAAATATCTACTAAACCCTTGTGTTGAAAATCGATCACACATTTTAGAGCCCATTTTTTCCTTATAAAATACATATTTTTAGTGATAGCTGAGCAGAGTTCTCTTGAGATTGCTTTCAGAAAATTGCGATGATTATTCTTGGAAAAGATCTTGGAGTGATTTCCCGTTGATTTTTCCTTGGTTTTCATTTCACTGTAGTTCTTCTAGACTGGTAACCACTCAGAGCCCGTTCACTCTCTTCTCTTATTAAAAAAAAAAAAAAAAGAACTGAATGCCATATCCATTCAGGCGTAGGCGATCAAAGAATACCACAAAGTTCTTTTCTATAAAATTTCTTATTGTTCTTCAAAAAGATCGTGGAATGGTTTCCCGTTGTCTTCTACATAGTTTTCAACTCGCAGTAGTCCTTCTAGACTAGAGTACCTCGACTTGGTGTAATGGTTAGGAAATTCGTCTCGCTAGATCAGTTTGTAGCGAGTTCTATCCTCACTGGGTGCTCAACACTTTCGGTCTCGTGAACATCTAAGTTACGCTTTAAAAAATCCCACTGTAACTGGGCACCTCGATGTGGAACAATGGTTAACAAGGTTGTTTCCCTAGAATAATTACAACTGAGTAGTGAGTTCGATCCTCACTGAGAGCCCCACAATTTTGGCCACATTTAAGCTACGCCTGGAAAACCATTTCGTCACTTCAACGTGACATTGTTATCATTGTTAGCAAGCTTGTCACACTAGATCAATTACGACTGAACAACGATTTCGATTCTCACTGTGTGCCACATATTCTCGGCCTTGTGCCACATCTAAGCTATGCTTAAGAAAACTGTTGGGTACCTCGACACAATGTAATGGTTAACAAGCTTTTCTCGTTAGAGCAATTACAACTGAGTAGTGAGTTCGATTCTCACCAGGTGCTGCATAATTTCGGCCTTGGTCCACATCCAAGCTACACTCAGAAAATTACCACAGTCTTTCTAGACTGAGAGATGTTTGTTGCGGTGCAATGGTTATGGGTTCAGAATGAAAAATTGGAGAGCCGAGTTCGAATCCCAGTTGAATTGGTTGCATTCACTTGCTGCAAAGATATTAATTCATCTCTTCTTTTTCCAGCTATGAGTTGAATAACAGGTCAGATTGAGATCTGTAATTTTGGTTAGTAACCAGTCTACCGTAGAAAGGAATGCCATCCTACTGAGAAAAATCTTTTGTTTAGTCAGTCATTTTTCGAAAGAGACATGATCAGCAAAACGTGTTTCACGTCCGGCACTTAACTGACTGACTGTCCAGATTGGCGACAAGGTCTCTTCAATTTAAAACTGAATCGGCTAGATGTAACCGTAAGTTCTATGCTAACGGTTTCTTTTCTAGCATTTCTTGCTTGTGGAACTTTCTTCCAGCTTATTTCTTCTCTAACACTTAGAAACCCTTTGCATCTTAGTGACTTTATTTCCTTGCTTAGAGTGAAATAATTTTCTCCGTGCCTTTTCTATAAATACTTTCATGGTAATTGTTTGGATGAACTCTTCGCTATGGTATCCCAGAACTAGATTTCTAACAAGGTCTTATCATTTTACAGTTGAAATAGCTAGATGTAATCGTGAGTTCTATGCTAACAGTTTCTTTTCTCGCACATCTTGCTTACGGAACGCTCTTCTGGCTTCTTGCTTTTCCAGCTAACTTTGATCTCCAAAACTTTAAATGCAATGCCACCTGCTGTCTTATTTTATTTTTCTCTCTCCTTAATGTGTTTTCTTTTACTTGTTCTTTCGCGCGTGGTAACCCCTATGTCTTAGTGGCTTTATTGCCTTGCTTGGAGTGAAATGTTTAAAAAAATATCCCTTCAGGCGATCGTAGCACTCCTTAAATTTATTTTCTTAATATCTATGAAATTTTTTATTGCCCTTGGAAAATATCGTGAAGTGGTGTCCTGTCGCATTTTCAATGGGTTTAAATTCACGTTTGAATGATTAGAGATAATTCTGGACAATCTTTTCGTTAAGAAATAAAATGTCTTGAAGCAACAGAAATATTGCTCTACAGCAGGATACTAAGAATACTATAGACAGAATGTGTGAGCAATGTGAACATTTTAAGAAATTGAGACATTTATACTTAAAAAAAGGAATTTCACATTTCTAGGAAACAGAATGAGAAAACTAGGTCTGGGTAATTAAATATTCACGGGATACAGAGCAGGCTAGAGAAGTCAAGGGTAACAGCGTAATAACCTTTTTCTTCTATGGGCCTTGTCCTTTCAGGACGTAGGCGATCATGGCTTTCCACATCTCCCTATACCTGGTAGATCTCAGCACGCAACCCCCGTTCTGTAGTCTACCTGCTCAGGCCTTTCAAATATGTTATCCTCTGCTTTTCCCTGTCTCTTTTTTTTTCTCTATCTGGCCTGTTAGTATCAGGTTCTCCAAGCCCTCCTTCCTTATTGCATGTCCCAGGAACTTTAGCTGTCTCTTCCTGATGCTCAGTATTAATTTCCTTTTCGTTTCTCCCCTTTCCAAAACCTCATCATTGCTCACATGTTCCACCCATGATATCCGCAGCATACTTGTGTATTTCAATAGCTTTAAGTTTTTCCTTCATCTTTGATGATATTGCCTAGCATCCACTGCTATATTGAATAAGTGACATCAAATAGCAATCCAGTACACTTTTCTTAATACTCTACTCAGCTTCTGGAACGCGTCCTTCGCCATGCCAATTCGCCTTCGAATCCCTGTGTCACACTTTCCGTCTTCTCTTAGAACACTTCCCAAGTATTTAAATTTTTGTACCTGCTTGATTTTAGTATCCTCCACCTGTATTTTTGCATTTTGGGCTGCTCTTTTTACTGATGACCATGCAACGAATATTGGGGGATGAATGGCAGAAAAGTTACAGAGGAGTAGTGGATAATCAACGGTTACGTCGAGCAACAAAAGATTGAAAATAGTGGAAAGCTATGATCACCAAGGTTCTGAAAGATCATGGCACACCAAAGAAGGAATATTTTTTTAATCTTTCTAAATTGCTTTTGAAATTTTGTTTTCGTTTCTAAAAAAAGTTCATAGAATTCACCAGTTTATTACACAAAAGTTTTTACACCGCGCTGTTTTAAAAAAAAAGTTCCCTTCTTTATTGTTTCTTCAAGACGTATGTCCCCATAACTCTTCACAATTTCCTGTCTTTCGTAGCTCTTAACAAATGACGTCATAAAATTTATTCCGCCATCCATTTTCTCAAGCTTACTATGTAGGCAATGCGTTGTTTTCCTCTATCCCTTTTGTCTCCAATCTCTCCTGTGAGTATCAAATTTTGCAATACCTCTTTCCTCATTATATTATCTAGAAATTTCAACTGTCATAATTAACATAAGAAAGAGACAGTTGAAATTTCTAGGTAACATAATGAGATCTTGGAAAATTTTATATGGAAGCAAAAAGGACCATTATACTTATCAGGAAGAAAGTGTTCTTTTTACTTCCATTTTCTTTAAAACTTCGTCGTTGCTCACATGTTCAGTCCATGGTATTCTCATAATCCTTCTGTAGAACCGCATTTCTGTTGCTTCAACTCTCTCCTTAATCTGTGAACATATCGCCAAGCATTCGCTACCATATAGAAGGACCAATACTGCATCTCTTGCGTTCAATCTGTCCTGTGAGTATCAAAGTGTATAAACTATCTTTAGCGATAAATTCAGTCTACCAACTTGTAAAATCCACAATACTCAATTAGGCACTGGGAATAAAAGAGGCGTCAAGTTGCACTTTTTTGTTTTTCTATTCGTTAGACATTTTGCTTTTTTTGTTCTTGATTTTTGATACTGTAATTTTTCTGAAGTCGAATTAATAGGGTTTACAGTGTTTTCTTTGTTCGGCTGTCTGTTTTGTTCGTTTTGTGTTTTTTTATTTGATTTTTTTTTTTTTTTTTTGTTAAATGGTTGAACATTTCTTTCATGAACTATTATTGGTAAATTAAAGAGCAACTGTGAAATAATTAATTGCAAACCAATTTATTTTAATTTCACAGGGGACCTGTCATACTTTTTAAAAATATCACTCTCTTCCGATCCTCTCCACACGTCTCTCAATTCCTCCCTCTCTCTCTCTCTCTCTCTCTCTCTCTCTCTCTCTCTCTCTCTCACACACGCACACACACACACACACTCCTTGTCTGTCTGTCTGCCTGTCTGTCTGTCTCTCACCCTCTCTTATACCTCTGATCAGATGATTGGAGGAAGTGAGGAGTGTGGAATCACCTCTTAATTGCTGCTGTTCTCAAGTCTTAACTACCAGCAAATAGTGAACCTCTAAAAAAATCAACAGTACATTTTTATAATAAAATTACCAATACATTTTTATAATAAAATGACCAAATATAAATTTTATAGCAAAATGACAGTCAATACAACAGTAAAAAAAGTTTAAAAATACATTTTCATAGTAAAATTACAAACAATACATTTCTCGAGAGAAATGACCAGCAATACATTATAAAATTACCAACAATACATTTTATCATCTATAAACTATCTAATCTAAACTTATTTATAAATGGAACTTTGTCTGTGTGTTTGTGTCCGTTACCTATAGACTCCGAAACGGCTGAACCGATTTTCTTGAAAATTTAAACAGTTGTACTATAAGCGTCTGCGAGTGTTCTTAGCTAGGTTTTTTGTGTCGAGGTACCCCCGATAAATATCGATAATCGAAAAAATCGGGTTATACAAGGAATAGTCCGATTTTAATTAAATTTGATACACTCATAGACAAAGACATAAGAAACGATATTCAAAAGTTTCAAGGTTGCAGTTCTTACAATAGTGCAGAAAATCGATAATAAATATATAAAAGGCAAGATGTTTGTGTGTGTGTTTGTTTATCTGCCTGTATGTCTGTATTTTTTCAGCCCTTTTATTTTAGTTTTTGCGTCGGGTTTGGCTCTAAGTAGGTATAATTGTAGTTCTTAGTCTCAGCCATGATACCATTTACTCAGAGGACTTATTTAGCCTTCAAAATTCAGTTTACGGCGAAAAAACTTATTTGATATCGATACTAGGAAATCAAAATTTGACTTACATCCATTCATTTTTCTTTCCGTCTACGATTTCGCTTTAACTGGAAACAACTATTGCTTTTTAGTCTTTCGTGCCAACGTCCAAAGAGTCTGAGCTCCAGGACCATGGATTAGTTTTAAAGCTTTCATTACACCCGAGCAACGCCGGGCTATACTGCTAGTATATGAAAAAAAATACGTTAACCCTGAAAGTATAAAATTATGGTATGGGTGCGTGGCCGAGTGGTTAGAGTGTTCGCTTTCTGAACGTTCTATCAACAATAGATATCGGTGGAGTGTGAACCGGGCGATAGTTTAGTCTATCTACTCCAATTGAAAGAAAAAACAAACAAAGTGAGAAGATTAGAAAAGAGAAAACCAGAAACCGCATCCTAAACAGGAAACAAGGGATGAGCCTCTTCACCTATTCAATAGATGTGGGTGGCGTGTGGAGCCCATAAAGTTGTTAATATGCCGCTATACAAAATCAATCAGTCACCAACTCTGTCTCGTTTGCACTAATCCTCACGGTGTGGTAAGCATAGGGAAATCTTTGACAATTTTCTTTTGTGCAGAGTTAGAACATCACTGGTTGCCCTGTTATTGTGTCACTTTGCAAGAAACATTTAGTGTGAAGTGCTTTTACAGTGGATGGAAAATGCGATACCGAAATCCAAAGGCAAAGAAGCCTTCTAAAAGTCAAGCGAAGTATTTAACAGAACAAAATCACTAGAAATATGAAAAGAATGTTCAACTCTTATGTAATATCAGTGAACCTATGTGGTATAAAATGCGATACAATTGCCTAATGATGAAGGCGACACGAGTTAACAGAGATGTGGTTTTACAAAATGACACTGGGAATAACATAGACTGAGTTTACGAGGAAGTCTAAAATATGGGACCTAAATTGACACTTATCCTTAGAATCAGAAAGAGACTATTGAAATTTACTGGTTACATAATAAGAAAAAGAGGCTTGGCAAATTTGACACTCACAAGACATACTGAAAGCAAGAGTAGCAGAGAATAATCTAATAAGTCTACGTAAATGGATGGCTGAGCAGGAACTGGGAGGAATAGTAAAAAGCCACACATTGCTAGAAGCGGAGAAGATGTGGAGAGCAATAAACTCCGATTTGTCAATAGACACGGGACACAGACAAATGATGCCTTAGTGAGATGAGAAGCAAACTGATTTTACAGACCAATTCGCTCGCATGTCCAAGCCTGTTTTTAAAATTAACTGCTGGATTTTATATCTGGTTAAATTGACCTTGGGTAATAACGCGCGTATACAACGAGAAAGAGAGATAGTAGGGGATAAAACGAGAGAAGCACACAGATCTACTAATTCACAAACGTGAATATGGAAAGCTTATGGTCTAGCAATTAAAAAAGAAAAAAAATACCACTTTTAGGAAAAAATTCATCCACGGCGTTAGCGGGCGGGCTGGAGCTGAGAACAAAACCGAAGATTTAATTTGTTTTCTCGGCAATGAAAACACAACTAAAAAAAAACTTATAAGGGCTACGGTCATATCACGTTGAAGGACCGGTTCTGATACCATTCAGCTTAAGCAACGTCGAGTTTGGTCAGTACCTAGATGGGTGACCGCTTGGAATACCATGTGCTGTAAATTTGGATGTCAATCAGTTGAGTGCCATACTTGGGCGATCATGTCTTTTTCGAGACATGACTGACTAAGCAGAAGATTATCCCGCAATAGGTTGTCATTACTTTCTGCGATAGATCGCTTGCCAGCCAAGGCTATAGAACTCAATCTGTCCTGCTGTTTAACCCATAACTGGAGGAAAGAGACGAATTAATAACTTTCCCAAGGGCATTTGCTCGTAAGTGAATGCAAGGAATTAAAATGGCATTCGAACTCGGCTCCTCAATTTCACATTCCGAGCCGATATTCATTGCACCACAACGCACATCCTAAAACTGGGAAGTGCAGTAAACGTGAATTGGTAGCTGATATAAATGGCTTACGGCGATATCAATTTGAAACACCAGTTCTTGTGCAAAGTCGGCTGTGGTCAGTAAGTAGATGCTTGAGAATACCATGTGCTGTATACTTGGTTAAATCGCTTACAGCCATATCACTTTGAAAGACCGGTTCTCGTACCATTCATCGAAGTTAAACTAGGCCTAAAAACTCTTTTAAATGAAAGATTTTATCAATTAAAACCGACGGCAGGACTGGATGCTCCGTCAATTAATTATTAAAAGGAAACGGCTAATATTTGTGGCTCCTTTTTTTCTTTCTCTTAAAACTGTTTACTACGTAATTAATCGGAAAAAAAACCTACAACATCTAAAAGATAAGAAGAACAGTATGAGCGCTGAAAAATAATTATAATTCAGGAATCTCCTTAAGAATAAAACAAAATAGAAATGCAGAATTATTTTTATGCAATTTTTTTCTTTATTCATGAGTAACTTCTATTAATAGAAGGGTGCAGCAGAAATACCTCCCATGTTTTAAAGGCTGTCAAAAAGACCCAGGGAACTGTTATTTAAAAATATATTTCAGTGTTGTTTAAACAAATGGATCTAAATTTTATTCATGTCATTTTTAAAATGTCATCCTCTAAATGGTGGCCTCTATTCGCCATACATTGTTGAAGACGATTGCTGAAGTTTTTCATCACCCGGAGAGGTTCAACCGCTTCAAGTTCTTCCAGGTAGTTTTCTTTTAAGCGCTGAACCTGTGACCCTGAAGCTTTTAATCCGTTGCTATATCAATTTTATATCCGGAGCAAGCATCATTCCGGTGCAACATGAAATGAAAACGAAAATCTCTGTGTTGCAATTACAGATTCACCATAAATAAAAAAAACGTTTTAACAGCAAATACAAGATATGCAATGGTCCAAGTCATTATGATAATTGATGGTATCCGAAAAAATAGTGAGAAATGATTTAGATGAAGACGCCATTGTCACTTGCACTCCACAGGTGACAGTTTAAAATGTGGGAGGTTTTTTTCTGCCGCATCTTCCGTATAATGATAATGGCTGGCCGCTTGTATTTAAGTATGCCTATCTGCTAGGATAGGTAGTAGTGCGTTGTGGTGCAGTAGATATCGGCTCAGAACGAGAAATCGGGGGAGCCGAGTTCAAATTCCAGTTGAATTCATTGCATCACTTACGCGCAAATACCCTTGGGAAAGGTATTAATCCGTCTCTTCCTCCCAGTTATGGGTTAAATAACAGAACAGATTGGATTCTATAGCCTTGGCAGGCAACCAATCTACCGTAGAAAGCAATGGTAAACTACTGCAGGATAATCTTCTGTCCAGTCAGTCATGTCTCTTTCGAGACATGCTCGCCCAAGCGTGTTTCACGTATGGCACTTAACTGACTGATCTGCTATGGCGTTTAGCTGATCACTGTTACAAACTCCTGATCAACCACATTTGTGTTTGTCCAACACCTACAGAGACCATTTGTGGTTTATATTGTAATTATGCTGAGCAGACCTTAATTACAGTTTCTGAGAGAGTGCGTCATCTGACGTGATCAACAGTTTAATCAAGTCCAGTACCCTCAAATCCTCGGTCATGATTATCTGGGACGGACTTCGTGCAAACTAACTGTTTACCCAATTTTATTCACAAGCCATGAGTCGACTCGTCGTATGATTTTCAAGCACTTTACAACAGTGTTGAACGTCAGGATAGTCTCCCAAGTCCTATAATATTAGGATTTGTCAGTTGGTAAAAAGAGCTAACCACCATATTACGTTCGAAGATCTATGCTTAATAAATCAAGCTGACAAATCAAGCATAGTAAGCTTCAAATTTGGCTATAATGACCGGAAAGTAAATATGTTCAAACTTTTCAAAGAAATTCTCCTGTCGTTTTTAGAACCAAATCGTTTGCTATGTTTTTAGAACCAAAGAGCCAGACTACTAGCAAATATAACTTGGTTATATTGGTAATATAACTTGGTTATAGTGAGAAAAGCTTGTGCAGAACTAGACACACTTTTCAGAACCAAATATATTTAATAGCTTTGTTTATACTACATTGTTTATACTACATATACTGTTTTATTAATACCTGAATAATATTTTTGTACATGTGTGTATATTTGGTAGACTCTCTTATCGGAAACGATAAATGATGATCAGCAGTGGATGGTGCCTTTTGTTTTGCACTTATACATGGGATTTCTGTCCTGCATGCACTTGTGTTGAACTATTAACCATCCAGCTAACAATCAACCTGCACTAAGATTTGTTTAAAGTGGCCAGTTGATTGTGCGACGCAAATCACACTTTCTCCATTAAAACAACATAGCCCATACAGGTTCACTGTGTGCCACGCGTTAGATGTTTTATATTATTACGGAGTTTGAAATCCCCGGGGCCTTAAATACATTGTGCAGACCTTGGTATGACATATAAACTGCAACCGTGGGGTGGCTCTAAATTTACTATTTGGAGTCTTGGAGAATGTGGAGTTACCACTTAAATGCCATTACTCCCAGGTTCACTCTGACCCGGAGTGGTAGTACCTGCTAGGGTCCCATCTATGGGTCATATAGATTGTGTGCCTGAGTATGCGTGTTTGTTATGTGAATATGATGCATGTGTGTGTATGTGTGCGTGCACGTATGGGACGGGGGGGGGGCTTTTCGAAGCCTGGGCAAAGTTATCATGGCCGCTGTCAAGCCACCAGCCCACGTACCAGAAACGGCAAACTCTGACATCAAAACCCCTTTATATATTGTGTGATCCACCATGCACGACCCCATGTACATATATTTATCAATTCACATACATGTATATATAGAGAGAGATTTTTCCTGTTTTTTCATTATTTTTTAAAATTTTTAAAGCTTTCTAACAAATTTGAAAGTTTTGTTAAAAATCTTATTTTTCTTTGGTCAGCAAGAGGCCCGATTTTAACAAGAGTTTACTACGGCAAATGTAATATTATACAACTCAGTTTTTTGCCGGTGAAAAACATTCATTTTGAAATTCTTGCAAAAATCAAATAAAGGTTGGATTTTCATGAAGCATTCAAGAATTATTCACAAATGACTGAAATCATTTTTGAAATGATCATTTTTATAAGAATGTTAATCGGTATCACCATATGCAAGGCATTAAAGCCACCAAAACTCAAGAAGTTACTGGGTGTGAACGAATTAGGAATAGAAACATTAATAATGAGCCGGAAGAAGAAATAATAATCAAGAGGATGATAGATAATGATTGACATTGCATTTAAACTTTTTGAAAATTAAAGTTTGCTAGTAAGCATAGAGCATGAGAAGAAACTGTTAGCATAGAACTTACGGCTACATCTAGCTATATCAACTGTAAATTGATAAGATCTTGATGCCGGTCTAATACTGCGCTTAAATTAAAAGATCTAGTTATTATATAGATAGATAGATAGATAGATAGATAGATAGATAGATAGATAGATAGATAGATAGATAGATAGATACACACACACACACACACACACACACACACACACACACATATATATATATATATATATATATATATATATATTCTCCGATAATTTAAATGTAAGGTCAATCTTTAAGAATTTAAAATCTAAGGTCAATTGTCACCTCTTATCTCTCTGACTCACATCCTTCCCGCATGTTCTTTTCTCTGCCCACTCTACACTCATCAAACCAGTATTCCAATCCTTCTCTTGCCCATTCTCTGACACCCCCTATAACTTGTTCCTCTTTCTCATCACTTTCCTCCTATGTAACCCCCTGCACACCAGTGGCAGTAAAACTGCCTTGCTTGGGATGAAATGATTATATATATATATATATATATATATATATATATATATATATATATATATATATATAAATTGTTACGTTAGAACATGTGAAAAAACTCTACAAAATTGTACATTTGTTTCGACACTGAAAGAACAATGTCTCATCAGGTAGTTAAAAATGATGGTTTAACTAATTGATGAGATATCGCTTTTTAATGTCGAGAAAATGTACAATTTTGTAGTTTTTCGCATGTTCTTTACGTAATAATTAATTATAAATATTCATTGGTCTATTTTTATATTGAGCACTGTTTTAAATTAATGTTTTGAACGTTGCAATTATTTTCTTCGTTCTTATTCATTTATATATATATAAATATATATATATATATATATATATATATATATATATATATATATATATATATATATATACTGGCTTTTGTAAACAAAGTTAGAAATAAGAGAACGGTTAGCTGATGAAATGGGTTTGCCATTTCATTTAGTTCACTGACTAAAATGACATGACAGTATGACAAGTGTCAATAATTTAGTTTAATGTCAACATCAGTAGACACCGAAGTTGTAGTAATAGTGATAGTAGTAATAGTGATAGTAGTACTACTAGTTGTAGTAATGATTGGTAGTTTTTGGTAATGACAGTTATCGCAACATGAGCAGTATTCCAATGTAATAACACATCACTCACTAAGTCCCAGACTTGACATATATATGGCGCCACTATGATTTTTATGAAGTACTATCCTTCAAATGTCACGTGACAAAATTTAGACCCAATCGGATTATTAGTTTACAAATTACAGTTATTTAAGTGAAGCTACTATTGCAAATTTTCAAAACAATGGAAAATCTGTATTTCGTGTGTTGATAAAACATTGATTTCTGATTAGAAAAAATATTGTTCAAGCAAAGAAATGGCCTGATAAGTGTTATTCAGACGCTGCTCCATTTGAACACAACGGTTAAGACGTGGTACGCTGACTTTAAACGCAGTCGTACAGATACAAATGATGCTAAACGCTAAGGTCGACCAAAATCGGTAGCTGTCCTAGAAAACAAAACAAAAAAAATCCACAAACTCGTTTTGGCCGATCATAAATTGAAGTTGCGTGAGATATCAGAGGAGTTGAACATATCAGAAGGCAGTGTATTCACCATTTTGCATGAACATTTGTCAATAAGAAAGTTGTGTTCAAAATGGGTGCCGCGTTTGCTCACAGTTGATCAAAAAAAACAACGCGTCGACGATTCAAAGCGTTGTTGGTAACTGTTTAAACGCAACAAGAAAGAGATTTTGCGTAAATATGTGACAATAGATGAAATATAGATTCACCACTTCACTCCAGATTCAAATCGACAGTCAGCTGAGTAGACAGCAGCAGGTAGGTGAAAGCCGTTCAAAATGACCAAAGACGCAAACATCCGCAGGCAATGTTTTGGCCTCCGTATTTTGGGATGCGCAGGGTATTTTGTTCACCAATTACCTTGAGAAAGGAAGGATCATCAATAGCGAATATTATATAGCATTATTGGTACTTTTGAAGGAAAAAATCGCCAGAAAATGGCCACAAATGAAGAAGAAAAATGTGTTCTTTCACCAAGACAACGCACAAGTCGATCGCAATGATAGCAAAACTACATGAATTGCACTTCGAATTGCTTCCGCATCCACCCTATTCTCCATGTCTGGCTCCCAGTAACTACTGGCTGTTTGCAAACCTCAAAAGAATGCTCCAGGGAAAGAGATATTAACGAAAGCTGAGGCGTATTTTGAAGCAAAAGACATCGTTCTACAAAAAGTTCATCGAATTGTTAGAGAAGCGTTGGAATCAGTGTATCAACCTAGAAGGAAACTGTGTTAATGAATAAAGTTGAATTTTGCCTAAAAGTTGTTTTATTAGTTAGGCCCGGGATTTATTGAGTAATGTATTAGTTCTTGTTTCAAAAGTAGAAATGTTGGTCGGGTACTACAATTATAGTTTCTGCCTCATCTACTTTACCCACGCCTTCTTCTTCTTCTTCTTCTTCTTCTTCTTCTTCTTCTTCTTCTTCTTCTTCTTCTATGTGCCGTGTTCCTCCAGGACATAGGCGATCATAGCCTTCCATATCTCCATATCTCTTAACACCCTTTCTCTTGTTACTCCTCCCAAACCCTGCTCTGCAATCTATTTGCTCAAACACGTCATGTATGTCATGCGTTGCTTTCCCCTGTCTCTCTTTCCTTCTTTCTGTCCTCTGAGTATCAGATTCTTCAAGCCCCCCTTCCTCATTACGTGTCCCAGAAACTTCAGTTGTCTTTCCCTGATGTTAAGTATAAGTTTCCATTTCGTTTCCATCCTCATCAAAACTTCGTCCTTCTTCGCTCCATGGTATCCTCAGCATCCTTTTGTAGAACCAAATTTCTATTGCTTCAAGTTTTTCCTTTCAATTTGATATGTTTGTCCAACATTTGCTGTCATATTGAAGAACACGCCTACCAAATGTGAAATTTTTCATTCATATTTGTCGTTTTGTTTGTAGTTTTTCTGTGTCGCCCTAAAAAGTCCGTTCGATTATTCGATCTACCCTGGCATTCTGAACCGGACCCTTTCTCTAAGCCTCCGTATCAGTTAATACACCCCAGTCACATTCACCAATGAGTTGCTTGTCCTATTATTCATTTTCAATACGACCAGACCGAAATGTCAGACTGACAACAACCAAGGAAGCATATACATATTTTAAGCATAGTTTTAAATCACTATAATCCATGATATAATCCTGAGGCCTGCTCTCAGATAGGAAAATTGCACAGTGTTACATTGGATAAATTGTCGTCTAAACCATGCAAAGGTCTATCTCATTTTGACAGTTATATTTACGAAATTACACAACAAATATATTAAAATACTAAAGAGTAAATTTATTTAATAAAATCGCCATTGGTTTTTCAACCAGAGCAGCACTACTTCCTCAGGGTACTTGATGTAGAACACTGTGTTGCTAATGAGCCCCTGTGGGAATAGGAATAGAGGTATAACGTCGCCATCACTAGTGATCACTCTAAACACCTTCGTAATCACCATTAGACTCATACAACTCTTTCTGAATCATCTACACTGTTCTCAGAATAACACTCAAACACCCTGAAATGTTTGTATTGGAGCTTCCGGTGCGAATGCCAAGCAGTACATCATGCCGTTTCAAACTTTCTGATGAAATGAATTGCGTCATGATGCTCTTTTCTCGCAGACGGTGCCCAGCTGACTCTACTATACTGTGCAGTCGACAAAATAAAAGAAAAAACAAACAACGCTCATACACGAAAATAAAATATAAAATAGCGACAATTTACCCATCGCATTCTGTATGAGTGTCCTGATGCAGACAGGGATTTTTATGAATGGCCTAACTCAGGTGAGAAAACTGTCTGAGTGTCCTGACTCAAGCGTTGGAACTTCATGTCTGTTCTGACTCAGACAGGGTAACTGTATAGTTGTCTTCACTCAGACAGGGTAACTGCATGAGGAATAGGGGAATTATATGAGCCTCCTGACTCAAGTGCCAAAACTGTATGAGAGTCCTGACTCAGCTATTGTAAAGCAGGACGATCGGGTAGGTGGGATAGTTGGATTGCTTCTCGTTATTATGGTGACCTTTCAGATCGTTTATATAAGCTGCCCTTGACAACAGCATGCACTCACACACAACATATTTGCAATGTAATTGTGTTGGAAATAGGGTTTATTTCTTATGGAAACACCTTTCATCGGGCGGGCACCTCAAGGTAGTGTAATGATTAGAAAGCTTGTCTCGCTAGAATCATTACAATTGAGTAGTGAGTTCGATACTCACTGGGTGCCCCTTACCTTCGGCCTTGTGCCACATCTAAGCTATACTTTTCATCGGAATCAGAGGATTAGATAAACGGAAAGATTGAAATAAGTCGAAAGATAAATCAATTAATCTTTGATTAATTTATTGACTATAAATTTTATTATTGATATTGTTAATTATGAATTTGTACATTATTAGTTTTATTTTGATATAGTACACGGGCAATGCCGTGTAGCCATGCTAGTTCTAAACATCGAGCCTTGTTCAATGCTTTATATTCTCTTCTAGTAACAGTTCGTCGCTGGTTGTTGGATAATTTTAACCTTGAGCAAAAGTTGATAACGACTAACACATATTTAAATAAACTTTAAAAACGGAAGCAACGAAAGGGATATAGACTAAACTGTGTACAATTTCAGGTTAATTGATACTTTCTGTGTTTCCTTTCATATCTCTAAAATTCCAAACACTCAGCTTAATCTTCACAATAAACCAATTCAGCTCTGACACGATTAAAATCTCTCTCGCTTGTGCAACGGTAATCACAAATATACGTAAGACCTATTTTGAAATGCTAGAAATTGTTCATATGGAAACGTCATCATCTTCTTCTTCTTCTTCTTCTTCTTCTTCTTTGTGTCTTGTCTCTTGAGGACGTTGACGATCATGGCTCTCCACAATTTCTTGTCTCTTGTAGTGCTTAATAACTTTTGTCTTTTTGCCATTTCTCCTAAACCCCGATCTTCCATCCATTCACTTAATTCTGCCAGGTTAGTTCTGCGTTGCTTCCACCCCCTCCATCCACTTCTCTCTCTGTATCTCTCTCCCTCTCCCTCTCTTTCGCTTTCTTTCTCTCTCTCTCTTTCTTTCTCTCTCTCTCTTACAACCTGTCCTGTGAGAATCAAACTTTCCAAGCTCTCCTTCCTCATTTTGTGTCCCAGAAACCTCAACTATCTCTCTGGTGTTAAGTATAAGTGTTCTTTTTGTTGCCATTGTCTCAAGAACATCGTCGTTGGTCACATGTTCGGTTTATGGTATTCTCAACATCCTTCAGTAGAGCCACATTTGTTTTGAAATTTAATAAATCCCTCTTCGCCCATCTAAAGATATTGGTTGCCTGGAGATAAAGGTTATTCATCCACAACTACAATGTAATCATTTAATTTTCATAATATTTTTTTAAAATACATAGAGAAAAAAATGTAAAATTAATTTTTTTTTTTCTGGAAAAAATGTGTATTTCTTACAGAATGTTATAATTCAATTATTTTTTTATTTTAAATAATTTTCAAAGATTTTATGGCACAATTTACAAATTAACATGTGTTCCAAAAGCTCAATAGAGCATTGAATGCAGTTCACTATATTAAGAGCAATCGTCTATGTTCATTAGATGATCGAATCTGCCAATAAATGCTTCTTCATCAAATTCGTTTAACAATTTCTTTTTAATTAATAGCAACATGTATGATTCCAAATTCTCCTCAGAGAGTGATTTTCTTAAACTTGTTTTTATGATCTTTTAGCTTTGAAAGAAATATCTTGTCATATTGGACTTGATAGTGTGCAGATGACTTTATAAATTTCTTATTCTTTTTTTATTACTAAAACATACTTCCCTTGTATAAGGGAGTTTAAAAGAATATTAAGCCAAAGCCTCAGGGGGCAATACCTCTCCTTCGGGAGAGGGCTGGGTTTATTACCGGGCGACTGAGGCGTCCCGATAAGGGGAAGTGATGAGTGGGATTCGGCAATTTTTCCACGGTGTTGCCGTTAAACCCATTTAAACAGTAACCTTGTGTCACATTCGGTAGCGACGTGGGCGCAATGAAAAATACTGCCTTTTATTACTAAAACAGTTGTCTGTGTTTGCTTCTTTATTGTATTGTTTTATTTGATATATGTTAGTAGGGGGGCTACTTCATCAGAGTCCCACTTTCCATCGGATAAGCTGACATCCTGGCCAGTTCGCCACGGGTAAAAACGCTGTGAAATCTTGTGCAATTTTCGCCTCTAGTCTCTTGTGCGCGTGATAGTCCCAATTTAAACTCAGCCTATTACGTTCAAGTGGATGGACAGATAACTCTATATTATGAAACAAAAAGAGATAATTCTTTATCCGTCACACTCTATTTGCATGTAACTTTGTATGAAATATATATGTGTGTGACGTGTATTTTGCGTGGGTGACTAACATGTGCTTGTGCCATTTAAAGCACAGGCGCACTCAGTTTGACCTGGTGTGAAATTGAAACATTCAATCAATCAAGGCTAACCGTACTCGGGATGAAAGAGTAACTCTACAACATTTCCGTTCGTACTGTTGTCATATTTGGTCGAGAGCTACCAAGTCCTCACTTTCCAGTTTCGATAAAGTTTCAAAGTGTCTATGGGTCCTTGTGGAAAACGAATCATTCTCCATCCTAAAACCTCTCTCTCTCTCTCTCTCTCTCTCTCTCTCTCTCTCTCTCTCTCACGGGCGGGTTGTTGCGAGCCCCTCACAGCTCTATCGCTACTGTCATGTAAATTGCTCGGACGAACTACTTTCCTTGGTTCCGCCAAGTCTAATATTCACGACCCTGCCACTTACATAACAGCAAATTACCCACATTCCCTCCATATTCTATTGGCGAGAATTAAGTTCTACTGAAGTATCTTCTTCCCACGTGACACTGCTCTGCAGGACACACTCCAAAAGAATGTTTCCCCGATTAAAACAATCTTAGACTCTCAACTTATCTTCCACACTTATCCATATAAACTACCCCTTAACGTAACTCTCTACCTAGAGTGGCCTCTGAGCATTGTACAGTATGGACTCTATTGTAAATCAATTCTAAAGTGAACTGTTATCTTTCTCTCCTATCCATATAAACTACCCTATATAACCTTCCTCCTATGTAACCCCCTGTGCACCAGTAGCAGTAAAACTGCCTTGCTTGGGGTAAAATGATTAAAAAAGAAAAATTACTAATTAAGGTCTCTGACAGAAGAACAAACATGTTGAAAACTTTCTATATCACACATACACAAACACAAACAAACGCACACATATTTATGTATTCACACAGACACACAGACGCACACACATGTATATATATTAGATCTCTGAGACCTTGAAGAATTATTATTCTCCATCCTACAACCTCTCTCTCTCTCTCTCTCTCTCTCTCTCTCTCTCTCTCTCTCTCACACACACACACACACACACACAAACACACACACACATAGACGGGTTGTTGTGCCCCCCCACCCAGGTCTATCGTTACTGTCATGTAAAGTGCTCGGACGAACTACATTCCTTGGTTCCGCCAGGTCTTACCATCAGGGCTAGGACCCGCCATGCCACATACATTGTAGCAATCCGCCCACATTCACTCCACATTTCATCAGTGAAAACTAAATTTCACACGAACAGTTTATTACCACGAACCCCTACTCTGTGAAACAAACACCCAAGTGAATGTTACCCTGATCTCTACAATCTTGACCTTTTCAACCTTTTATCCTGATCTCTACAATTTTGACCTTTTCAACCTTTTACTCTGAATTCTACAATCTTAACCTTTTCAACCTTTCACTCTGATCTCTACATTCTTGACCTTTTCTTAACCTTTTACTCTGAATTCTACAATCTTAACCTTTTCAACCTTTACTCTGATCTCTACAATCTTGACCTTTTCAATCTTTTACTCTGGAATTCTATAATCTTGACCTTTTCTTTCAACCTTTTACTCTGATCTCTACAATCTTGACCTTTTCCACCTTTTACTCTGATCCCTACAATCTTGACCTTTTCAACCTTTACTCTGATCTCTACAATCTTGACCTTTTCAACCTTTTACTCTGAATTCTACAATCTTAACCTTTTCAACCTTTTACTCTGATCTTCTACAACCTTGACCTTTGCAATCTTTTACTCTGAATTCTATAATCTTGACCTTTTCAACCTTTTACTCTGATCTCTACAATCTTGACCTTTTCCACCTTTTACTCTGATCCCTACAATCTTGACCTTTTCAACCTTTTACTCTGAATTCTACAATCTTAACCTTTTCAAACTTTCACTCTGATCTCTACAATCTTGACCTTTTCAACCTTTTATCCTGATCTCTACAATGTTGACCTTTTCAACCTTTTACTCTGAATTCTACAATCTTAACCTTTTCAACCTTTCACTCTGATCTCTACAATCTTGACCTTTTCAACCATTTTCTCTTATCTCTACAATCATAACCTTTTCAACCTTTTACTCTGACCTCTACAATCTTGACCTTTTCAACCTTTTACTCTGATCTCTACAATTTTGACCTTTTCAACCTTTTACTCTGAATTCTACAATCTTGACCTTTTCAACCTTTTACTCTGAATTCTACAATCTTGACCTTTTCAATCTTTTACTCTGAATTCTATAATCTTGACCTTTTCAACCTTTTACTCTGATCTCTACAATCTTGACCTTTTCCACCTTTTACTCTGATCCCTACAATCTTGACCTTTTCAACCTTTTACTCTGATCTCTACAATCTTGACCTTTTCAACCTTTTACTCTGATCTCTACAATCTTGACCTTTTCAACCTTTTACTCTGACCTCTACAATCTTGACCTTTTCAACCTTTTACTCTGATCTCTACAATCTTAACCTTTTCAACCTTTTACTCTGATCTCTACAATCTTGACCTTTTCAACCTTTTACTCTGACCTCTACAATCTTGACCTTTTCAACCTTTTACTCTGATCTCTACAATTTTGACCTTTTCAACCTTTTACTCTGAATTCTACAATCTTAACCTTTTCAACCTTTTACTCTGAATTCTACAATCTTGACCTTTTCAACCTTTTACTCTGAATTCTACAATCTTGACCTTTTCAATCTTTTACTCTGAATTCTATTAATCTTGACCTTTTCAACCTTTTACTCTGATCTCTACAATCTTGACCTTTTCCACCTTTTACTCTGATCCCTACAATCTTGACCTTTTCAACCTTTTACTCTGATCTCTACAATCTTAACCTTTTCAACCTTTTACTCTGATCTCTACAATCTTGACCTTTTCAACCTTTTACTCTGACCTCTACAATCTTGACCTTTTCAACCTTTTACTCTGAATTCTACAATCTTAAACTTTTCAACCTTTTACTCTGAATTCTACAATCTTGACCTTTTCTATCTTTTACTCTGAATTCTATAATCTTGACCTTTTCAACCTTTTACTCTGATCTCTACAATCTTGACCTTTTCCACCTTTTACTCTGATCCCTACAATCTTAACCTTTTCAACCTTTTATCCTGATCTCTACAATCTTGACCTTTTCAACCTTTTATCCTGATCTCTACAATTTTGACCTTTTCAACCTTTTACTCTGATCTCTACAATCTTGACCTTTTCAACCTTTTACTCTGATCTCTACAATTTTGACCTTTTCAACCTTTTACTCTGAATTCTACAATCTTAACCTTTTCAACCTTTTACTCTGATCTCTACAATCTTGACCTTTTCAACCTTTTACTCTGATCTCTACAATCTTGACCTTTTCAACCTTTTACTCTGATCTCTAAAATTTTGACCTTTTCAACCTTTTACTCTGAATTCTACAATCTTAACCTTTTCAACCTTTTACTCTGATCTCTACAATCTTGACCTTTTCAATCTTTTACTCTGAATTCTATAATCTTGACCTTTTCAACCTTTTACTCTGATCTCTACAATCTTGACCTTTTCAACCTTTTACTCTGATCCCTACAATCTTGACCTTTTCAACCTTTTACTCTGAATTCTACAATCTTAACCTTTTCAACCTTTCACTCTAATCTCTACAATCTTGACCTTTTCAACCTTTTACTCTGATCTCTACAATCTTGACCTTTTCAACCTTTTATCCTGATCTCTACAATCTTGACCTTTTCAACCTTTTACTCTGAATTCTACAATCTTAAACTTTTCAACCTTTCACTCTGATCTCTACAATCTTGACCTTTTCAACCTTTCACTCTGATCTCTACAATTTTGGACCTTTTCAACCTTTTACTCTAAATTCTACAATCTTAACCTTTTCAACCTTTTACTCTGATCTCTACAATTTTGACCTTTTCAAACTTTTACTCTGAATTCTACAATCTTGACCTTTTCAACCTTTTATCCTGATCTCTACAATCTTAACCTTTTCAACCTTTTACTCTGATCTCTACAATCTTGACCTTTTCAACCTTTTATCCTGATCTCTACAATCTTAACCTTTTCAACCTTTCACTCTGATCTCTACAATCCTGACCTTTTCAACCTTTTACTCTGATCTCTACAATTTTGACCTTTTCAACCTTTTACTCTGAATTCTACAATCTTAACCTTTTCAACCTTTTACTCTGATCTCTACAATCTTGACCTTTTCAATCTTTTACTCTGATCTCTACAATTTTGACCTTTTCAACCTTTCACTCTGATCTCTACAATCCTGACCTTTTCAACCTTTTACTCTGATCTCTACAATCTTGACCTTTTCAATCTTTTACTCTGAATTCTATAATCTTGACCTTTTCAACCTTTTACTCTGATCTCTACAATCTTGACCTTTTCCACCTTTTACTCTGATCCCTACAATCTTGACCTTTTCAACCTTTTACTCTGAATTCTACAATCTTAACCTTTTCAACCTTTCACTCTGATCTCTTTACAATCATGACTTTTTCAACCTTTTACTCTGATCTCTACAATCTTGACCTTTTCAACCTTTTATCCTGATCTCTACAATCTTGTCCTTTTCAACCTTTTACTCAGAATTCTACAATCTTAACCTTTTCAAACTTTCACTCTGATCTCTACAATCTTGACCTTTTCAACCTTTTATCCTGATCTCTACAATGTTGACCTTTTCAACCTTTTACTCTGAATTCTACAATCTTAACCTTTTCAACCTTTCACTCTGATCTCTACAATCTTGACCTTTTCAACTTTTTAACCTGATCTCTACAATCTTGAACTTTTCAACCTTTTACTCTGATCTCTACAATCTTGTCCTTTTCAACCTTTTACTCTGAATTCTACAATCTTAACCTTTTCAACCTTTTACTCTGATCTCTACAATCTTGAACTTTTCAATCTTTTACTCTGAATTCTATAATCTTGACCTTTTCAACCTTTTACTCTGATCTCTACAATCTTGACCTTTTCCACCTTTTACTCTGATCCCTACAATCTTGACCTTTTCAACCTTTTACTCTGAATTCTACAATCTTAACCTTTTCAACCTTTTACTCTGATCTCTACAATCTTGACCTTTTCAATCTTTTACTCTGAATTCTATAATCTTGACCTTTTCAACCTTTTACTCTGATCTCTACAATCTTGACCTTTTCAACCTTTTACTCTGATCCCTACAATCTTGACCTTTTCAACCTTTTACTCTGAATTCTACAATCTTAACCTTTTCAACCTTTCACTCTAATCTCTACAATCTTGACCTTTTCAACCTTTTACTCTGATCTCTACAATCTTGACCTTTTCAACCTTTTATCCTGATCTCTACAATCTTGACCTTTTCTTTACTCTGAATTCTACAATCTTAAATGTAGCCTTTCACTCTGATCTCTACAATCTTAGTAGCTTTTCAACCTTTCAACAAGTCTCTTCACAATTTTGACCTTTTCAACCTTTTACTCTAAATTCTACAATCTTAACTTATCAACCTTTTACTCTGATCTCTACAATTTTGACCTTTTCAAACTTTTACTCTGAATTCTACAATCTTGACCTTTTCCAACCTTTTATCCTGATCTCTACAATCTTAACCTTTTCAACCTTTTACTCTGATCTCTACAATCTTGACCTTTTCAACCTTTTATCTGATCTCTACAATCTTAACCTTTTCAACCTTTCACTCAGTCTCTACAATCTCTGGTGCTTCCAACCTTTTACTCTGATCTCTACAATTTTGACCTTTTCAACCTTTTACTCTGAATTCTACAATCTTAACCTTTTCAACCTTTTTACTCTGATCTCTACAATCTTGGCCTTTTCAGCTCTTTTACTCTGATCTACAATTTTGACCTTTTCAACCTTTCCTCCTGATCTCTACAATCCTGACCTTTTCAACCTTTTTACTCTGATCTCTACAATCTTGACCTTTCCAATCTTTTACTCTGAATTCTATAATCTTGACCTTTTCAACCTTTTACTCTGATCTCTACAATCTGACCTTTTCCACCTTTTACTCTGATCCCTACAATCTTGACCTTTCAACCTTTTACTCTGAATTCTACAATCTTAACCTTTTCAGCCTTACTCTGATCTCTACAATCTTGACTTTTTCAACCTTTTACTCTGATCTCTACAATCTTGACCTTTTCAACCTTTTATCTGAGTCTCTACAATCTTGTCCTTTTCAACCTTTTACTCAAATTCTACAATCTTAACCTTTTCAAACTTTCACTCTGATCTCTACAATCTTGACCTTTTCAACCTTTTATCCTGATCTCTACAATGTTGACCTTTTCAACCTTACATGAATTCTACAATCTTAACCTTTTCAGCCTTTCCATCTGATCCTCCCAATCTTGACCTTTTTTTGCCAACTTTTTAACCTGATCTCTACAATCTTGAACTTTTCAACCTTTTACTCTGATCTCTACAATCTTGTCCTTTTCAACCTTTTACTCAGATTCTACAATCTTAACCTTTTCAACCTTTTACTCTGATCTCTTAATCTTAGACTTTTCAATCTTTTACTCTGAATTCTATAATCTTGACCTTTTCAACCTTTATACTAGTCCTCTACAATCTTGACCTTTTACCTTTTACTCTGATACCTACAATCTTGACCTTTTCAACCTTTTACTCTGAATTCTACAATCTTAACCTTTTCAACCTTTCACTCTGATCTCTACAATCTTGACTTTTTCAACCTTTTACTCTGATCTCTACAATCTTGACCTTTTCTCAACCTTTATCCTGATCTGTACAATATTGTCCTTTTCAACCTTTTACTCTGAATTCTACAATCTTAACCTTTTCAAACTTTCACTCTGATCTCTACAATCTTGACCTTTTCAACCTTTTATCCTGATCTCTACAATGTTGACCTTTTCAACCTTTACTCTGAATTCTACAATCTTAACCTTTTCAACCTTCACTCTGATCTCTGCACAATCTGACCTTTTCAACTTTTTAACCTGATCTCTACAATCTTGACCTTTTCAAATTTCACTTGATCTTCACAATCTTGACCTTTTCAACTCCTTATCCTGATTCCCACAATTTTTAATCTTTTCAACCTTTAATCTAAATCTACAATTTTAACTGGAATCCTTCTCACTCTGATCTCTACACCTTGACCTTTCTAACCTTTACTCTGATTCCCACAATCTTGACCTTTTCAACCTTTATCCTGATCTCTGCTAACCTTGACCTTTCAACCTTTTTACCCTGATCTCACCTTGACCTTTCAACTCACCACCTCACAATTCAACTTTTCAACCTTTCACTTGGATTCCCACAATTTTGACCTTTCAACCTTTTATCTGATCTCTGCCAAATTTGACCTTTTCAACCTTTTATCCTGATCTCTACAATTTTGACCTTTTCAACCTTTTTACTCTGAATTTCACAATCTTAAACTTTTCAACCTTTCACTCTGATCTCTACATTCTTGACCCTTCTAACCTTTACTCTGAATTCTACAATCTTAACCTTTTCAACTCTTTGCCTGATCTCTACAATCTTGACCTTTTCAATCTTTACTCGACTCATAATCTTTAACTTTCAACCTTTTTTACTCTGATTCCTACAATTTCTTGACCTTTTCCACCTTACTTCCTGATCCTCAATCTTGACCTTTTCAACCTTTACTCTGAATTCTACAATCTTAACCTTTTCAACCTTTCACTGATCCTCACAATCTTGACTTTTTCAACCTTTTACTCTGATTCACAATCTTGACCTTTTCAACCTTTTATCCTGATCTGTACAATCTTGTCCTTTTCTAACCTTTACCTGAATTCTACAATCTTAACCTTTTCAAACTTTCACTGATCTCTACAATCTTGACCTTTTCTAAACTTTTCTTATCTGACCTCACAATGTTGACCTTTCTTTTTTAACCTTTTACTCGAATTCTACAATTCAATCCTTTCAACTCACCTTGATCTCTACAATCTTGACCTTTTCAACTTTTAACCTGGATTCTACAAAATTCAATCTTTTCTAACCTTTACTCTGATTCTGCATGACCTTGAATTTTTCACAACTCTTTATCCTGATTCTCACAATTTTGACCTTTTTCAACCTTTACTCCTGACCACAATCTTGATCCTTTCAACCTTTCACTCTGATCTTCACAATCTTTTGACCTTTTCAACTCTCACCATCTTCACAATTGACCTTTCAACCTTTATCTGATTCCACATCTTGATCTTTCAACCTCTTTATCCTGACTTTCTACAATTTGACCTTTTTCAAATCTCTTTACTTCTGAATTCTACAATCAACTTCTTTCAACCTTTCACTTGATTCTACAATTCTTGACTTTTTCAACCTTTACTTCATCTCACAATCTAGACTCTTTCAACTTTCATCCTGATCCTCATAACTTGACCTTTTCAACCTTTTACTTTGACCACAATCTTGAATTTTTTCAACCTTTTCACTCTGATCTTCACATTCTTGACCTTTTTCAACCTTTACTCTTAATTTTCACAATCTTGACCTTTTTCAACCTGGTCCTTGATTCTACAACTTTGAATTTTTCTAACTTTACCCTGATTCTACAATTTTGACCTTTTCAACCTTTACTTCCTAAATTCTACAATTCAACTCTTTTCAACTCTTTCACTCTGATCCTTCATGTCAATTTGACCTTTTCAACTCTTTACTCTGACCACAATCCTGTGACCTTTTTCTCAACTTTACCTGAATCAATCACCACTGATTCATTCAGAACTTTTCAACCTTTTCAACCGTTATCTTCCTCTCCTATCCATATAAACTACCCCTTAACCTAACTCTCAGTGTCCAGTGGCCCCTGGGCCTTGTACAGGGCGAACTCTACTGTCATCCTTGTGTGGCGCATCACGCTATAGTGCCGTTCAGAGGATCGTAAGTGTGTCGCAAAAAGTTTTAAATGTCGTTAATTAAATTAATTTCGAAAGTCATACAAAGCACAATATATCTACATACCAAAATTAAACTTACTACTCGAATGCGAAGCAAGTTTTTCCTTCAATAAAAATAAATTTTTAAAAAATTAAGGAAATTACAAGCCGAAATATGCGGTTCTTTTGAGTCGTTTTGATTACGTCTTCTGTATTTAAACTGAATTTATTTTCTATAAATCTAAGATTTTAAATGAAGAATTTTGTGTTTGAAATTTAGTTCTCTTGGCGTCAGCGAAGCGATAACGATTTAACAAACACCGATAAATATAGCATATATAGAAAACCAATGACCACATTTTCTTCCATGTTGATGACTTCACAAGACTCCATACCCACATAAAGTCTATTAATGCCTGTAGCAATCAACGTCAAACAAACTTTTCTTGCCACATTTTGTTGATTGTATGTCCGTACTTAAAAAAAAACTACAATATTAATCAAAACTAATTTATTTCCTATCACATGGCTAGGTTTCTACATAAGCATTTACTAACCAAACTCATCATTAAAGAGCATTTAATGAAAATTGAACTCAAGATCAAAATCACAATCTACTGTAGCCTTAAATGTAGAGGGTGTGTATAGAGCAACGTTTTTCAAACTCTTATATATATATATATATATATATATATATATATATATATATATATATAGTGTAACCCTGATATAAGAAAGCTGTCGAGGCTGGATAAAAGTTCTCTTATATCCGGGTTCCTCTTATATCTGGGTTTGTCTATTTTATATACATTACCACAGGCTCTAATTTGGGACCAGATATAATCTCTCTTATATCCGAATTTCTCTTATATCCGGGTATCTTATATTCAGGTTATACTGTGTGTACATATATATATATATATATATATATATATATATATAATTTCATGACACACTTGAACCTATAGTTAACCTTCCGGGGCACAATTAAATTAACCTCTTAATTGCTGTTGTTCACAGGTTCACTCAAGGTACTAGCAGCAGTTAGGGTCCCAGCTATGGAAAAAATAGTGAAGCCCCAAACAAAAAATACACACTATTAAAGTATAAAAATACATTTTCATAGTAAAAATACCAGCAACATATTTTATATAAAAGACATTAATAACAATACCTATTTATAGTAAACTTGCCAACAATACATTTTATCTGTACTTGAAGGCATACAATTGTGTTCAAAATATATTTAGTTAAAACCAGAAAATTGTGTTCAAAATATTTAGTTTTTTGACGCATAGAGGTATTGATATGCCTCTAAACAGAATCGACCAACCAACCAACAATACCTATTAGTAATAAACTCACCAACAGTACATTTTATCTATAGTTGAAGGCATGCAATTGCGTTTAAAATACATTTAGTTGAAGCCATAAAAATGTGTCCAAAATACTTAGATTTCGGCATGAAATAACACAGAGATGTTGACATGCCGCTAAACAAAATCAGCCAACAAGTAAATTATCAGCATCAAAAAGAGGTGTGTGTTGTGGTGCAGTGGATATCGACTCGGAACAAGAAATCGGAGAGCCGAGTTCGAATTTCAGTTGAATTCGTTGCATTCAGTTACAGAAATAATACCGTTCCCAAATACTTTTAGGAAAGTATGTCCGGTTAGAGGGAGATAACTCATGAATACCAAAAGAGGCAAGGAATGAGAATGATATACCCCAGTAATTGTAATAAAGGGTTCGGTTAAAAATTCCTAGCACGTGAAGAAAGCCGGAGCGTATAACGGCCGAAATGTCGTACAAATGGCAACAAAGATGAGGACAATAGTACGAATAGTGTAAATACTACCTCATCTCAGAAATATAGACAAATACTAAATATAGCATATTCGTTCTGTGTGTGCCCGGTGGAATGTAGTATTAGGTTTCTATTTGTACTATTTTATATTAGGTTCTGGATATTCGAGTTGGTGAATTGTACTCTTGAATTCATTCTTTGGTTGTCTGCATATTCTTTTCGTGAAGGTTATTTAAGTACATCTCTGGTTCGCACGGAGTTAGCGTTATATTTTATAGTTGGTGTGTTGATTGAATTTCCGGCGGCTACCACGAACGCTACACTCCCGGTGGGAAGACGGTGGACCAACTAAAGAGAGGCTATACACATGTTCACTGTTCTTTTTATATTCTCTTAACGCTCACGCGTTTCTGATTTGATTTAGTCGGGAGGGTTAGTTATTGGTTGACTTTTGCATGACGTCAGTTGACCGCATAAGCTATGTCCGGGTTATACCTAGGTTACCAGAAATATGGAAGAATTGAAAGAGGAAAAGGATGTATGTGTTAAGAGAAAAAGAGAGAGTTTCTCTGTCACTTTATTAGTTAAGAGGAAAGGGTATGCTTTAATACTACCTATCTACTTACCACAGACGCTTTTGAACCCTGTCAAGACGGGAAAGTGAGGACTGGGTTGCTCCCACTCAAATATGACAAAAGTACCCCATTTTCATTTTCGTTTCCTCGTGTCTTTATGACGTTGTGGGTCGTTTTTAGATTAATTACATAAGAAAAGGAGAAAAGGCAGCAAACAAAGGGCAATATTAGCAGTTTCCTTGGATTTCATTGACGGAACAGCAAGTGCTGCGGTCGGTCGAAATTTAAAAAGTCTTTCTCTTAAAACATTTTTCTAGAAAATAAGTTTCCCAAGTCCAGTGATTGTTATCGCTCTTTCCAGTAATGACCTGGGTTTCTGTCCAGTGGGGATTGTGTAACTCTCAAAGTTTTCTGAGTAAGAAGGGGGAATACTCAAGCAGTGTCTTCATTTTCATACTGCACTACTATCGTATGCATAACCTTAGGCACCTCGGCGTGGTGTAATGGTTAGCAAGCTTGTCTTACTAGAAGCTATTACAAATGACCAGTAAATTCGATCCTCACTGGGTACCCCATACTTTCGGCCTTGTGCCACATCTAAACGGCCCTTAGAAAATTAACTATCGTATACAATATACAACTTAGGATTGGGTTTGAGAATAAGACTGTTACTTCACGGAATACATTTTCATTCATGGTAGTGGAGTTATAATCTGTTTTTTGCCCTCTTTTCTACTCTCAAGGTGTTGGAACACAAGAAAGATTAATTTCAAAACAAAATCAAATGTCTGTTTTTGTTTTTGTTTTTGTTTTTTTGTTTTTTTTTTGTTTGTTTTTTTTTGCTTTTTGGGGTTTTTTGGGTTTTTTTTTTTGTTTGTTTTTCAAACTGATCTGTATGTGTACTTAGAAAAAAAAAAGCTAAATGAAAAAGAAAACGTAGATGGAAAAAGGCTGAAGATCAAATCTTTAAAATCTGAGACTGATCAGTTTCATAAATTTTTTAAGTTTTTAAAAGCGGGGAACGAGGGCTATCCAAATTTCGGAGGTGGGGGCTTGACGCATTCTTTCCCCCACTCCGTAGAATCGCCACTGTTTCTATCCTAGTCTTTTGTTTTGAAGTAAGTAGTACAACAGTAAGTGTGAAACGTCTGTGAGTAACACTCTCACCAACAGGGATCCCCTCGAGTTTACATAAATAAAAACATGCAAAGAAATAACAGAAAAACCTTGTTAAATTTTAAGTTTGTTTGTTTGTTTGTTTTGTTTAATGGCCTAGAGTTAAGATCAGTAAATTGTAAGTGAAAAATCATATAAATTTATTTATTTCGATCTAAGGGTGCGTGTGTGTACACTGTAGTGTAGTGTACTGTATTTTAGTTATATGCTTTTAGTAGTTATATATGCATGTGATAAAAAAAGAAAGTCACTTCGTCTTTTTACGACATGCAGTATGACGAGGAGAGGAAATGAAAGTCTTGCTTGACCCTTTGAGGGTCCGCAGTGATAAGAGTGAGTTGGGCGTTTTTTCGGCGCGAAGTATCCGTTTCTCAGGCACGAACGTTTTCCGTTTAATACTGGGAGAACTTTTACAATTTTGATTTTAGGTATTTTATTTTAAATAAAGGTTTTTGTCTTCTTATTTTAGCTATGATATATATTATTATTATTATTATTATTATTATTATTATTATTATTATTATTATTATTATTTTAGATTCTTATTTTTATTTATTGATTATAATGTCCCTACACGTCAGCCTGTTAGTGCTCATTTATTGTTTATTGTTTTCTTACGGGAGAGTGTTGGAATGTTCTCGTTTCGAAACGCGTGTAAGTCGGTAATTTCAAAAAATTCTGTTAGTAATGGTAAATGAAGTGTGTTTATTTTCAGGGTGAATATCTGGAAATACAGAATGGAATAGTACATCCGATTTTTTTTATTTTTTATTTATCTATTTATTCAATTTAGCTCTATTTCAATTTTCTTTGCAAAGGCCGAGAACTTTTCAGCACATCTCTCTCTCTCTCTCTCTCTCTCTCTCTCTCTCTCTCTCTCAGTTTGAAATGCAAGTACAGGTTTAATAGACATCGATATACGCCCACACGTTTATACCCGCGATAACATCGACAAAACAAGAATAATGAACGCGAAATGTACAAAAATCCCTGTAATGAAACGGTTGCCTGCCCTTGATTCACGTTACGCATGGCGTGAACAGCTGTCGAGTTAAAACTGATTCTTATATATAATTACTAACTCTTTTCTACGTTGGCTCGTTGGTCTAGGGGTATGATTTTCGCTTAGGGTGCGAGAGGTCCCGGGTTCAAATCCCGGACGAGCCCGAGAACCATTTTTTTATACTAGTAAAAATCTATGAAAGCAAAAGGATAAATATTAAAAAAAATAATTAGAAAACGTGTTTTATTCTTTTCTACTCACGACTCTGAGTGATTATTCAATCGCATTTTATAAAAACCTGGATGGAAGCAAATATGTAACAACTGGTGGAAACGCTAAAACAAAAAAATGGTAAAATGCATTTAAAACGAATTTTCTTCAGGCTTGAAATTAAGTTCCAGTCAAAATCAGTCACCGCGTTGGGCGTACCTCCAACAAATTATCTAAATCCACCCACTAACTTTCGTGAGCAATTCATATTTTTTGACCACTCTGACTTTAAAGTTCATTCCCACCACTCAACTGAAAATACTTTCTTTTCTTTTTTTATTTAATGAATTCACACCCAAGTAAGACGATAATGCCACTAAGACGAAGGTGGCAACTGAAAGTGAAAGAGAATGAGAAAACTTTTTAGTAAAAACCGGAAACATAATCTTCAACAAGGGATCTCGATTTCTGAAACCGGGAAAGAGTGTGAACCGGGTGATAGCTGAAACGTAGTGACGGACCTGGTTACTTTACGTACTAAGAACAAGTCTGAATTTTCAGTGTTTACAATTGTACATCCTACTCATTGTGTTTATTGGCCTAGGTATACTGGAGGAAATTTTATGTAGGCAGGAGTAAGTATGGGAACTTTGAGCGTCTTTTTTGCGGTGAAAATCACATTGATTTGGAAATTCTGGCAAAAATCAGATAACTCTTGGATTCTAATCAAATTTGCAAGATTAATAATATTCAAAAATTAATTAAATTATTTCAAAACGTTTTTTTTTAGAAAATTTTGGTAAAAGTACTTTTTTTTTTACATCAGTTTCCTCCACTTATTTAATTTTACGAAATTTTGAGAAATTAATTAATTTTTGTAGCGCTTAATCTTTATATTAGTTATAAGCAGAAGTCCTTGGAGAATTTGAATCATCAAATTTTTATGTCAAACAGAATCCCAAATTATAGAAAATTTGCTGTGAGAAAATGCGAATGAAACTAAGACATTATTTAATTAGAAGATATTTTAATTGCTTTTATGAATAAAATATTTTTTAGACACTATTGTCTTAAGAAAAATATTTTTTAGAAATACTGAATTTTTACAAGAATTGTTTATATATATATATTTTTTAATTAGAATAATTTATAAAGTTTTAAATCTTTTAAAATTCTATATTAATTTGAGGCGGTTGGGTGATATTCTTATTAAGTAAAAACTATATTTATTCATCATAGATGGAAAATCTGACAACAATTAAGCAATCCCCAGTATTTTAAAAAAAAGTTCTGATGTGTGTGTGTGTGTGTGTGTGTGTGTGTGTGTGTGTGTGTGTGTGTGTGTGTGTGTTTGTGTGTGTGTGTGTGCCGATTTTTATCAATACAGGCGTCCATACTCGATATTGACAGAACAAAAGCTTCAACTATAGTAAATGTAAAATTTATTAGTAATTTTCTAACATTTCTTCAACAAACGTCTTGATACAAAAATACCAAAAAATCAATAAGATATTAGAGAATGTCTAAGAAATATTTTAAATTTTCAGATTATTGTTTAGTTAAAAATATTTCCTTATCACTTAAATTTCACCATCTTCAGGTTATCGATAAATATGTTAACACTTCATAAAAAACACCCACCACCGTGTTAAAAAAATGCTTTTTTTCTGTGATATTTTCTAAAAATAATATTTCAGATAAATTAAATTGGAAATATTAAATTTAGTCTATTAGCTTTGAACTAAAACTAAAATAAAAGCTTCAAAAAAACTTTTTAAATGCATTTCACGTTTTTTTAGAGATACCTTTGTTCTGTGGAACTAACGAGTCGCATTAGCTTCACTTCGCTTCATTGAAAAATGGAGGTGAATCGGTTGACTAAATATTTATTGCGTAAAAATGTTTTCTCCTCGTTAGACTATGGACTTATTGATTTTCCCCCGTATATAAGTCTATACAAGCATATACATTTTATTAACCTAAGACATAACACAAAGTGTTTACAACCACTTCACAGATCCTTAAGCATTCGAAGAAACTGCACCGTCAAAATTATACGCTGTCACAGCTACGCTCCAAAATATGATAAATTACAAAAATTATCAAATTATATTATTTTATCAAATTATATTATTTTATCGCATTTCTTCTTTTTTCTTTTTTTTCTTTTTTTTTTTTTCTTTTTTTAGGAAGTGTAAAAAACATTTTTATCTGAATATTTGCCAGGAAACGTGAAGAAATCTTTTTGAACATTCAAAAGTCAAAACATTAGCTCGAGATTACAGCAGACATTTTGAATCGATATTTTCCTCATTTTTTTTCTTCTTTCACAATTTTCCAACTTCACTTTCTTGTCATATTTTCTCTTCCTTGTAAACGTTTTTATTTTCATATGAGTTTTTTTTCCCGGTAAATCGACTGTTCGATTAAGAACAATCATACATTTTTTTTTTTTGTTACCTGCAAAGCTGTCAAAAGTTTTACGCTTTTCGTTCGCGTCGGTTTTTTCAGGTCATCAAGACTCGCACAAAACATTATGGATCGATAAATACGCGTGATTGAAATTTATAAAATCTTTCTTTTAAACAATTTTTTGGGAAAATAAAATTCTCAATTCTAGTAACTGTTATTGCTCTTTCCACTACTGACAGGGGTTTCCATCATAACCTTTTGTTTGAAGTAATGTGGAATTTCAACATCTTGATTATGTCACTATTTTCTGTACCACGATCTGATGCCACGAGAAACATGCTTGACTTTCTTTCTTTCCTCCCACTACCTTCTCGATGGAACATGCAATATCTATGATGAGGAATTTCTTTCTTTAGATGCGTCTCCCTACCTTTTTTCATAAATATTTTCATGATAATTATTCGGGCGAGCTTTTCTCTATGGTATCTAGACTTTATGAATGTAACCACTTAACAATATAAGATACGCAGATGACACAGGGCTGACAGCAGACATGGAAACGAAAATACAAGACCTACAGAAAGTAACACGGGAAAGCGAGAAGGACTAAACATAAACTATAAAAAATGCAGAGTCAAGTGCAGAAAGAGAAGCCCAAAATGCTAACTATAAATCGGGGATACTAAAATCAAGCAGGTGCAGAAATTTAGATGCCTGTGAAGTGTTAATAGAGAACGGAAAGTGTGACACTGGGATCCAAAAGTGTTGTGGTGATACGGAGCAAGAGGGGCCGGATGTTTTCACCCTCACAACCAAAAAGCAAATCGGCCAATGGGAAGCCCAGAATCAAATACAAGTGTGAATCCCAAATGATCTGCTGCGATCCAAACAGTCGAAATAAAAAGCCGATACAGAAAGCATCGCCAGACAGACCGACCGAGAAAGACGAGTGTAATTAGTAGCCCTCTTGACCGAAGTCAAGTGGCTTAATATGTTCGCCTCCCTTACCTCTTTACCTTCTTCCCTGTCTCAAAAATTACTTACTGACCTAAGGAGCGACTACATCAAAGATATTCCTTACTTACAACGCTCCCACAATCCTAGTATTAATTCTCTTTTCAGCATTTTATTGCCATGAACATTTTAACGTCCGTTAGATCTATACTTCAAGTATTACTTTCATTGTAAAAACCGTAATTGATATGTGTATATATAAAAGGTTAATTTTCAACTCAATTTGCTTATCGTGGTTTATAACCTTTCTTTATGACTTATAGTGGGCTATCTACAACGAGGCCAAATTCCGTTAACCTGCAACAATATACTACTACCCTTCGCTAGAACGGACTCTCCATTATAAACTATGGATAACCCGCTATAGTGTATTGGCATGGCAAAGGAGGCATTCCAAAAGTTAAGCAGAGTATTGAAAGACAGGAATATTTCGCTGGAAGCAACGGAAACAGTGCTGGACCGCTATGGGATATCTGTCCTCCTGTATGGCAGCGAATGCTGGACAATCTTATCAAAGATGAAAGAGAGACTCAAAGCAACATAAATGTATTTCTACAGAAGGACGCTGAGGATACCATTACCCGAACATGTGAGCAACGACAAAGTTTTAGAGAGGATAGAAACGAAAAGGAAAAATTATACTTACCATCAGGAACAGACAGCTAAAGTTTCTGAGACACGTAATGGGAGAGACGGCTTGCAGAATCTAATACTCACAGGACGAATAGAGGGAAAGTTAATTTTCTAAACGCCGGAAGGCCAAAAGTATGGGGTACCTAGTGATGTTCGAACTCACTACGCAGTTGTAAAAAATTCTAGTAATACAAGCCTGCTAACCATTACACCACGTTGAGGTACCAGAACATATAGAGAGACAAGGGAAAGTAACGTGAGACATGCTTGATAGGCTTGAGTAAGTGGATAGCACAACGGGGTTTGGGAGAGATACCAAGAGAAGAAGTGATAAGAGCTACAAAGTATAGGAAAATGTGGAAGGCCATAATCGCCTACGTTATGAAAGGACACGGCAATTTACAGTTAAGTTGGCTAGATGTAACCGTAAGTTCTATGCTAGCAGTTTTTTTCTCATACCTCTCATTTGTGGAACACTTTTCTGACGCCAGGCTTTCCAGCCATCTTTAATCCTTTACTGCAATATCAATCGCCATCTTCTGTTCTGATGACTATTATAATATATATATATATATATGTATGTATTATAATGTATTAAAATGTTTATAAACTAAATAAATTTTAATCTTTTTATGCAATATCAATCGCCATCTGCTGTCCTGATTACTCTTATAATATATATATATATATATATATATATATATATATATATATATACACACGCATCGCTCATTCAGTAATGAATTAAATCACTCTATCTACTGGTGTATGATACATCATGCACCAAAAATCTGCCTCCTTCTACCGAGCGCCCATAGCTCAGAGGTAGAATCCCCGACTGACGCCAATTCGGCTGGCTTTCTATCCTTTTTTTTTTTTTTTTTTTCTAATCATATCACCCCGAGCAAGGCGGTAACGTCACTGATGTGCAGGAGGCTACGTAAGAGTGAAAAGATTGGAAAAGAGAAAGCCGGAAACCACATCCTAAACAGGAAACAAGGGATTAGCCTCTTCACCCGTTCAATAAACGTGGGTGGAGTGTGAACCGGGCGATAGTTTAGTCTATCTACTCCAATTGAAAAAAAAAAAGAGGAAAAGAATGGACATGAGTAAAAGATTGGAAAAGAGAAAACCGGAAACCACATCCTAAACAGGAAACAAGCAATCGGATGTCTAACTGTACTGATCTGTCTGCGGATGACTATATATATATATTCTGTATACATTTTAAAGTATAAAATGTATTAAAATTCTCATAAACCTTTTATAAGTTTTAATCTTTTAATGCAATATAAATATCCAACTGCTGTCCTGATTACTCTTCCTTTGTTCTCGCTCCTTAGTAATGTTTCTCCTTTCTAAACCGTTAGCATCTAATATCCATTTGTGTTTTTGCTGTCTTGCTTAAAGTAAACTCACTAAAAAAAAAACAAAAAAAAACACCGCCATGTTTGGTTTTCTGTGCAACACTTCATGATTACAATGGATCTTGATAAAGCACTAAACTTTGTACTTGTACTTTTCAATGACACCTTCTCCCCTCTTCAGTATATATATATATATATATATATATATATACACACACACACTACCGACTATAATTATTAGGCCAACCCAGTTTTTAAAAAGAAATTATCTATATCGTACTATTTTTAGAATTTATTGCCAAGTGGATAATTCTAAACGAAAATAGAATGGTTCTTTTTTTAATATTGCACAATAATATGTGTATCAAATGAACTGTTCTGATGTTCTGGTGCCCAGTTTTTGTATTCCCTTCCCCATGCTAGTCTCTTCTTATTGACTGGCCGAAGCAGAGGCTTCCTGGCTGCCTTGTACAATTTTGCAAAGTAATGATAACAAAAGAATCATTCTAATTTCATTTAGAATTATCCACTTGGCAATAGATACTAAAAATAGTATGAAATACATCATTTGTTTTTTTGTTTTTTTTTAACAACCAGTCTATCGCAGAATGTAATGGCAACTGACTGCGGGATAATCTTCTGCGCAGTCAGTCATGTCTTTTTTGACATATGACTGACTGCGGGATAATCTTCTGCGCAGTCAGTCATGTCTTTTTTTAGATATGATCGCCCAAGCGTGTTTCACGCATGGCACTTAACTGACTGAGTAAGCAAAAGCCTGCGGAAATTAAGTATTTCTGTACCTCTTTGCATATGATCTTTAAAAATAAATGCTCAAAAATTGTTTAGTAGATAACATATATCATCCAACTCTTTCTGAAACCTCTTCACTGTCCTCAGATTGACATCCAATGTTCATATTGGAACTTCTAGCGCGAATACCAAGCAGTACATCCCGCTGTTTCCAAATTTCTAGCGAGGTGAATAGCATCATAAAAATATGGCGACAATTTAGGTTTGTACGTCTATAATACAGACGTTCACAATATTTTCAGTTCATGCCTTATTGAGCAGATTAAACTAACATATTCTGCTTGGTGGACAAGAAACATATGTTACTTAGCGTTAAGGGAGAGTTATTCTCAACCGTAAAAGATCTTTAGGTTATGCAAACATAAAACTTACTTTAGGTTTTTTAAAGTCATTTACACTTACATGTACGCTCTGTACATAGCGCGAGAGAAAACATATGTTTAAACCTATGAGTCCCCACTCTCACACTCTTTATATATATATATATGTATTTCCTTGCTAAAATGGCCGTACGACATATGTAATTTTCTGAGTTTTATTTGAATATATATATATATATATATATATATATATATATATATATATATATATATATTAGTACTGTTGAAGTAAACAGCTAAGTGACAAACTTTATGTATAATTCTATACTATATATATATATATATATATATATATATATATATATATATATATATATATAATCCAGTAGTATAAATTAAGATTAGTAGAGGATTATATATAAAATTTGTCACTTAGTCGATGAATGTTTTATTCGACATCAGTACTCCAGAGACAAACCATTCTACAATCGTTCGGTCCAGTCGTCAGCAGGTATCAGTAATTGTTTCTCAATTTTTTTAATTTCGTTATTTTTATATTAAGTTTAAAAATATGTTATGCGCATTTTATTGGTCTTAGGTTGATTTTTTCTTTGTCTGCGTTCGTGAGTTTGCGTGAGTGTGTGTATATATATATATATATGTCATCACTATACATATGTTGAGTCACATGCTGTCTCATTTAAATCCACTGCCCTGCCAAATAGGAGTGGGTTTTTTCGTAAGCTGACTTTTTGTTTAGCTTACTTTAGGTTACTTCCAGCGTTTTAATCTCTCTCTCTCTCTCTCTCTCTCTCTCTCTCTCATTTTTCTCTCTTTCATTTCCCCTCTCTCTTTACTTATCTATCTATTTTTCCCCCATTTTGTTTTGTTTTTGTTTCTCTCTATGAATATTCCAGTGCTTTTCTCTTTATCCACTTAACGAGTTTATTTTCTCTCAAAAGCCAGACTGAATAATAATAATAATAATAATAATAATAATAATAATAATAAATACCCATCCTGAAAAATTGCGATGACCCCAAAAGCACATTCTGTGTTAAATTTTCCTAAACACTTGACCATCTTGTATCAGGTTCAGTCAGTCAGTCAAATGTCATACATGATGCACGCTTGGGCGATCATGTTTCGAAAGATACATGACTGACTGGACAGAAGATTATCCCGCAGTAGGTTGCCATTACTTCCTGCGGTAGACTGGTTGCCAGCCAAGGCCATAGAACCCAGCCTGTCCTGTTATTTAACCCTTTCAGGTTACACGATATATATAACATAGTGATGATCCACCTATACTGTCTTAATATTTTAGCTATTGAAATATTTGTAATGATTCAAAACACCTAAGTCCCTATTTAACCCTAGCTTGTGTGTAAAATTAAATACACACAAGCTAGGGTTAACAAATAGAGACTTAGGTGTTTTGAATCTTTACAAATATTTCAATAGCTAAATTGTTTTCAGATATTCCCCAAAAAATTTTATCTAAAACAAATTTGTAAGTATTATTAAAGATAGATTTACGTTTACCAATATATATTTTTTAATAAAATCTGTCGCTTTCAGCGTAACTTGGTGAAAAACAAACTCTCTCCACAGACGCGCCACGTGGTGTAAACAAACGCATCACGTGGTGTAAACAAAAAATTCACAGACGCTCTCGTGAAATACGTTTCTAATTCAAATTTAAAAATCACTTGTTTCTGATGAGGGACCGAGGGCGGTCTGAAATATAAATAAACAAATACTGTCCAAAAATACATTTTTAAATTCAAAACTTTTTAATATTCTTTCCTATATATATTTATTTTATATATATATATATATATATATATATATATATATATATATATATATATATATATATATAAAAGTCGGCATGATAGAGTTTGTCAATATCTGCACTAAAAAATGTACCACTTTTACGGAAAGGAAACTGCAAGAAACTGGTATGAATATTATCCAGACCTTTGTAACAATTTTATGAAACTTTACCAACAGAACAATCAAATTTAATCGCCCAGACATCGTGATCAAAGACAAAAAGAACAGAAGGTGCTTTCTTATTGACATGGCAGTCCGTGCAGATTGTAATGTTACTTTGAGGATCTTCAAAAACTCGGTAGTTACGTGCATCTGGATTAAAGTCTGAAACTGAAGACTTTATCATTGCAGCGCCAGACCTGAGTCTTTTCACTAGGAACGTTCAGGAAAATATTATACATAATAATGTGGATCCAAAATGCAGGTTCTGCTATAAATACCAAGAAACAATAGACCAACTAATCTCAGGATGTTCTGTACTTGCCCTAGATGAATATAAATATCGTCATGATAGAGTGTGGAAATATTTACACTGGACAATGTGCAAACACTATGAAAAATATGTAAACAAACACTGGTATGAACATCACCCAGCACCGGTTACAGAAATAGAAGATGTCACCATTCTATGGGATTACACCATCTACACAGACAGGAAACTTGAAGCTGATAGGCCGGACATTATTGTTAAAAACCAAAAAGAAAAAAAACTTGCCTATTAATTGGTATGGCTTGTCCAGCGGATTGTAACATAGCAAGCAAGGAATTCAAAAAACTGTCAAAATATAAAGGCCTGGTAATAGAAAGAATGTAGCAAGAATAATGAAGCAAATACCTTACCAAGTTAAGAATGGCGCTAACACACAAAATGGATACACAAAATGGATCGCACCGTTTTGACTTCAAGAAAGAACAGATGTATGTCAAAACTATTATGGATTATGTTATTAAAACTGAAAATGGTGTAACCTTATTAAAAACATCAGTAGGGATTAGCGACAACTTGCTCCTAAATTATTCACAATTGTTATTACACTCAGTCAGTCAAATGCCATGCGTGATACACGCATGGGCGATCATGTCTCGAAAGAGACATGACTGACTGGACAGAAGATTATCCCACAGTAGGTTGCCATTGCTTTCTGCGGTAGACTGGTTGCCGACCAAGGCTACAGAACCCAATCTGTCCTATTATTTAACCCATAACTGGAGGTAAGAGACGGATTAATACCTTTCCCAAGGATATTTGCGCGTAAGTGAATGCAAGAAATATGACTGGAATTCAAACTCGGCTTACTGATTTCTCGTTCCGAGCCGATATCAACTGCACCACGACGTTATTTAATGGATTAAATTATTTTTTTTAAAATCTCAACAAATCCTTAACCAAACTTATATGTATACGAATATATTTTTTAATCAAGTAAGGCTTTAAAGCCACTGAGAGACAAGAGGTTACTAGGTATGTAAGAATTAGAAAACAGAAACACAACTAAGGAACGAGTACAGAAGAATAATCAGGAGGAGAATAGCTATCAATAGACACTGCATTTAAATGTTTAATATTATAGTTAGGTGGGGAGCATGGAGCCGGAAGGGAGTTGCACAGGTGAGAAGTGTGAGAAAAGAGACTCTCTGCATAGAACTTACGGTTGCATCTAGCCAACTAAACCTCGTGGGCAGTCGAATACTGCGCTTATAAAGTCACGCTGTCATAGCGAAGAGCTCATCTAAACAATTGCTATAAAAGTATTTATAGAAAAAAGTAAAGGGAGGCAACTTTAAGGTGGTGAGAAAGTGACTGAAGCCAAACGCAAGATCAGGACCAATGATATTGTTGATTCTTGTTTGTTTGGCTATATATATATATATATATATATATGGTTATGTCAATTTTACATTGCGACATGGAAATTTCTATGTTTCGAGATTAATTCTCATCATCAGGCAATGTTGGTGTGGTTATGCAGATGATTTACATTTAAATGATAATTTCACATTAGAAAATGGATAAAACCTAAATTAAATAACATGCTCACTGACGAATTAGGTAAAAATAAAAATAAAAATAAAGCCAAAAATGGAATAAGTTAGTTTTCCTTTTTTTTTTTCTTTTTTTTTTAAATAATTCCCCCCTTTGTATCAGGATAATAAACTTTACAGCGAATTGATAGATGGAGCGAAAAAATAGCAGTTCGAGGTTTTTTTGGAAAAATCTTTTCTTTAACAAATAGACTAAAGGGGACGAGAAAGGAGATTGGTACTACTAAAAAGGAATATCACATCAAATGTAATAAAACTGAAGGGAAAATGATAAGATCAGATAAATGCGAAGGAAAATAGACAAGAGAAGAATAGGGTCAAGGAAAAAGAAAAAAGAGGAGGAAAAAAGTTGGTTAGCACAGAAATTCTTCGGGGTCAAACCCCAAAGTGAATCTTCATTCTGATTAGCCACACACACACACACACACAGAAAAACACCCACATACATTCACAGTAAACCGAAATTATTTGTCATTTAAATGTAAATCATCTGCACAAGCACACCAACATTGCCTGATGATGAGAATTAATCTTGAAACATAGAAATTTCCATGTCGCAATGTAAAATTGACATAACCATATAATTATATTATATTATATTATATTAAGCTCTATAATACTCATTATATTGAGCACTGTTTATAATAAAATAAATGCCAGAGTACTCAAAATATAAAAAAACTTGAGTCCTCTTCACTTGGAATTATATATATATATAAAGTTGAATATATGGATCGTAATCTGACAAGATTAATAGAATAAATAAAGAACAAGTAGGGGAAAAGTGTCTTTACTCTAACCTGTTTCACTTTAACAAGCTTCTTCAGAGATTCATTAAAGACGAATGATTTCAAAATCCAAGAGACAGTATGTTGATTGAAGTACAGCTTATATACTTACATTCATAATAAACATCTAATGTTTTTATTACGCATTGACACACACACTTAAACAAACACAAGTTTTTACTTCTACGTTTAATACTCATCCATTACTTTATCACACGTGACACGTATCTAACCAATGAAATTATGCCTCAATCAACATACTGTCTTTTGGATTTTTAAATCATTCGTCTTTAATGAATCTCTGAAGCAGCTTGTTAAAGTGAAACATGTTAAAGACACTTTTTTCGTACTTGTTTTTTACTTATTCCACATATATATATATATATATATATATATATATATATATATATATATATATATCATCTTACGTTTTACGTACGAATCTGAATTTCATGCATTTTTTAGCAATGATCGGCTGCTTATCATATATATATATATAATTTGTCACTTAGCTTATTAATGATGATTAATGATAATCCTGACTTTGATGTTTCGTAGACAGACCGTACAGAAATCACTCCACCCGATGGTTAGGGGTATGAGCAAATGACTGTTTATAGTTTTCGTTTACATTTTTCATTGGTGAAAGGTTGATTATAACATCAATCAGCTCAGTAACAAATTTTATATTTTTGAACGTTCCTACCGATTTTAAAGGGAAATTAAAACACCAAACAAAATTATCCGATTAAATGTTTATTCAACTAAATAGGAACCATTTTGTTGCACGGCATTTCTCCATTTTCTCCTTCAAATTAAAGATTCTTTCTTCTAAGAATTCCTTTCTCGACAAAGAATTAAGGTGTTTTTTATGTCGGCCAAAGAATTAAAAATTGTTATTATGGAGATTATTTTGCAAGGACCTTAATAAATGAAAATCCAAAGGAGCAATGTCTGGGGGGGGGGGGGGAATATGGCGGATGGTGTAAACATCCTAGGCAAGCTGCAATAATTTTTTTGGCAGGTTGGCAAAGAAACGTAAGATCTGGCATTATCCTGATAAAAAACAAAATCTTTCCTGTTCGCTAATTCTTAGGGTTTTTCTTTTATTATTGCGTAATTTCGCTATATATATATATACGCATGTGTGTGTTAGGATGCCATTGCTGCTAGGAAACTAGCAAGTTCTTTCTTGCAAAACACAGATAGTTGGTAAAAATCATTTGAACCAATTAAACATGCGGAAATAAATAACGTTCAATATAATTCAAGCGAATACGAAATTAAAGAACTTACAAATAATTGTTCCATTCTTTTTTTTTTTTTTTTTATTAATTGCATCAATTACCGAAAGCAGCGTCCAAATCATTTATTTTAAATAATGTATTTTGTATATCGTAACGCGTCGGCACACATATATCTACAGGGTGACATGTTCATAGCTCAACGCACACCAAAACTAGGTTTACTTATTTGTCTATAAGTGTGTATCTGAGAAAGACAGGGAGCGAGAGACAGAAACAGAGACAGAGAGAAATAAGAAAGAAAAAAAGAAAAAAAAAAGAGAGATAGGAAAGGCATAGAGAGTAAGTGAGAACAGTGTGAGTTTTTCGAAAAATATCATAAAACAAATTTTTACATGTTCGCGGGTATAAAAGAGGGATATATTTTTTTTTAAATATGGAGCCTTAAAAAGGCGTATGGGTGTGAGACAAAAATTTATGTATATTATATACGTAAGATATATTGGGGATAGAGTGATGAAAAGTTTTCTATCTGGCAAGAAATATATTTACAAAAAAGGAAACTGATGCTTACTCATTTGGTCAGATTTTCGAAAATGCGTCCGACTGAGAAAATTTCAACCTCATTGTTGAGGGTTACTAAATACCTGTAATATGAAGTAAGAGGAGGGAATAAGCAGTGAAGAAGATTATGAGGATAAGAAGGATAGATAAGGGTTAACCTTAAACTCGGAGAAGTTAAGATTGTAGTTCGGGGAAGCATCCAAGAGGGGCCGACAAAAAAAAGCTTCTTGTAAAGAATCAAGGTCATGGCTCTCCAAGATTTCCTCTCCTTTGTAGCTCTTAATAAATTTTGCCTTTTTGTTGTATCTCCTAAAGCTTGCTCCGCCATCTTTTTACTCAATCTTCTTCTTCTTCTTCTTCTTCTTCTTCTTCTTCTTCTTCTTCTATGTGCCGTGTCCCTTCAGGACGTTGGCGATCATGGCTCTCTACAATTTCTTCTCCTTACTAAATGTTGACTTTTTTCTTATATCTCCTAAACTTTACTCTGCCATCCATTTACTCAAGCTCGTTCTTCTTCTTTTATGTGCCGTGTCCCTTCAGGACGTTGGCGATCATGGCTCTTCACAGTTTCCTCTCCTTTATAGCTCTTAATAAATTTTCTCTTTTTGTTATATCTCCTAAATCTGGCTGCGTCATCTATTTACTCAAGCTTATTCTTCTTCTATGTGCCGTATTCTTTCAGGACGTTGAGATCATAGCTCTCTACAATTTCCTCTCCTTAATAGATTTTGTCTTTTTTGTTATATCTCCTAAACTTTACTCCGCCATCCATTTACACAACCTCATTCTTCTTCTTCTATTTGCTATGTCCCTTCAGGACGTTGGTGATCATGGCTCTTCATAATTTCCTCTCCTTCGTCTCTCTTAATAAATTTTGCCTTTTTTGTTATATCTGATAAACTTTGCTCTGCCATTTACTCATACTCGCTAAGTAATTTATATCCCTCTTGCCTTCAGTTTGTCCTGTGAGTATCAAATTTTCCGAGACTTCTTTCTCATTATGCTTTCTAGAAATTTCAACTATCACTTCCTGATTTACACTATTTACATTGTTCGGACTGTTGTCCTCATCTTTATTGTCATATTCACAACATTTCGGCCGTTATACGCTTCGGCCTTATTCCGGTGACATAAGTTTGAATTTCTAATCGAACCCTTTATTTAGTCCACTGGAGCAGATTGTTCTAGTTGCACGTGCCATGCCTTTTCACGATATTTTATATTATTACTCTTTAGTAACTCAACTCGCTAAGTTTTTATTCACCTCTGCTGTGGCCAGGTATTGAACTCACAACTCTTTAAGTCAAGTCACTGGATTACATCAACCAGGGCATTAATCCCCATGTAGATCACGTAACAGTCCAGCACTCGTTTCGGTGCCGGTATAATATGTAGCCTAATTCTTTTATTCTGGTATAGTATGGGCCTACCACTTTGATTCTGGTATAGTATGTAGCCTACGCGGTTTGAATGTGTCCTACCTCAGTAATAGTATATTTGTAGATATACGTATTCGGATATTTATTGAAACTAATCATTTTCCCTAAACTTAATACTAACCCTAAACTTACCCTGCCCTAACTCTACCCCTAACCTTAACCTTATAATACTTCCTTATAATACGCTTTTTAAGGTAGGTCACATACTATACCAGTGACAGAATTTCGTAAGCCACATTCAAAAGGTCACATATATAGAATACAAATCCTATATCACACATCAACCAGCTAAAAATACACACACACACACACACACACACACAGAATAAATTGCACACCTGCAAAATCGAATTGAAACGATTAGAACATCTGGGAAAATTTTCCGAAGTAAAATTGCACACGCGCAAAAGTGGATCCAAACGGCTATTTTTTTTTTTTTTTTCACAAGTCAGTGTAAAAAGCGATACTCTGGATCCTGATTGGTTGACAAATCGAAAAATTCAAAATACGTCAGCAAAACATTTTTTTTTCACACCTAAAGAAAAAATCGTTCTGGGATCCTCCCACGTGACCAGAATTCTATATTTAAGGAAGTCCCCTAACCGGTTACAGCAGTCAGTCAAGAGGGTCAGTGAGAGACGATCCGTCACTCAACCAAGCAGTCTATCTGTCAGCCACGCCAGTCAATCCTGAAAGGTGCAGTGCCAGATACACACAATCCGATAGGCGCCGACATGAAAAAAAAAACAGTGCCGACAAACTAATTCTTTGTCCACTCAGCCGTTACGAACGGAAAGAAGAGAGGGAACACCTGCAACGGCCATAAAACTTTTCACATCTCTCAACAACCAGAATGGAGAAGTAACACAGACTTATTAAGTTAAGTAGACTGATTCATCGTTTTGCACATACACTACTAATTACTACTATCTCCGTTTGACTCTCACTCTCCCCTCAGGAATTCACATTCACACTCCTTTTCAGCACAATTTGAAACATTGTGCTACTACTCTGTATAATTACAGACTCAAAACCAACACTTTCACACTCAACCAACTTTCGTTCAAATCCAACAAACACTTTTATATTCAACCAACATTCACGCAAATATAAAAGAGACTTTGCTATCAAACAAAAGATACACAGAAGTGTACAAATTGTTTATATTGAATACATATTTTCAAATACAAAATTTTCATATTTTATACAACATTTCTTATTGCGTTGTCTTTTCTTGAAATTTGTGTTGTGTTTTTTGTGGACCGGATATCCCGCTTTAATTCCCCCATTTTAATCCTTGTTGTTCTGGAACCTCGCACATATACTGGCACCCTCTTTTCTTGCTTCTAATTATTTTTTCTGTTCTTAATAATTTGCTTAGCTTTTGGAAGGCATCTTTCTCTATGGCAATGCATCTTAGGGTTATAGATTCACATATTTGGTCCTCTCTTAAAACACTTTCCATATTTTTAAACTGTGGTACTTCTTTTATTTTTCTATTTCCGATTCGTAATTTGTACGGTTGGCTGTTTCGTTTACTAACAACCATGCATTCTGTCGTCTCGCAGTTGACGTTTTGTTCTTTCTTCTCGTTTTACTTTACTACCCTCCTGCGTTTGCTAACAACACTGTGTCATCTACGTATCTGATGTTGTTTACATTGCTTACAAATTAAATATATAGAGAATAAGGGTGATTCTGCCCTGTGGACGTAATAAGGTAAATTAGGACCGTTAAAGTCTGATCTGGTAGCACTAAAGAGTAGACCTAGTCTAAACATTTGTCATAGAACCTGTGATAGAATAGCAAAAGGCTTACAGCATTGGGCCGTAAAATGGTATCTGTGCGAGGAAGGGGCTGTAAAAGGATGTATGTTGGGGAAGAGGCTGTAGAATGGTGTCTGTCGTGGGAAAAAGCTATAAAATAGTATCTGTCTGGGAAAGAGTCTGTAAAATGGAGTCAGTGGTAGAAAGGGGTTGGAGAAAGGTGTCTGTGAGGGAAATGGGCTGTAGAATGTTGTCTGTAGTGGAGAGGAGCTGTAAAATGGTGTTTGTGAGGAAAGGTGCTGTAAGAAAGTGTCTTTTGGCGAGAAGGGGCTGCAGAAGGCTGTCTGTGGAGGGAAGAGGCTGTAGAATAGTGTCTGCGGTGAGGAAGAGCTGTACAGTTGTAACTAAGTCAACCCTAACAAGTCTGCGAAACTTTTTTTGGAATCTGTCAATTCCAGAGAATCTTTCTTCATTCGTAATTTCTTTTAAGCATTCTTCAAAACAACCACACCGTGAAAGTAGATGCTTCATACTAGACACTTTATTTTTCAAACTTCAGATGTTTAGAAATAGCTTATAACCTTCTTCAAATATATTTCTTCACTTCATTTTATGAGTAAAATAATATTTTCAACTTCATTCAACGCAGTTGTCCATTTCTGCCATTCGCATCTTTGAAGATGCGAATGGGCCATATACAGTTCCGGTTCTGCGTGTGTTATATAACAATGGCGTTTAAGTTAATTGGAACAACAAAAATAGGGCAAGGGATGCGACAAACAAATGCAGCTGCATGGTTAGAGAATAAAATTACAGAAAATATCATGGTATCAAGTCGATACTTTTCAAATAATCTACATATAAAATTCTGTAACTTCGGTTAATCCGTTTGTTCGTCCGTTTGTTACACCTTCTAAAATAGACATATATTGATTGATCAAAACCAAATTTTGGAGAGAAGTACAAAGAGGTAAGGAATTACAAAGTACAGTTTGTTTCACTAAGTGTTTGTCAAAGTATTTTGCAAAAAGATCAGATTATTATAATTTCAAATGTTGAGTTTGTAAATCTTGACAAAAATGTTAGTGTAATTTAATCTGCGAGGAAAAAAGAAAAAAACACTGTTGGAAAAGAAATTTCTCTAATAAAATAATAGCATATTAAGTTTCTTACAATGGTTTATAACGTAGACAAATTCTTCTATACATTTAAAATTCTTACACAGTACAATATTGTTTAATTTTGGCTAAGAATTCTTTCTCATTCTGAGCTGATATCTATTACACTACAACGCACTATTGAAGTATAAATTGATTAGTTATGAGTTTGTAGGTTTTACCCAAAAGCTTGCTTCCATGTACCTACTTCTTAAAAATGTAATCAGACATAGTAAAAACAATAAAATAGTAAAGTAACTATTTAAACTGTTTTTAGTTATTCATCCTAGTATTATTTTAATCATGTTATACACAAATGCAAGTTGTTTTTTTTATGTCTATCTTCAAATAGTCTTGCATTTATGTATAAAATTCTGTGGCTTCTGTTAGTCTGCCCCATTCTCTACAATAGCCATACATTGACTAATTGAAACCAAATTTTAGGAAGAAGTACAAACAGGTAAGAGGGTACAAAGTACAGTTTGTTTTACTAGGGTGAATAGCTTAGTACAATAAATGTTCATTAAGTTTTTGGAAAAGTTAAACGTTTTATTATTTAACATATAAAATATTCCCACTATTTAAAAAAAAACTAATGATTAAAATAACAAATACATATTTAATAAAAATGCAATATTGTTTTGTGTATATCATTTTTTAAGTTTTTAAGTTTGGCCTGCGTTTGCAAGGACTAAAAACAAATCACAGAGTCAAGCGCTTCAAAAAATTGTCTCCAAAAAGAAATATTTACACATTCTTCGCTGTTAAAAAGGAAAAAATAAATTTCCTCAAAAACTATTGTTTAGTCCTATAAAATCAAATTAAAGAAACTGTTAAACCATAAAGTAGGTTTGTTTGTTTTTTCAATGTATTTTTAAACAAATCCATCTATTCAAATTTCATCAGTTGGTTTGCGAAATTGAACGAAACGTAAAGTTTGTAATACTGTAAAGATTCCAATACATTTCAACGCGTTGCAAAACAAATCTAGTACGTTAAAAATGCTTTCAGAGAAGTTTATCTCGCCGCTCTATCCAATTAGCCTATCTTGAATCCTATGATGTTCACGGTGAGTAAATATGAACTCTTTACCCCGATGAGAAGAGCTAGAGACACAATGATACGTAGAAGAGTCAGAGAAGAAAAAAAAAAAGGAATATTTTTGCTATTTCTGTTTTGAAGCTGTTCAATTCTCACTTTTCAACCTTGACAGAGTTTTGAGGCGGAAATGAGTAACTTGGTAGACGGAATTTTCTTTTTCTTGTTACTGTTTTGGGGGTTAATTCCATCTCCTCCTTTTGATTCATAAAAACCTCATCAGGAAATATGCAAAAATTCCAGTAAATACACCAACACAATGAGTTCACACGAAGAGAAATTAGAAACACCTTGAGACATAAATTCATCAATCTTTGAATTACCATCATAAAATACCATCAATACAAAGAATCGGTTCCTCTAATTCCGGGCCATTTTCGCTACCAGTGGGATACGTTCACAAAAGATAAAATTTGCCAGTGTTATCCAATCCTTGCCTCTCAACGAAGTCGCCGAACTATTGGAAGACGTTCCCAACACTGGCCCTTACAACGTTCTTAAAGCTGCCATTATTAAAAAAAGACCGATTGCTCGAAGGAACAAATACTGAGGAAACTATTCAACAATATAAATATCGGTAACAGAGTGCAACAATATGTCGGAGTCAATCCTACGTTGCCTGTGGTTGGGGAAATTGTCGACCACCATGATACAAATATGGACGCTAATGACAGACGACATACCACTCAACAAATGGCAGATATCGAGATAATTTTTGTGTTGTTCGACCAAAGACTGAACGAACTAACTACTAAACAGAATAATAATTGCAGTGCTAAACACACACATTGATAAAGCACTTGCAGATTTAAAAAGACAAATGCAATAAATGTAATTGTTGTTAAGTCAGTAACAACGAAGATACAGAAGTATCTCCCGTAAACACTACCATACTCTGCACCGAAAAAGTCTTAGATGTGGAAGAACAAACACAGACCCCGGTGGTATTTGCTGGTATCGCCACACGTTCGTTAGCGAGGCAAGAAAATGTACCCAATCTTGTCGTGCCTATTACACTTTTCTACACAAACCGGATGTTGACCGCTCGATGACCCAATTCAGACCGCGTAAATACGTTTTCTACGCAAAGGCTCTACGCACACATCCGCTTAACCAAAACAGAACGAACAATATATTTACCAGTGAGAGCTACACCTATAGTGGGTTGCTTATTTATTCTTTTTCTAATTGTAGTGGGAGTCCGTTCTAGTGAAGGGTAATTGTATACTGTTGCAGGTTAACGGAATTTGGCCTTGTAATAGATAGCCTACTATAAGTCATAAAATGATTATAAAATCAAGAAAAGCAAATTGAGTTGAAAATAACATTTATATATAAACATATCAATTACTGCTTTTACAAATAAAGTAATACTTGAAGATAGGTCCAACGGAGGTTAAAACGTTCATGGGGAATAAAATCTGAAAGAGATTTAGGCTTAGGAATGTGGGAGCGTCGTGAGTAAGGAATGTCTTTGATGTAGTCGCTCCTTAGGTCAGTAAGTACTTTTGAGACAGTGGAAAAGGTAAAGAGGTAAGGGAGGCGAACATAGTAAACCACTTGACTTCGGTCAACGGAGATACTAATTACATTGGTCTCTCTGGGTCTCTGCGTCAGTCTGTCTGCTGGGTGCTTTCTGTCTCGGCTTTTTATATCTGCTTTTTGGATCAAAAACAGCTTGTTTGGGATTTCACACTTGTATTTGGTTCTGGGCTTTCCATTGGCTGATAAATAAAATTCGCGTAGGCTTGCGAAATGGAAATTTGATATTTGATTAATTTTTATTTTTCAACCGGAACATCTGCGCGAATCCACTTGCGCAGAAACGACTTTTGGTCATTTGCCTTTTTGGTCGCTTTTGCTCGGTATGTATCACCACACACCCACTACAAAAGCCAAAACTTTAATTCGGAAACGATTGACAACTATATATTCTCTAATTCAAAGAAACTGATGTCAACGTTTGATGTCAACATCGGCAAGCTGAGAGAGAGAGAGAGAGAGAGAGACGCGACACAGACCAGCGTTTCATTGTCAACACTGATGCGCTGAAAGAGAAACGCAACTGACAACAACAATATCAGTTCCAATTTCACTCTTCTCTCTCTTTGTTGCCTTACCAACAGCAACAGATAGAAGTTATACATTTATATACCCATACTCAATGCATTATTTTCACTTGGACGTACGTTTGCCGAGGCGGAGAAGGATTTAACCTCCACAACAGCAAGTATAACAACAAGATTCTCTCTCATAGGTTACTTATTTCCACCTCTACAATAAGTTCAAAATCGTTTCCGCAGTTTTTGGAAGGGAAGACAGTAGGATGGAAATTTCCTTCCTAATCTTTTGTTTGAAGTAGTATGGAACGTTAATACCGTGATTATGTGATTATTTTCTCTTCGGGTTACAAGTGCTTTTCTTTTTAGTTGTTCCTGTTGTTGGAAGTCCTCAAGTGAGATGGATTCTGTTATCTGATCCAGTTATTTGCCTGTAATTCTGTAGCACCAGTTCACAAGATTCGAAGGAGAATGATCTTCGGCTAAGGACTACTGATCTGAGAAAACGGTAGTATACAGCTAACAATTTAGATATTTCTGAACGAGCCTAGTGCTATGCGTGACATCCACATGAGTGTCTCGACATGACGAGATTATTTAAGAACATGACTAGAATTTTTTGTCGATATTTTCGTTTGTAGAAACTTCACAACCTATTCTGTGCTAATATCCTCATCTCTTATGCTGAATTTGTTATAACTGATCTATACACCGAGTTTTTTTAAGTGTTCGGTATTTACTAAATTCACTTCCTGATTTTTTATGATAGATTCAGGGTAGGTGCCATCATGGCTTTCATTCCAATTCCAGATCAGTTTCTGTTTTGAAAAGATTTATATTGAGTCCTGTTTATTTGAACACTTGGCAGATGTTTTTATTTTTAGTTCAGGATTATTCTTATCGCAGGTATAAATTCCTATATCTACGGCCTAGCCCCCTCATTATTAGTTCGTTAGCCTTAGGGGCGGTAGAAGGATTGCCGTTTACTATTTGTAGAGTCATTTTGGATGTGGTCAGCAAAAAGAGGACCCAAAATGCCAACTACAGGTCGGGGATACTAAACTGAAACATGCAGAAATTTGAATACCTGGGAAGTGTTCAGATAGAGGATGGAAAGTGCGACACTGAGATCTGAAGACGCGTTGGCTTGGCCAATGACGCATTTCAAAAGCTAAACAGAGTACTGAGATACAGGAAAATTTTGTTGGAAACAAAGAAAATAGTACTGGACTGTTATGTGATATCTCTGCTTCTATATGGCAGCGAATACTGGACGATCTCTTTAAAGATGAAGGAGAGACTCGAAGCAACAAAAATGTGGCTCTACAAAAGGATTTTGAGAATACAATGGACCGAGCATGTAAACAACAACAAAGTGTTGGAGAGAATGCAGACGAAAAGGAAACCTATAAGCATCAAGAAGAAACAGCTGAGGTTCCTGGGATAAGTAATGAGGAAGAAGGGTTTGGAGAATCTAATACTCACAGGATGTATAGAGGGAAAAAGAGATAGAGGCATGCAGCGCGAGACATTCCTAAGGGGCTTGAGCAAGAGATGGCGGAGTGGATTTTGGGAGAGATAACAAGAGGAAAAGTGTTGAGAGCGACAAGAGATAGGGGTAGGTGGAAGTCCATGATCGCCTACGTCCTAAAGGGACGCGGCACATAAAGAATAAGAATAAGAATGGAACGCTTAAATGATCAGTGTTCATTCTGTTTGTCAATGTGCAGGGAAAAGACTACGAAAAGATTAAATAGACCAGAGGTTTTAATTTCGTCCTTATTGTACTCCTGATGGGGTTTCAAATGTTTCTATATTGGATCCTCGTCAGACTTGCATGATTTTGCGCGCCAATATAGTTTATCTAAAAGGACTACATATAAACTACAAGAAAACTGAATGCATAGTCATCAGTAAGAAGAGAAGCAGTACTAAAACCAAGCAAGTAAAGAAATTTGAATACCTGGGAACATAGGACGGAAAGTTCGACACTGAGATCCGAAGGTGTATTGACATGACCAAAGATACATTCCAAAAGCTAAGTAGAGTATTAAGAGACAGGAAAATTTTGCTGGAAACAAAGAAGAGAATACTGGATTGTTATGTGATGTCTGTCCTTCAGTATCGTAGCGAATGCTAGACAATCTCATCAAAGACGAAGGAAAGACTTGAAGAAAGAAATGTTGTTCTACAGAAGGATGATGAGGATACCATTGATCGAACATGTGAACAACGACGAGGTTTTGGAGATGATGCAAACGAAAAGGAAACTGATATTTAACATCAGGAAGAGACAGATGAAGTTTCTGAGAAGGAGGCTTTGAAAAATCTGATACTCATGGGACGGATAGAGGGAAAAGGAGACAGGGGAAAACAATACGTGATATACTTGATGGGATTGAGTAAATTGATGGCAGAAAAGGGTTTGGGAAGGGTAACAAGAGAAATGGTGTTAAGAGCTACAAGAGATAGGGAGACGTGGAAGGCCATGATTGACTAAGTCCCAGCTGGAGACGGCACCTAAAAGAAGAATAGTTGGATGCATTCAGAGTATTAAGATCACCATAAAAAGGGTCAAAAGTTATCTCTCCTGGACCATTCAAGGGAGTCCGTTCCCCAGCTAATAGGTACATGCTGGGAGACAAGAAGAAGGGACTTCCGGTAGAGGCTAGCAAACATGGTAATCAGAACTTTGCCACGCTCTCTATAAACACACACGGTTATTCAACACTCACAACTGTTCGCTGTACTCATGTTTCTACCATAATAAATTACCTAGTTATTTCCAATAATAGGCGAGTGTGTCATTTTTCTATTACCGTTTTATTTTCTCATGTTAAAAACATAACAGAGGAATCCGTGAATGGAAGACGGTTTCTAATGGAAGAGAAGAGGATGTTTCTATTGATTTGGTCATTTCTGGTCGTGAGGTCAAGATAGCAATCTCAGTTATTTTTTTTTAATCATATCACCCCGAGCAAGGCGGTAACGCCACTGATGTGCAGGGGGCTACGTACTAGTGAAAAGATTGGAAAAGATAAAGCCGGAAACCACATCCTAAACAGGGAACAAGGGATGAGCCTCTTAACCTGTTCAATAAACGTGGGTGGAGTGTGAACCGGGCAATAGAAAGATCTATCTACTCCAATTGAAAAAAAAACAAAGTGAGAAGATTGGAAAAGATAAAGCCGGAAACCACATCCTAAACAGGTAACAAGGGATGTAGCCTCTTAACCTGTTCAATAGACGAGGATGGAGTGTGAACTGGGCGATAGATAGATCTATCTACTCTAATTGAAAAAAAAAAACAAAGTGAGAAGATTGGAAAAGAGAAAGCCGGAAACCACATCCTAAACAGGCAACAAGGGATAAGACTCTTAACCTGTTCAATAGACGTGAGTGGAGTGTGAACCGGGCGATAGATAGATTTATCTACTCCAATTGAAAAAAAAAACTAAGAGAAAAGATTGGAAAAGAGAAAGCCGGAAACCACATCCTAAACAGGGAACAAGGGGTGAGCCTCTTAACCTGTTCAATAGACGTGAGTGGAGTGTGAACCGGGCGATAGATAGATCTATCTACTCCAATTAAATACTAGCTGTATAAAAGGTCGAGATAGAGCTTTGCGATTAAAAAATACTTTTATTCTAAATTTCATGCCATAAACAAGTAATATTTGTTTCAGATCAGATTGATTTAATTTAAAATTTGATAATTTTCCAAAAATAACGAGTGAGAGATATATATTTTATTTTTTGCAAGATTTTTAAAACCGAGACTTAACTTTTGTTTACAAATGTGTCGACTGTTCAAAAACATGATCGAAAAATTGAAAATTTTAAATAATTCTCAAAATTTTATATTCCAATGAATAAAACTTCTGTTTGAAATACACCCGAGTATTTTGCTTAGTGGAAATAGCTTTCAATTAAACTAAAATTAAAATTTTAAGAAAAAGTTTATATTTTTGAAAATTCAATTTAAACTTAGATATTAAAAATGGTGTGGCGGCACCTACTTTTGGCTCTATACTTCAGCTCAATCATTTTTTATGGGTGGTTTAAAATACTTCTGCGACTCTATGTCGATAAATACAAACAAAAATTTTAGTTCTTCATTAAAGATGGAATTCACAAAGCAAAATCTGGTTCACCTTTGACTTCTATCTATTTTATAATATGAAAGTAGGGAAGATGGGTATTGGGGTTTAGGTGGAATAACCGTATGTATATAGTTTTCTTTTTTTACTTGATTTCATGTCACAGTTAAGGTTAATAGAGTCGTGAGCGGACATCCGATCCCAGTCAGAGCACGCGATGAAAAGAGGAAGAGCCTCGTTTTGGAATTCTGGGATCGAGGTCAGATAGTTGAGACCTTTCTGTTTCCTTTTTTTTATTTTGCATGATGGGAAAAGGGTTTATTTTATTTTATTTTATTTATTCTATATTTTTTATTCTTTATTGTTTTATTGCAACCTAGATTACCCAGTATTCTTCTAGCTCCAACAGTTGTACTGAAGAGAATAAATTAGCTCCCAAAATAGTCAGATGATTTACTCTATTAATGATTCCTATGATCACATAAAAGAAGAAACAACCCTCAAAATCATGACATTTCTATTTCCATCCTTTACCGTGGAGATTTTTTTTTTGTTTTTTTTTTTATAAATGGCTCAGCTATCTTCTTTTTATATATATATATATATATATATATATATACACAATGTAGTCCTGGGTATAACGATGAACTACATCCGGCAGCAGGGCTTCTGATCAGAAGATTTGAGGAATGTGGAACCACCACTTAATCGGTGCTGTTCTCAGGTTTACCCAAACCCGAGGTGGTAACATCTGTTAGGGTCCCAGCTATGGGCCAATCGTGAATTCACAAGCAAAATCAAGATTATGAAAGTATAAAAATACATTTTATAGTAAAAATACCAGCAATATATTTTGATATATAAAAATTATCAACAATGCCTATTTATCGTAAAATTACCAACGATGCTTATTAAAAGTAAAATGACCAACAATAAATATTTATAGTAAAATCACTAACAATACCTATTCATAGTAAAATCACCAACAATACATATTTATAGTAAAATTACCAACGATACTTATTCATAATAAAATTACCAACAATACCTGTTTATAGTAAATTTCCGTACAATATGTATTTATAGTAAAATGACCAACAATACATATTTATAGTAAAATGACCAACAATACATATTTATAGTAAAATTACCAACAGTATCTATTTTTAGTAGAATTACCAACAGTACATTTCTATATGTAGTTGAAGTCATAAGAGTGTCTTAAAATATTTAGATTTCGGCATTATATAACCCATAAAGTTGTTGATATGTCGCGAAAAAAATCAGCCAACGCGATGAGCTGGGTTGTGACCAAAAAGATCAACTTTCATTTCATCCGGCTAAAGAGCTTTCTATAAAAAAATATTAGGTTTCCCGAGAAAACTTCAACCAAGAATACTGGCTCCTAATTTGTTTTTTTAAATGCTTTTCCATTTATTTATTTTTTTTCATTTAGTTAAGAAAAGTATAATAATCTATAAAAGGCAATCTGTGAGTCTGTGTGTGACTGTTCCCTATGCACGCCTACATTTTTTAAGCTACGCCATTCAAACTTTCTAAGGACACATATCTACAGGGAAGCCAGGTCAACACATACTTTTGAGTTTTAAGTTCAGTAATTTTCCCTTTCGCACTTTTTGGCCAATGGGGCCGATTGTTTACATTTGCTCCGTAAAACATCTAAGATCTAAGATGGTTGCTGAATTACATCACAGAAATCAAATCACACGTGTCAAACGCCACTAAAATATTTTTTATTAAAAAAAAATGAACCTTCATATTTAATTTTTATTCCAACGCTTTAAAAATTCATTTCGCCAACAAAAAAAAATGTGAATATTTTTCCCCGCAATTTTGAAACAAAAGAAATATTTTTTTACAAAAAGTGTTTTTTTCAAACAAAAACAAAATATGTAAAATAAAAAGTGGCATCTTCTCCTACTAAAATATTCTGAGTTGCACGGACATGATGCTAGTAAAATCTAAACAACAGTACAGTCAGTCTTGTTCAACAAAACAATAGGGACTGCTGCCTAAATACACAATTATATTTTTTAATCATTTACCATTTTTTACATTAAGCTCAGAAGAGATACTTTAATATATACAAGAAAAACATCATAATAAAAAAAATCTAAACAATCTTGTCTGTCGTATCCAACGAAACATGTATTAAATAGAGACTGTTGCCTGCTATATACTGCCGCTGAAAAACAACAATCATCTTGATAGACAACAAGGAACAAGAGCACGTATATATGAAAATATAAACTTGTATTTTTATTCTTTGTCAGTGACAGTTGTGTGAAGCAGGAGGGTAGCCAGAGAGATATCGCGCACACGCAGAAGCTGTCGGGGAGTCGTTAGCTAAGTGGGAGTTCTCTGTTCTGTGTGTGTATGTATGTGTGTGTGTGTGTGTGTGTGTGTGTGTGTGTGTGTGTGTGTGTGTGTGTGTGTGTGTGTTCCCTTTTTCTTGTCTGTTTTCGACCAGAAGCCCCAGATTTATATAACTCAAAATTTCCACGAAATTTTGCTTTCTCGGGTTGCCGCTTAATTGACGGCATCATATCACTGTCGGCTATTGCCGTTCACTTTGCCTTTGTTGTCCCTTGTGTTTTCTGTCTTTGAGGTCAATCATATCTTTGTCGGTTATTACCTTTCAAGCCTTTGTTGTCGCCCGTGTTTTCTGTTTTTATATCAATCATATCTTTGTCGGCTATTGCTTCCAAGCTTTTGTTATCGCCCGTGTTTTCTGCCTTTGATGTCAATCATATCTTTGTCAGTAATTGCCTGTGTCTGTCTTTGATGTTGCAACCCGTCGCCACCAACCACGACCGGAATATATTTTTGTCAATGAAGGTAATATATTACACTGTCTAAATATACAACAATATTTTTTTATCATTTATCATTTTTTTTACATTAAGTAAAAAATGATACTTGTATGTATACAAGAAAAAGTTAGTAATAAAATATAAAAAAACAGTACCTTGTCTGTTTTGTTCGACGAAACCTGTATTAAATAGGGACTGCTACTAAAATACACAACTATATTTTTAATCATCTCACCCTAAGCCAGGCAACAAAGCCATTATTATGCATGGGGTTATTGGGTGTGAAAGAATATCAGAAAAACAAGCGATAACAATAAAGGATCAGGGATTAAGAAAACATTGCATTTAAATTTTCTAAGGTCAAAGTTGACTGGAAAGCAGGAAACCGGAAGAGAATTTCGCAAGCGAGAAGTGTGAGAAAAGAAACTGTTAGTATAGAAGTTACGGTTAAATTTAGTAATTCCAATTGTAAAATAATAAGAAAAAGCATCTAGTCAGTCAAGTGCCATACGCGATACACGCTTAGCCGATCATGTCTAGAAAAAGACATGACTGACTAGGCAGAAGATTATCCCACAGTAGGTTGTTATTATTTTCTGCAGTAGACTGGAAGCCAGCCATGGCTATATAACCCAATCTGTCCTGTTATTAACCCATAATTGGCGAGAAGAGACGGATTAATACTTTTCCCAAGAGTATTTGCACGTAAGTAAATGCAAGGAATTCAACTGGAATTCGAACTCGGTTTCCCGATTTCTCGTTCCGAGCCGATATCCACTGCACCACAACACACATAGTACTGCACTTAAATTCACAAGTCTAGGTACCATATAGGAAAGTTCACCAGAACAATTACCATAACAGGCAAGCTACATTACGGCGTGGAAAAAGTGACTCTAGTCGAGATGCTAGGTCAGGATCAATAACATTGCAGATTATTCTTTGAATTTTATCAGGAATCTCTAAATATATAACAAGAGCATCAGTCCATATGTGGCAGCAATATTCTTAAATAAAGCGATGAGAGAGAATAGCTTAAAAGAAGGACACAAACATCCGCTTTTTGTTGTTGTTGTTGTTGTTGTTTTTTGTTTTTTTTACTTCTAGAAAATTTAGCCTACTCCATTACGGAGACCCAATAATTGGGTGAACACTGAGAATTGAACTCGCTAACATTTTACGCAAAGCTAATGTATGCTTGTCAGCCTGCTTTACTACATGGTAACAAAGTGTTTCTCAAAGTAATTTCTTTCTTACATTTCGTACGCAAACCAGCAGGTCTGATGCTCCTACTATTTTGATTTTGAATATACGCACTTTAATAGGCGCCGGAGGTTTTCGTCATTGATGTAAATTGACATGGTTCATCAGGCAGTTTCGGGTCTTTCAACATCATACTCTCCATCATCAAACCGACCCAATCAGGGAAGATTAAGCCCTGATCCCCCCCTCCACAATCAAACGCTAGCAGAGACTATGGTATTTTATAATAAATTGGACGAACTTAGAACACATCTTACGCGCACCTGATTGGATGTTCGCAACAACCAATCAACTTTACGGCGGGACTGTTTTTTTTTTTTCTCTTTTTTTTTTTTTTTGTGTGTGTGTATAGCAGCTTCATTGGATAACCGAGGAGTTAATTTCACATTCTTAATCTTGACCACCTATATTGTTCGCCAAACAAGGCTAGGTGATTTACTTCATTAATTTTAGTTTTGATTTGTACTATAGGATACAAATCCTGTAACGTCCAACAATTAACTGAAACGCAAAAAGTAAAATTGCACACCCGCAAAAATGGATCAGAATGACTGAAAACATTTTGAAAAAAAAAACAGACCAAGGCAAAAATTCACAATCAAGTGTAAAATTTAATTCTGACAAATAGGAAAAGGATTGACCCCAAAATGAAAGACAAAAGACGAAGCCAAATTTCGCGATCCGATGTTAAATTTATTTTCTAACCAATGAAAGGAAGCGGTTTAAAAAACTGAGAGAAAGGTTAGCAATCCTGTGAGAAAAAACTAAATGGCTATAAAAAACAGAATAAAGTCGAAGCAGTCAGTCAGAAGGGGGCACAGAGAGACGACACGCAAGATGTGACTAAAAAAATTTTAATTTGCCGACCCGGACGTAAAGTCGCGTCACATATTCGTTCTCCTCCTTCACTCATGTTAATTTCTTTTAACTCTTCTTCTCCATCCTCAACATTCTCGCGATCAACATAGAAGATGAAGAGGAAAACAACAACAACAACAAGATAGTTCAATTGACTCTTAAATATTAACGTCCAATACAGACTTTACTAGTAATCTTTCTACATACACACATTCTGCCACTAGCAACTATAAGTTATTAATTCATTTAACTCCTTACTACTATTTCTCTGGAACATTTAACTACGTACATTTTTCTCTCTGAACATTTAACTTTTACAAATTAACTACATACATTTTCTATTGGAGCATTTTACTTCTTGCAAATTTGTTATTCTGTTCAGTTAAAAAAATTCACTTATTTTACAAACACTTTTATTCTATCAACCATTCAATCAACCTTCTGATGTTTAAAATTGTGGAGACTTCGGTTGTGTTTGGCACAAGGTCAATTTGAGAAACATCACCGATAAAATCTAAATTTTATAAATTTAAAACTAAAAAATATCACGTAAAACAATTATCGATTAAAGGCTAATTAACTACACTATATAAAAATTACAATAGCAAAAAGTTCGAAATAATTGTGTGAAAAGGCTAAATTTCGAAAAAAAAAACGTAAATAAAAAAAAACCTTACGATATTTCATGCTTATAATCGTTTAAAAAGAAAATAAGTATAAATTGAAGACAAAAGACCTTACGCTTAAAATCGCGAAAAAAAGAAAAGAAAAAATGCTAAAAATAAAAAGTAAGAAAAAATGCTTGTAAAATTAAACATAGCATACAAATATATACTACTTAAAAAAAAAACACATTTTACAAACTGAACTGAAATGTTCATAGACTGTTTCTGTACACTTCAAGTTGAGTGTTTAAACATTTAAAATGATATTTGTTTCCACAATAAAATTTACGTACTTCGAAGTTCTTGACAAAATCCAAAGAAGGGTCTGTAATGCAATCGACTGTGAACTGGCATCTTCACTTCAGTCGCATTCCCAGCGACATGGCGTCCCTATGTCTTTTCTACAAATATATTCATGGCAAATTTCCTGATGAGTATTCCCCCTTTGTTGCTTCGACTGTATGAATTTAAGAGCACAACTAGATTGATAACTTGTTCTCATCGTTTTACTGTTGCAATAGCTAGATTAAACTGTTGAATTAGCTAGATGCAACTGTCAGTTATGGGTTTTAATGTTTCTCAACCTTTTTAAGCAACGGCACACCTAGGAGCAAACGAAAATTACACGGTGCATTTAGCAAAACTTTTAAAAGGGTTTCAGTATTTCTCAACCTTGTTAAACAACGGCATACCTAGGAGCAAACAAATATAACACGGTGCACTTAGCAAAACTTTTGAAAGTGTTTCAGTGTTTCTCAACCTTTTTAAGCAATGGTACACCTAGGAGCAAACAAATATAACACGGTGCACTTAGCAAAACTTTTGAAAGTGTTTCAGTGTTTCTCAACCTTTTTAAGCAATGGTACACCTAGGGGCAAACAAATATAACACGGTGCACTTAGCAAAACTTTTGAAAGTGTTTCAGTGTTTCTCAACCTTTTTAAGCAATGGTACACCTAGGGGCAAACAAATATAACACGGTGCACTTAGCAAAACTTTTGAAAGTGTTTCAGTGTTTCTCAACCTTTTTAAGCAACATCACCCCTAGGAGCAAATGAATATAACACGGTGCATTTAGCAAAAGTTTTCAAAGGGTTTCAATTTTTCTCAACCTTTTTAAGCAGCAGCACACCTAGGAGCAAACGAAAATTACACGGTTCATTTAGCAAAACTTTTAAATGTTATCAAATAAAACCGTAGTTGTTTTTTGTTTTTTTTAACACACGCATAAATATGAACTTACTTTATTTCAATGTTTCTATTCAACTATTTGTGCAGCTTGTTTTGCAAAATACTAACGCTGCACGACTACTATTTTCACACACATATACACTACCGGTCATAATTCTTAGGCTACCCCAGATTTTTAAAAGAAATGATGTATTTCATACTATTTTAATATTTATTGCCAAGTGGATAATTCTAAATGAAAATAGAATGGTTCTTTTGTTATTATTGCTTTGCAAAATTTTACAAGGCAAGAAAACACACATGAACTCGTCTGAATCACCCTAAATTTTCTTCATTCTTTCATTGATGAAACTGCAATATAGGTAATTATTAAATATTTATAAATTCATTCGATGCACATGTTACTGTGCAGTATTCACAAAAGACCCATTCTATTTTCATTTACAATTATTCACTTGGCAATAAATACTAAAACATTGTATGAAATACATCATTTTTTAAAACACTGGGGTGGCCTAATAATTTTGGCCGGTAGTGTATGTATGCCGTGACAATATTTCGCGACACACTTAAATTCATGCCGTTGAGGTACCAGGAAGGAGAGCTTATGAAAGCAAATGGCATGAAAATATTTATAAAAAAGATAGCATGAAGCAAGTTCCCGACTGTGGCAAAGTGAATGAAACCGAGATGCCAGATCAAGACTGATAACATTAGAGACCCTTCTTTAGATTTTATTGAGAACTGCCATGAAAATATCGTTAGTAAAGATAGCCTTGATATCATTATATTCATAAATGTTTATTGTTCAATTTTAAATTAAAATCCAAGATTTGATTTTATTAATTTGGTTTTTACGGCGTGTCAACCCTTTTTAGGTTATTTAAAGCTAGAAAATATTTTACGTTGTAAGAATATTTTTGGAGTGGGAGGATACTAATGATTTAGTGATATTAGTCTTACCAATGATTCTCAACCACCGCATTGAGTATTTTAGTGCTAAAACTCAAACAAATTGCTTTTACAGCCTAACAAGCTGTACACAAATATTTTTAAACAGAAGGTCTTCGCTTATTTACCAAAGCCAAGAATGAAAACCTATGAACTTGAAAATTGCACAGCCATTTTTTCTTATTGTTTTAGCAAATAGGTTAAACGTTTTTCGCTTTTTTTTTTTTTTGCTGTTAGTTTCTCTCGAGGACATTTTCTCTCTTCTTCTCTTCGCCTGCTTTCTACTCTGTCTCTTTCCAACTCGCATACGCGGGGTCTCTCTCTCTCTCTCTCTCTCTCTCTCTCTCTCTCTCTCTCTCTGTTTTTGCTTTTTTTGGTTCACTTGACAAAAATAATTGAAAGCAAGTTATTTTTTTGACGTTGCTAAAACAAAGCAGCGGACGCAGAATGAATTGTAATAGAGATGCTGGTAACCTTAAAGGACTTTCGGCATTAACAAGATTACAGACACCTGCTCCACCCCTCTGGTGCAATGATGTGGCGCGGCTTCGAGACACTGTTCCCCGGGACCGGGCATCTACACAGTATAATTTTTCTCAGATGCATCCCTGGTCTTCGGACAGAGCTACAACTGAGCCGCACTCTGTCTTCGAGGACAGAGACGCAACTGAAAGATGATTTTTGGTCCCTACCCGACACAAAATGTGCCAAGAGCGTAAGACAAGAATGTGTTTTCTCGCCGCAATTGTTCAAGATTTACAGTGATGCGATCCTGAGATAATTAGAAGTATTAAAGATTCATTATTAGTTACCACATACTTAACAATGTAATCCATGCAGATAAAACAGTGTTGACAGCAGACATAGAAAGGAAACTACAATAACTCTTACAGAAATTGGTAAAGGAAAGCAAGAAGAAAGAACTAAACATCAATTGCAAGAAGATAGATTGCGTGGTTGTTAGCAACATTATACGTGGTCACATCTTATCAACATTAGATATGCCGATGACACAGTGTTGATAGCAGACACAGAAAGGAAACTGCAAGAACTCCAACAGAAGGTAGTGAAGGAAAGCAAGAAGAAAGAACTAAACATCAATTGCAAGAAGATAGAATGTATGGCTGTCAGCAAAATTATAGATGGTCACAATCTTATCAACATTAGATATGCAGATGACACAGTGTTGATAGCAGACACAGAAAGGAAACTACAAGAAATCTTACAGAAGATAGTGAAGAAAGCAAGAAAAAAGGGCTAAACATCAATTGCAAGAAAATGGAATGCAGGGTTGTTAGCAGGAAGAAAAAAACAACCCAACATGCAAATTACAAATTCGATATGCTAAAATCAAACAAGTCGAACAATTTAAATATCATGAAAGTGTCTGAACATGAAAGATGCTTTCTAAAAGCTAAGAAGCAGAAAAAAGATAAGAAACGGAAAAATTTACTGAACTAATCTCAGTCGTCTTATATGGCAGGGAATGCTGGACAATTTTCTCACAAATGAAGACGAAACTTAAAGCAACAGAAACGTGGTTCTACACAAGGATATTGAGAATGATATGAGCGAAACATGTGAACAACGACGAAGTTTCAGAGAAAATACAAGCAAAAAGGACACTTATACTTAAAATCAGGAAAAGACAGTTGGAATTTCTACGGTGCATAATAAGGAAAAAGGCTTGGAAAATTTGATACTCAAAAGGACAAATTGCAGGCAAGAGGGAAAGAGGAAAACAACACAGACTCTACATAGCGAGTTTGAATAAATGGATGGTGGGACAACGTTTAGGAGATATAACAAATGGACAAAATTCATTAAGAACTACAAAAGAAAGGAAACAGTGGAGAGCCATGATCGGCACATAGAAGAAAACGCGTAAGTCCTAGTACAATTCTGAATGCTGATTCGTATTCAACATTCTCGATTTATTCCGATCTTTTTTATACACCATCTCACTTCATCTCACTTCAGGACGTGAATGATTATGGCCCACAACAATCTCACATCCATTGTAGCTCTTATTAATGTTTTTACTAGCCTGCCGCCCATTCACAAAAGCTTGTTAAGTAGATTACACGCTGTTTCCCTCTTTTTTTCAATATGTCCTGTGAGTGTTAAATTCTTCAAACTCTCTTTTCTTTATTATGTGTAAAAATTTCATCGTATTCTTGTTGCCCCGGTAGATAGAAGATGGCAATTGATGTTTTAAACTTTTAGAGATTGAAGCTATCACGGGAGCAAGCAAACGGAAGAGGATTCTATAAACGGGAAGTACTAGAAAAGCAACTCAGTAGAAGAGGCGGTTACATTTTAACTATTTTGACGGTAAAAGTTTGGGACACTGATGCCAATCTGGTAGCACGAGTAAATATAGAGGGACCCAAAAAGTGGGAATTTTTGAAGTGTGTATTGGCAGACATGAGCAAGTGGCAGCACTGCAAAACTGTAGCCTCACGAAGTAACCATGGATCAAGATGAATTTCTAAGCAAGTTATGGATGTCAGATGAGGCCCATTTTCATCTCACAGGTTATGTGAATAAGCAGAACTACCATTACTGAGCAGACACAAATGCTAATGAAGTTGATGAGCGCCCTTTACGTGCTAGTAAGGTGACAGTATGGTGTGCTGTTTCATTACATGGGTTCATCGGACCTTTTTTTTTTTTAAATGAACAGGGGATCTCAGTCATTGTCACTGTCTCAACAGCAGATTTCAAGAATGCATTCGTACAGGAGGACGCCATCTACAGAACGTAATTTTTTAAAAAAATAAAAATTCCATCATTGTTTTTTAAATGGCATGTTTTAAGGTATCAATTACTTTGAATGAAATATTTTTCTTCCATCGCTCTTGGTTTTAGTGGATTGTTAAAAAGTTCCCGTTTTGGGGGTCACCGTGTACACGTGAAAAAGTTATCTAAACTTATTTATAAATGGAACTGTGTGTGTGTGTGTGTGTGTGTGTGTGTGTGTGTGTGTGTGTGTGTCCGTTACCTATAGGTCCGAAACGGCTGAACCAATGTTCTTGAAAATTTACACAGTTGTACTATAAGCGTCTGCGAGTGTTCTTAGCTAGATTTTGTGTCGAGGTACCCCCGATAAATATTGAAAATCGATAATCGAAAAAATCGGGTTATGAAAGGAATGGTCCGATTTTAATCAAATAATCATAGACAAAGACATAAGAAACGATATTCAGAAGTTTCATGGTTGCAGTTCTTACAATAGTGCAGAACATTGATAATATATATATATATATATATATATATAAAAGACAAGATGTTTGTGTATGTGTCTGTTTATCTGTCTGTGTGTCCTTTATACAAATCCACAATTTTTATCCGATTCTCCCAAATACAAATATTCTTTAGGCTGAGTCTGAGCACCAGGACCATGGGTTAGTTTTAAAGCTTTCATTGCACCCAAGCAACGCCGGGCTATACTGCTAGTCGAACAATAAAGCGAAACAGGTATATTCGCCATTTCTAACTGTATTTTGTTTGTAGTAAGAAATTTTCATTTGTGTGTGTGTGTGTGTGTGTGTGTGTGTGTGTGTGTGTGTGTGTGTGTGTGTGTGTGTGTGTGTGTGTTCTCAGCCTGTTATTACTGCAGGAAAATAAGGAACCTTGTTTAAATAATATAACATGAACTTCATTGTTTTTGTTTAAACTCCTAGATCAAGCAAGGCAGCTTTCTGAATGTAATGGTCTGAAGCCAAAGAATACATTTGATATCATGATATCGTCCGACACAATGCATAGCTCTCTGCTCCTGTCTTTCCAAAAGGCTGCCGATTCCTGATATAAAACAATGTTTCCCCAAACAAGTGTCCGCTTATAACGCGAAATCTTGACACCTGGGAACAATTATGAACGCTGATACGAAATCGGCATACTCGATTGAGTCTTAAACAGACGTTTTCTTCATCCCAGTTAAAAAAAGGAAAAACACCTGTGTTGCATAGCGCTTTCTCTCTCTCATCCTCCCTCCCTCACACACACACGCACCCGCAAGAGCACCAGACCACATGCGGCAAAAATGGCAGAAATATTCAAAGCAAAGAAGCATAATAATCCTCTAAATATATAAGATAGATTCTGACAAGAAAACATACCTAGTTTACATTATTACAATGAAAATTGTTTTTGGGTCTGTCAAAATATATCCTCCTGGTGTCAGTTTAAACTGATTTTTTTGTTTTGTTTTGTTTTGGTTTGGTTTGTTTGTTTGTTTTTTGTTTTTTGTTTTTTACCCATATATTTTAACTATAATTTTGGAAAGTAGGAGTTTCACTGGAATATGTTGCAAATTTTCCCTATTTTCATCGGCAATCAAGAAAATACAAACTTTAAGGGAAATAATTAACAATATATGGAAAAAGGAGGATATGGTTTAAGGTATGGAAATAGTCATGCTAGATAGATCTATCTATCGCCCGGTTCACACTCCACCCACGTCTTTTGAACAGGTTAAGAGGCTCATCCCTTGTTTCCTGTTTAGGATGTGGTTTCCGGCTTTCTCTTTTCAAATCTTCTCACTTTGTTTTTTTTTTTGTTTTGTTTTTTTCAATTGGAGTAGATAGATCTATCTATCGCCCAGTTCACACTCCACCCTCGTCTATTGAACAGGTTAAGAGGCTCATCCCTTGTTCCCTGTTCAGGTTGTGGTTTCCGGTTTTTCTCTTCTCCAATCTTTTCACTCTTTTTTTTTAATTATTATTTTTTCACTTGGAGTAGATAATCTAAACTATCGCTCGGTTCACACTCCACCCACGTCTTTTGAACAGGTTAAGAGGCTCATCCCTTGTTCCCTGTTTAGGATGTGGTTTCTGGCTTTCTCTTTCCAAATCTTCTCACTTTGTTTTCTTTTTTTTAAATTGGAGTAGATAGATCTATCTATCGCCCAGTTCACACTCCACCCTCGTCTATTGAACAGGTTAAGAGGCTCATCCCTTGTTTCTCTTTTCCAATCTTTTCACTATTACGTAGCCCCTGCACATCAGTGGCGTTACCGCCTTGCTCGGGGTGATACGATTAAAAAAAAAAAAAGACGTGATTGATCGATTTATTTTTTAGGACTTATCTACCCTGTCTGAATTATTTAAATCCGAAACATTTTTGAATTGGTTGATTCTTTTTTTTTTTTAATGAGCGAATATTGCATTAACAATTTTTTAAAGAATAACAATGATTTTTTCCAAATGAAGTTCTTACTATTTAATCTGTGGCTGGTTCAAAGAAATGGATTCATACCTTTCACAACGCTATTTGCGCGTAAGTGAACACAACGAAACCGACCGTAATTTGAACTCGGCTTTCCGATTTCTCATTATGATAAAAGAAAAAAATTAAACTATTGTGTCATGGCTCGTACCATGTGACATCCGGTCACCCGGATGTATAAAAGACAATTTGCGCTTAGCACGGGGGTTGTCATTATCACGGACTTCGTGAAGTAACACCTACTACTGCGAGAGATTGTAAATATTGTATATCCATCTAGATTGTACCACTCTGTTAATAAAGTAGTTTATCTACATTTCTCTGTGTATCTCTTCATTCCACGATAAACATCAATAACTTTAACAATTTCGAGTTTCAGTCGAAATCGTTACTTTCACTTTCACTCATGTAAAAGGAGTGGATCCATCTTTTTACCCCAAGCAATGGATTTACTAGCAGACTGAAATTTCTAGCCGTGGTTGGCGCCCAGTCTTGAACAACAACAATTCTGAATTTAAAATAATATGTGGTCCTGATGATGATGATGAAACACAGTGTGTGTGTGCGTATGTGTGTGCGTATGTGTGTGTGTGTGTGTGTGTGAGAGAGAGAGAGAGAGAGAGAGAGAGAGAGGAGAGAGAGAGAGTGAGAGAGAGATAGAAATGAAATGAACGACAAATATGAACTCGGAGATCCGCTGGTACACCCTACATACTCTACACATAAATCTCTCATTACCTCTGTAAGACTTAGTTATTCAATATCTTTTCTAAATATTGTTTCACATTCCTAGAGAGGAATAAAGTATACACAGCATTCTGCGTCTTGTTTGAATTAATATTCCTATTTTTGAAAATATTTGTCGGACCAAATAAAGCCTGAAGCGTTTCATTTTCTCCTTTCGCTGTCTGGTTATCTCTCAGATAGGTCAGACATCGAGTAAAAAAAATCATATAAAAATATCAATTATCAAACTGACCCCCCTACCACACACTACGACCACAAAAAAAAATGTTTACTCAGGGCATAACCTTTAGCTTTTTTCGAAATCACAGGATCAGCAAAATTGGTATTTTACATTTGGCAACCCTTGTTTTATTGCCAAACGATTTAGAGAAATGTCCGCGCCGGCCATCAACAGTGAGTCATTTCAGAACGGAACTACACTCGAATAACATTGACCTTATTAGTAAAGGTCATTCTATCAAGGTGAGCTGTGTGATGTACGCTTACGAGAGAATTTTTTCTGTTAATGTGTATAATTCTATGCAAACTTGTAGTCTGGTACAAGGTTAGAGAAATGAAGCACTTACTGAGAATAGAACTCAGTGGAAAAGGTCCAAAAGGTTGCTAACCATTGTTCTTCGTCAGTTATGCTTGATATGTTTTAAATATTTTTTATTTTATATTTTGTGCGCAAGAGAATACCTACATCATGAAAATTTATGTCAAGGCGTTCGTGGATACATGTTTATAAATTTCTGCATTTGTAAGTGTATCAATGTACTTTGTACGAAAATATTTTCAAAAATAGAAAAATAAAAAGAAGTGGTGTTTTTAAAAAAGTATTTTTTTTTCAAAAAGAAGTTTATTACCATCATTATTAACTACCTTTTGAGACATTATTGAATCAATGTCGAAAAAATGTACAATTTTGTAGTAGTTTGTAGTTTATACATGTTCTAAAGTATAATTAATAATAAGTATTCAATGCTCTATTTTTTATATTGAGCACTGTTTTAAATTAAAATTTTGAGCGTTGCAATTATTTTCTTTGTTCCTTATTCATTTGGATAGATAGATAGATAGATAGATAGATAGATAGATAGATAGATAGATAGATAGATAGATAGATAGATAGATAGATGAATGACTCTGCATATTCAGTTCTTTGGATTGTACATTGAGCACTCTTTTTACATAACCGTCAACTAATCGTACCAGCACCTACTTCACTGTGGTACACACAAAAACACACACAAACACACGTGTGTGTAGGGGGGGGGTTAATAAATATAAATATGGGAATACACACATGTATAAACAAATTATTCGGAAGTTAATAAAACAGTATTCAATATAGTATAAACAGGACTATTAATTATATATTAATAAATATATATATTATCCAACGTCAGAAGCATGACTCGGTGTTTCATGCATTAAGCAAACATCAGGTGTATATTACGAACTGTAATATGCACCTGAGGTTTTGTGAAGGCACCGTTATGATGTCCACACATGTCAGGAGATTTAAGTGAGGACATCATAACGGTGCCTTCATGAAACTTCGAAGTCGGCATGACTCTGCTCAGTTAAGTGACGAACTTCTCCACATTAATCCTATTGACGCTCTATCTCGATATCGAGCACTTTACGACAAAAACCTGCTTGCCAAAATATGTTTTTATCACAAAAAAATAACAATCTTGGCAGTAAGCATTATCAAAACTCAGCACTATATATATATATATATATATAATCTGTTGAGTTATATATATACTGTTGTGTTATATATATATATAATTTACGGTGTTCAGAATGTTTTTCTCATCTTTGTTGCTATATTCAAAATGTTTTGCCCATTGTATGCTCCGACCTTCGACAGAATTTCGAAGTCAACCCTTTATTTCGTTCACCGGGGTAGATTCTTCTAGTTCCATGAGTCATGCCCCTTCCAGATGTCTCAGTAACAAAGATGAGAACAACAGTTCGAAAAATGTAAATAGTGTAAATAATTACAATACCTCATCTCAGAAATATAAACAAATAAATAAATATATGCATATAAATGTATATATAAATATATAATATGTGTGTGTGTGTGTGTGTGTGTGTGTGTGTGTGTGTGTGTGTGTGTGTGTTTAAGGACGATTGACAAGGTACTGCGATTAACATTTTTATTTCATTTTTCGTATAAGTGTTTTCTTTTCTGGGCATAAAGTGTGTAAAAATTGTCCAAAAGTTCTGCCAACACAAGGTAACAATACCTATAAATACGGCCTCAAAGTGCTGATCGTGTTTGAGAAATGAAACATTCCCATCATTCTAGAAACATATAAAAAACCTACACATTAAGTTAAAAGTATTTGTTAATCCATAATCGTGGCTAATAAAATAGCCTAAAGTGCTCGCATATACAGAACATTTGGATAATTTTCGCACACTTAATGTCCAAGAAAAAAAAAACACTTATATGAATGCAAAAAGTAAAATGCTTAAACGCAGGACCATGTCAGTCGTCTTTAATGAAACTTGTATAAAAGAGGGATAGCTTCCCAAATGCGCAAATATACAGTACTGTACAAAAGTATTTGGATAAGAACTATTTTATCTTTTATGAGGCATCAAAATAAAATTTAAAATCACCACCCCTGTCCTAACACTTTTGCACACTACCGGATGTGTGCAAAAGTATTAGGACAGGGGTGATTTTTCTAAAAACCTCACTGAAATTCAAATACAGGGTGAAAAGCCAAGTAAATTGCTAATAACTATTGATTATTTAAAACTAGGCGTAAAAGAAATGTATTAAAAAGAAGTTATATTTAATTTTTCCTATTTTCTATTAAACAAGTTATTTTGAAACTACTCATTATTCTATTATCCTTGGATATGACTGACTTTTTTCTTATTCCCCCCTCTCGAATTGATAAATCTAATGTTACTTCGCAAGACACACTTTGGGAACAAATACAGGCTACTTGACAGGAGATACCATTAGATACATTGAAGAAGCTTGTGATGTCAATGCCTGACAGAATGAAGGCTGTGACCAATGCAAAAGGCTATTATACTAAATATTAAATTTATTTTGTAACAAGTATTTTTTCTTGTTAAAGCATTTGTTGAGTAAATCAAATAAAATGACTTTAATTAAATTGTTTATTTTCTGTCAATATGCCTCATAAAAGATAAAATAGAATATATATATTCTACATTGGATCTAAAGCTATATCTGCTGCTCGGAAGTTTGATTCCCTTTGTAGAGCGAGGAAGTTTTTCTAGTCTAAATCTATGTTACACATATATAAATCTACCATTCGTCCGTGCATTGAATACTGCTGTCACATCTGGTCGGGTACCCCAGCAATTCATCTTAGGCTTCTTGACAAAACCATGCGAAGAATCTGTAATGAAATTGATCCCGACCTGGTAGCTCAACTCCAGTCACTTTCTCACCGACGTAATATGGCTTCCCTCTGTCACTTCTACAAATACTTTCAGGTTTCTGCTCTGACTAGCTTAGCTCCCTGGTGCCCCCTCTGCATGAATTTACACGAGCTACTAGACTAGCAACTAGATCCCACCCTTTTACAGTGAAACCTATCAAATGTAACTGCAATTTCTACTTTATCAGCTTCTTTGCTCGCACTTCCCGCCTGTGGAATTCCCTTCCGTATACTTGGCTTCCCTGAAAACTACAATCTTTCATAATTTAAATGCAAAGTCAATTGTCATCTCTTATTTTCTTGACTTACTTCCTTTCCATGACAACCCTTTTATCATGTTCTATGGGTTAAACATCCGATTGCTTCTAGCCAGGATTGAAACCCGACGAAATTGACATCAGTGTTCAAGTTCATTACTGAATGAACGATGCGTAGATGCGGGAGTTGTTACTGTTTTTTTCTTCAAAGTCTACCATTTCTCTATAGTGTTTAATCGGGATGTCATATATATATATATATATATATATATATATATATATATATATACGCTCTCACACCCTGACTGAGCACTCTGGAAGAATGGTAGACTTTGAAAAACAGTAGCTACTCTGGCATCTACACATCGTTCATTCAGCAATGAATTAGAACACTCCCAGCTATTGGGCGTGTATAATGATAATATACACGCTAAAAAGTCTGCCTCCTTCTACCGAGCTCAGAGGTAGAATGGCCGACTGACGCCAATTCAGTCGGGTTTCAATTCTGGGTAAAAAGCAATCGGCTGTCTAACGTACTGATGAGCTGTGATACAGCGAAACAGATCTGTCTGCGGATGACTATATATATATATATTAGAGTTAATTGGTAGGACAATATTTATTTCAATCATTGAATCGGGAGGGGTCGTTTTTCAAGGCGAAACAAAAAGCTCATAAGATATCCGAAAATAGAAAAACGACCCTCCGACTTAAACTCAGTGAATCAAAAAAATATATTGGCGTACTAATTAATTCTATCACATATATAATTGTCTGTCTGTTTTCCCCCAGACGAGCCTCTGCCCTTTCGTATAGCCTAATCAATACCTAGATGAGTGACAACTTGGGGATACCAGGTACTGCAAGCTTGGATGTGCGGTTGGTGTAATGGATTACAACTCGAATATGGAAATCGGAGAGCTGAGTGCCTGTATCAGTTGGGTTTCATATATTCAGTTACGAGCAAATACCCTTGAGGAAGGTATGAATCCATCTTTTCTCCCCAACTATGGGTTAATTAGTATATATCAGTAAATCATTATTATCTCAAAAAAAATTTTAAAATCTGAAATTATTTTCTCGCTTAAAATAGCCTGTAAATGGTTAGTAAGCTTTATAAAGTACAAATCAATCAATATTAATTTTCATCTTTCTTTATGAGCGGTCAACCTATTTTGTAATTTTGAATAAATAGATGGCAAATCAAAGACCGCAAAAGACATAAACAGGTTTATGAAATCTTTGGCAAAGCAGCAAGATATCGTATGTCCAACTGAAGATGGCAACTGATAGGGATCTATATGTTCTGAAATGACCTGGCATTTAAAAAGATCATTTTGAAGATTTTGGCAATTAATCTTCTCAGTATTAAATTATTAGTAACTTTTATGTATAATATCTCTTCTTTTGCTTGCGCCAATGGATGACGGAGTGGGGTTTGGGAGAGATACCAAAAGCAAAAATATAGAGAGAGACAAGAGACAGAGCCAAGTGGAAGTTTGTGATCGCCTACGTCCTGAAGGGATACGGCACATGAAGAAGAAAATATCTTCTTTTAGAAAAGAAAAAAAATCAAACCTTTACACCATTATCATGTAGTGCAATGGATATTGGCTCGGAATGAGAAATCGGGAAGCCGAGTTCGAATTCCAGTTGAATTCGTTGCATTTGCGCAAATATCCATACGAAAGGTATCCCTCCAGCTGTGTTGAATAGTAGGACAGTGTGGGTCGGCAACGAGTCTACTACAGAGAGAAAAATGGCAACGTACTGCGGAAAAAAATCTTCTGCCTAGTCAGTCATGGAACGAAAAAGACATGTTTGCCCAAACGTTTATCATGTATCACACTTAACTGGTTGACTGGTCATAATTAATATAATAAAGTGGGCCCATGCCGTCAAAAATATTTATATCAATATGACGGCAACATTGATGTAACCTACTATTGAGTATATTACAATAAGACATAAGAAAAAAAGATAGCCCCCAACCTGAGGGTAACAGGAGGAATATATACATATAGCCATCCGCAGACAGATCTATTTCACAGCTCATCAGTACGGTTCGACATCCGATTGCTTTTTAACCCAGGATTGAAACCCGACCGAATTGGCGTCAGTCGGCAATTCTACCGCTGGGCTATGGGCGCTCATCAAAAGATGCCAGACTTTTAGCATATGATATATCATACGCCAATAGCCAGAGTGTTCTAATTCATTACTGAATGAGCGATGCGTAGACGCTAGAGTAGCTATTGTTTTTTCAAAGTCTACCATTCTTCCAGAGTGCTCAATTAGGGTGTGAAATATATATATATATATATATATATATACACACACACACACAAATAAATACACAAAAGTTTTTATTATAATAGAGGTAATATATAGATATATGTATTATATATATATATATATATATGGGGGGGAGGTCCTCTAAAACTTCGTTGTTGCCTACATGTTCAGTCTATGGTATTCTGAGCATCTTTTGTAGGACCACTTAATTTGTGATTGTTCTAATTCTCTATTATTATTTCATTACCTTTCCTCCTTAGCCTCTTTTTCTTTGTCATAGGAAATGAATCACCTTATTCCAAATAAACACATTTCTAGATAAATTAAGTCTCTTGGTCATGTGATCCAAAGAGAGCATGATGGGAAGGAAGAAAACAGAAGGAAAGTGATAGAGTCAAAGGAGAAATGGATGGGAACAGCAGACAGAGGAAATGGCTAGTTTGTGGCTCTGACTGATGAGTTCTTGTTCTGTTTAGCTTCCTCTGCTCATTGGCAGGAAATTGTCACAAGAGCTGAAAATACTAACTGGTACTTATAGGAAAGTCTTTAACCCTTTTCCAGCGACAACAGTCACACTGTGTCTCTGGATGAAAATTGTCAAACTAAAATTGTTATTTTAGCAATTACGTGTTGTTGTTTTTTTTTAAGGGTTGTCACTGAGCCTCTTTGGAATTGACCCACAAGAGCTGGACATTTTGATGAAATATAGCTAACTGCAGGGTTCCCTCATGCCCGATTTCCTCTTCCTACTTCCGTCCCCCAAATATGCTACCCGTATATGTTACAGAAACTGTTAAAATCCTGACCAAAAGTTACCAAAGACTAGTATAATCCAAGTTCTTTGAAATCTATCTCCGGAGTATTACTGGCTTACGAACATATCACTTTGAAATACCGGTTCTCGTATGATCACGAAAGTTAAGCAACATCAAGTCTGATCAGTTACTAGATGAGTGACCACTTGGGAATGCTGTAAGTTTGGATGCAGTGGCGATTCTACGGGAGGACAAAAGGGTGCCAACCTCCCAATTTTGGCTGGCCCCCTCGTTCTCCCCTACACTTTTATAAGCTTCAAAAATTTATGAATGTGATCAGTCTCTGATTTTGATAAGATTTGATTTTCAGCACTTTTCCCTCTGCGTTTTCTTTTATATATATATATATATATATATATATAGCTTTTTAAGGACACATACAGACCAGTTTGAAACAAAATAAAACAACCAGATAGATAGAAAAAGACATGTTGTTAAGAAGGGAAAGAGACTTAATAGTCATATTTTTATATTTTCTGAAGAAAGACGTTATTTAGAAATAATGTCCCCAAATTGATATGCAGATACGTTGTGTATACGATAGTGGTGTAGTATGAAAATGAAGACGCTGCTTGAGTTTGCCTTCTTCCTCCACAGAAAAATCTCGGCCCCTAAGTGCCTCCTATTTTCAGAGTTCCACAAACATCACTGTTTGAATGTGCGGCTAGTGGAAAATCCGAACACTGAAAATCCGGAATTCCAACCTCAATCGGGTTCGTGTTATTCAATTATAACTTTGGGAAAGGTATGAATCCACCACTTCTCCTTTCCACATCTCAAAACATTATTACGATCTAAAAAAAAAAAATTCTAACTTCGATAAGCCATAAAAAACAAATCAATCAATTAATCGAACCCGGGCAGGACTACCTCATTGTATTAAAAGGGGTAGAAAAAATTAGTAATAAATGTTGGTACCTTCAGCAATTGACATGGAAGTGGGCATGTTTTGAGTATACTCAAACAAGAAAATAATAAGCAGAAACTAAAAATCCTCGAAGCACTCTACATTAAACAGTTTAAACCTGGTTTGAATACAATCAATTTCGATATTTCCAACAACGTACTCAAATGTCTGTAATCAGACCAGGGACCACAACACCACTATTTTGTCACTGTCTTCGGCCATCCGCCACGGTAGGGATGGACTTATATTTTCAATTCAATTATCTTTATTGTTAATAGCTTAAATGTTCTATGTTTACTGTGTGTTATTATTTACTCTTTGATAATGGCTTATGTGAGCCGAAAGCTTAGACCCGATAAAAAATTCAACAAATACTGTGATTTTTTGTTGTCTTTTAACGACATCACCATCAAGTATATCAGACGGTATGAACGGATCCTACACAAAATTAATAGACAAAACTTGTCTATATTATTCAATGAAACCTGCATTAATGAAAAAATGCTGCCAAAATACACACAATTATATATATATATATATATATATATATATATATATATATATATATATATATATTCTTCATTTGTAAACGAGTTATTACGCGAACTAGGTTCCTACTATGTGGTGTCTTCAGCTTTCAAAACTCCATTTCCACTGTTAAATAATGTAAGGTTGGTGGTAGGAGAAAATTGTTTGATGAATAGTGCCTCTCTTATAGTGAAGTGCCATTGATATTGTGATTTAAACAATATTTTTGCATTTTCAACCAACATTTTTCTTAATGATTCTTGTAAGGTATATTTTTATTGCACTATATATATATATATATATATATATAGTCGAAGTACCAAAGAGTAAAGCTCATCAGATCAATTAGCATATTTATAATTATACTAAAAATGCATATATATATATATATATATATATATATATATATATATATATGCATTTTTAGTATAATTATAAATATGGTAATTATCTGATGAACTTTACTCTTTGGTACTCCGACCTCAGAAATTAAAGCACATTACTAGAATGACAGCTTCAGGTCGAACAAACTAAAATAAAACAAGTGAAGAAATTTAAATACGTGAGGCACGTTCTGACAGAAGATGGAAATTGCGACATTGAGATCCATAGACGCATTGGTATGGAAAGGATGCATTTCAAAAGCTAACCCGAATACTGAGAGACAGGAAAATCTCATTGGAAACAAAGAAAACAGTGCTGGACTGCTATGTGATGTCTGTCCTTCTGTATGGAAGTGAATGTTGGGCGATCTCTTCAAGGGTGAAGGAGAGACTCGATATGTGGTTCTATAGAATGATTCTGAGGATACCAGATATGGCAACAGTATTTAATGTATTGAAAAGTATTCTTTTTTATCTGTGAAAGAATTGTCCACCGCCGTATAGGAAAACTGATATTGCATTTCCGTAGTCAGAAATTGTTCTGTTTCTTATCTTTTTTCTGCTTCTTAGCTTTCGGAAGGCATCTTTTACTGTTCAAAGGCGCCTTTGTATTTCAATGTTGCACTTTCCGTCTTCTGTTAATACACTTCCCAGCTATTTAAATTGTTGCACTTGTTTGATTTTATCTCCGATTTGTACTTGGCACTAAAACGTTGTTGGTCACATAATTATTCCATAGTATCCTTGTCAATCACAATTCCTCATTTGAAAAATTTCTGATAATAATTTGCAAATATAGTTGGGCATTCTGAATTTTTACTTTGTTTAATTTGTCTTAGGAATTTCGAACCGAACCCTTCATTACAATCACTGGGATATATCATCCTCATTCCTTGCGTAAAGCCTCGATTAGAAGTCATGAGCTATCTCCCACTAACCCTGCATGTTACTTGTTCACCACTGCTGTAGCCTGGGACTGAACTCACAACTCTAAGATTCAAGTCTAATTCCTAGCACTTGAAGAAGACCGGAGCGTACAACGGCCGAAACGTCGAACAAATGGCAACAAAGATGAAGACAATAGTCCGAATTATGTAAATACTGTAAATACTAACTCATTTCAGAAATATAGACAAATATTAATTTGTTTTGTTTGTTTTTATGGAATTTAAAAAAAATTTAAATCTATGAAGACAATAGTCCGAATAATGTAAATACTGTAAATACTAACTCATTTCAGAAATATAGACAAATATTAATTTGTTTTGTTTGTTTTTTATGGAATTTTTAAAAAATTTAAATCTATTTCTTTTTTAATCTTGATGCGTATTTATTTATCTTTTTTCTCTCTATTTTTAATTTTTCAGAATGACATGATATCAGAGACAGACACGAGATTTCTCTCAACCAGTCTAGAAAAAAGGATCCAGAGAAGAAGAATTAAATAAAAAGCACATTATTACAAAATGATTTAATTACAAAACTATATAATTAATTACTATTCATTCATCACAGAATAAAACAAAAACCATTTTTAAACAATAAGACAATATTTAGTGATAAATTTATGGACTGGAAGGATCTTCAAATACGTCATTTTTTTTTTTTTTTTTTTTTGGACATAATTCAAACTGTCAGATCCTAGCACAAGTAAATTTATTCAAATCTTCTTCGCAAGACCAAAAATCACCTATCAATATAACAAGTATATAACAAATATATCATAAATATATGCTTTAATGGTTTTTATAAATACAAATAAACATTTTTTAACTAGGATTTAGAATGCCATAATGATTCTGCATTAAAAACCAAATATTACTGATAACGACAATTACTTATTCTTATATAAATACCATATATAAATAACATAAAATATTAGTGTCCAGCTTATTAAATATAAATATGTGCATAAAACTTATAACTTTATTGTTTATACAAATTTGGTGTACAAAATCACACACGAACTAAAAGTATAAAAATAGGACTTCAAAAGAATTTACATATACACGCATATACATGTGTATTATAAACCAAATTTAGACATGTACACAAACATATATTAAAATAACACAACCGCATATATATATATATATATATATATATAGAGAGAGAGAGAGAGAGAGAGAGAGAAAGAGAGAGAGAGAGTAAATAGCGATATCATTTCAAAATCAGAAAATATATAATTGCTTGTATTTAGTTAGATAAATAACTTAGAAAGACTTGATTATTTTCAACCTAAAAAAACAAAAACATTGGGCATCCATAAAAGTAGCCATCGTCTTTTCTGAAGCTGAAATTGAGAGGAAAACATATGATTCTCAACCATTTCATATTTAGAAGAAAAAAAAGTGACTTCAATATTGAAAACTAAACGTTGCAAATTCAAAATGAGTTCTTCAGAGGATTCCAACACCGCAGAGAGGGAAGATGCAATAAATCAATCTGAAAAAGGTCAGTCCGAAGATAGGGTGAAAAATGAAGCAAAAATTGATGTCAAAGGTCAGCTTCAAGTGAAAAATGAGGAGAAAGATGAAATCAAAGGTGAAGGAAAAAGTGAAGCAAAATATGATGTCAAAAATCAAAAGCAAATCAAAGATAAAGAGAAAAATGAGCCCAAAATTGGGGTCAAAGATCAGCCCCAAAACGAAACCAATGGTCAACCTAAAAATGAAGCTAAAGGTCAAAACAAAAATGAAGCAAAATGCCAAACCAAAGATGAAGTTAAAGTTGAATTAAGAAATGCAAGCAAAGGTCAAACCAAAAACGAGGTTAAAGGCCAAACCAAAGGTCAAGTCAAAGGGCAAACGAAAGCTGAAGGGAACGCGGAAGTGAAAAATGAGAGCAAAAGTGAAACTAAAGTCGAAGCGAAAGGTGAAATAAGTGAGGTCAAAGGACAAACCAAAAGTGAGGTCAGAGGTGAATTGAAAAGTGTGGTTATAAACGACTGCAAAGTTGAACTCAGATCCGACTCTAAATCCGAGATAAAAGCGGAAACAAAACTTCCGGCCCGGCCCAAATCTGACAGCCATTCAGGAACGTCAAGCGTTGGCAATCTGCGTTTCATCAATGATGAATTACGAAACCACGTAACAAAACTGCGTAACCAACTGGAGGCCGAAAAGGGAAATTTGAAACAGGCCCATCGTCAAAAAGTCCTTGAAATCAAAAACGTTCGCGAACAAGAACAGAAGAAGGCGCTGGCCACGATTATTGAACTCAAAAAGAAATTCCATGAGGAGAAGATGCGGGAGGTGGAAAACGCCAAGGAGACCCTGACACAGAAGTTTGAAACCGAGAAGTCAAAGGCAATGAAACTGAAAGATACGGAAATGCTGAAAGTGAAACAGGAGCTTGATGTAAAAGAAAAGATGCTGAACAAGCTTTTGGCCCAGTCAAATGCCAACAAAGGCTCATCGGACACAGGGAAAGCGAAACTTTTGGATGAGTTAAGTGAACTACGAAGTACCAAGAGACAATTAGAAGAATCATTATCACAGGCAACAGTTGTCGAAAAGCATCACAGTGAAAACCTAAGGAAATTGTGTGACAGTTATGAATCGGAACTTGTCCGTGTCCGGAGAGATTCACATTTGGAAATACGACAACTGGTAAGTTGCAAAATATCTTTTTGCTTGCACTCGATGAATGTTTCTCTGTTTTTTTTTTTTTGTTTTGTTTTGTTTTTGCTTTTTTTTATGGCTTGTGGTGCAGTGGATATCGGCTAAGAACGAGAAATCAGGGAGCCGAGTTCGAATTCCAATTAAATTCCTTGCATTCACTTACGCGCCAATACCCTTGGGAAAGGTATTAATCCGTCCCTTTCCTTCAATTATACGTTATATAACAGGACAGATATGGTTCTTTAGCCTTAGCTGGCAACCAGTCTACCGCAGAAAGTAATGACAAACTACTGCGCGATAATCTTCTGCCCAGTCAGTCATGTCTCTTTCGAGACATGATCGCCCAAGCGTGTATCACGTATCGCACTTAACTGACTGACTGCTATTTCTCTTAAATCCCGTTCAGTTTACATATGATCGAGTTAATGTGGGGTGTTGTAAGAGCATAAGAAAAAACAAAAAGTGCATTACAAGAGGTTATTAGAGTCTACAGTTTTATCGATTTACTGATAGATATGAATAAAGATCATCCACCTGTCGGTACTTAATGAGCTCTGTTGATAGATAGATAGATAGATAGATAGATAGATAGATAGATAGATTACATCCGGAATAATCTTCCAATGGCAAGAGTATTTTCATTTGAGTCCTCAGACAACTATTTCATGTCCTTTCGACTTTCGTTGTTACACGCTGTGAGCTATCTTTTTTTTTTTATCGCTCCTCAGATAGATAGATAGATAGATAGATAGATAGATAGATAGATAGATAGATATATTACTAATCTTCCAATGGCAAGAGAATTGTCATTTGAGTCCCCAGACAACTATTTTATGTCCTTTCGACTTTCGTTGTTACACGCTGTTAGCTATCTTTTTTTTTATTTTATCGTTCCTCCTCTTCTCAGAATATATTAACATATTATTTATGACAGTATAGAAATGACGCTCTCACTTCATCTGCGAATATTTTTGTGTTTGGTGATTTTAATGCGCATCACGACGTGTGATTTAGCATTCTAATGTCACTGATGCTGCCATCTTTCAATTTTTCCGTCTTTTAATCAAATCGCGGATTTTTTGACTAATTTCCATAATAAATTTTATCAATATTCTTCCTAACCGCATTTGTTCCTTACCTCCTTTTCTCGCTCTTGTCAAGCTTCGCAACAGTGTCTTCTTCACAATTCTGATCACACTGTAGTATCTATTGATATATTGTTCCCGTCATCTATTAGGCAGGAACCCCTTATTCACAAGACTTCCTTCCGTTACCAGCATGCTGACTGGGATTCACATTCGAGAATTTCTTCGAGACTTGAATCGATATTCTAACTTTCCTATTGATAATTGTGCTAGTGAGGTTTCTTCTTAGGGTCAAAGCCGGCATAGGTACTTCTGTTATTTCTCGGAAATACCAATCGAAACCATCTTTTTCATGGTTCCCACATGCCTGTTATTCCGATGTAGCCCATTGAGATAACTTTTCAGTCACTACCAGCATAAGTATCCCGACCACAACAGCGGGATGTAGCTTCCCTCTGTCTTCTGCTCCGACCAACTTAGGTCACTGGTGCCCCACCTCAAAAATTTATTCGTTCAACCAGACTGGAAACAAGGTCCCACACTTTTACAGTTATATCAACCAAATGCAGCCGATAATTCTACTACTCCTGCAGCTTCTTTTCTCGTACTTCCCGCCTGTGGAACTCCTTTCCGTATACTTGCTTTCCTGATGGCTACAACCTCCAAGAATTTAAATGCAAAGTCAATTCCCATCTCTTATTCACTTCTCCAGTCCTTTTCACATCATCCCGTATATCTTGTTCTGTTCCTTTCTCTATACCTTGGCAACTGTCACACCTGTGTTCCCATGCTTCTCTTGCCCTTTCTCTGGCAACCCCTGTAACTGGTTTGTCTTTCTGTCCGCTCTCCTCCTGCTTAAACTTGTACTCTCTTATGTAGCCCCCAGCACATCAGCGTCGGTAAGGCCTTGCTTGGGGTGAAATGATTTTTAAAAATTCCCATTCACGGCTGTGCATAACAACTGTAAACGTGTCTCTGAAGGAGGTAACTCTTTGCTGATAGAATGAAGCACCGTATTGCATCTAACAACTTTAGCTCTTGTGATTACTGGCGACTCTGTAATAGTCTATTAAATAAGAGCAAGTTTTCCGCCACTCTTTACTCAAGTTGAGGTATTAAAATCTTCTGCTGATAAAGCAGCACGTTTCGTCCGTAAATTCTTTTTAAACTCTACTCTTGACTCATCTCGAGAATCCTTCCTCAGTTAGAACTGAGTCTCTTTTAAGTGATATGCATGTAAGCCTTTCCATGGTTTCTGCTATCTGGATCCCTACAAAGTATGTTGACCTGGGGATATCCCTGTAATAATCTATAAGAAATGTGCTCCCAAACTGGTCCCTCCTCTCTAAACAGTATAATAAACTCCTCGCTACCTCTTGCTTTCCTGATCCTGGGTAAAAAGGTAGACTGCATCCGGTAGTAAGGACTCTGAGTGGGAGGTTGTGAGGAGCATGGAACCACATTTTAATTGCTGTTGGTCCCAGGTCTACCCTGACCCAGAGTGGTAGCACCTGTTACGGTCCCAGCTATGAGTAAATAGTTAACCCCCAAACTGGGGTCAAAACACTATGAAAGTATAAAAACAGACTTTTATATATATACGAGCAGTATAGCCCAGCGTTGCTCGGGTGTAATGAAAGCTTTAAAACTAATCCATGGTCCTGGAGCTCAGACACTTTGGACGTTGGCACGAAAGACTAAAAAGCAATAGTTGTTTCCAGTTAAAGCGAAACCGTAGACTGAAAAAAACGAATGGATGTAAGTCACATTTTGATTTCCTGGTATCGATATCAAATAAGTATTTTTTTGTTGTAAACTGAATTTTGAAGGCTAAATAAGCCCTCTGACTAAATGGTATCATGGCTGAGACTAAGAACTACAATTATACCTACTTAGAGCCAAACCCGAAGCAAAAACTAAAATAAAAGGGCTGAAAAAATACAGACATACAAGCAGATAAACAGACACATACACAAACATCTTGCCTTTTATATATATATTATCGATTTTCTGCACTATTGTAAGAACTGTAACCTTGAAACTTCTGAATATCGTTTCTTATGTCTTTGTATATGAGTGTATCACATTTGATTAAAATCAGACCACTCCTTCTATAACCCGATTTTTTCGATTATCGATTTTCGATATTTATTGGGGGTACCTCGACACAAAACCTAGCTAAGAACACTCGCAGATGCTTATGGTGCAACTTTTTAAAAATCGGTAGAAAATCGGTTCAGCCGTTTCGGAGATTATAGGTAACGGACACACACACACACACACACACACACACACACACACACACACACACAAAGTTCCATTTATAAATAAGTTTAGGTATACATAAAAATAGACTTTTATAGAAAATATACATTTTTGAAAGAAAAAAGTTATTATCAGCAATACATTTTTGAATACAAACCTGGAAGACATCTTCAGTTTTCTAAAATAAAAATAAAATAAATTTTTTTTTTTTAATTTTTCATCAAAATCTGACTGAATCAACCTTCTCACTATAACCGAACATTAACAAAATATCTTGAAACCCTACCTTTTTGACATTAAATAACCAACAGAGGTTGATATGCCGTTAAACAAAACTCAAACTCAAACTCTTGATTTCCTGCTTGTTGGAAATCCTTATCTCATCCTCAGATGAACAGCCTGACTCTTCCAACTATCGGCCTACAAGCATTCTATCTTTTTTGGTAAACTATTAGAGGCTCTAATCAACGATGAATTGTTTAAACATTTCACATTGTGGTACATTTTTTTCCAGAGAAGCAATATGGCTTTCGTTTCCCTAAACAACAGCCAATGTATTAACGATTATTGCTGAAAGAGTCTATCAAGCTTCAGATAAGAATAAAGATCGAGCTGTTGGTTTAAATATCTCGAAGGCGTTTGACAGAGTCTTCTTTAGAAGTCGAAAATTTATGGTGTCTCCGAACGAATTTTTGAACTTATTTCAGTCTTTCTTATCTAATCGCGAAATGAAAATTTATTACAATAGAATAAAACTGATCCCCCATTTTATTCCCAGTAGAATCTTAATAATACAAGAGAGCACTAAAAATTCTTCGGTCCGACTCACATCAGAATTTATAGTAGATTCGTTTCTTAGCTGGCCTGAGAACATTTTGGTATTTTCTCATATGCAATAATTCTTGGGGTTCAGTTAATTACTTAATAAACAAAATAAAACAGATCCCCCATTTTATGCCCCTAGTAGAATCTTAAATAAATGCAACGGACCTGATTTCCAAAATCAGACAAATGACCAAACACCAAATTTTATTTTCGGGTCCTTATATATATATATATATATATATATTCAGTAATTTTAGTAATGAATTTGAACACTCTCGGTTGCTGGCGCGTGTTTACATTGTATATAACACGCCCATAACTCAGAGGTAGAATCGCCGACTGATGTCAATTCGGTCAGGTTTCATATTCTGGATAGAAGAAATCGGATGTCTACTCATACTGATGAGCTGTAATACAACGAAACAGATCTGTCTGTGGATATATATATATATATATATATATATATATATATATATATATATATATATATAAGAAACGAAGAATAAAATTGCACCGTTCAAAACATTAATTTAAAACAGGGATCAATATAAAAATACAACAATAAATATTTATTATTTAACATTTACACTAGAACAGGTTTGAATGTAAATGTTAGATAATATATATATATATATATATATATATATATATATATATATATATATATATATATGTATATATATATATATATATATATAATTCTGTAAATGATCTATACATTTTTAAGCATTCATTAAAAAAAGAATTCTCCAGATTTTATTGGAACAACATAGGTAAACAAATAAAGCTTTATTTAAAAACATTCACATGTGCTCCATGACATTAAACATCTAGACGATGCTAAATTTCTAATTTATATGCGTTGATGCTCGGACGGCATTCTAATGTAAAAGATATATATATATATATATAGGTTCTAATGTAAGTGTTAAAAAATATATATGTTTTATAGTAAATAATAAGTTCAAATGTTCTAATATAAATGTTAAATAATAAATATATATATTAGCGACTAGCAGAATAAACCGGTGTTGCTCGGGTGTAATGAAAGCTTGAAAACTAATCCATGGTCCTTGAGCTCAGACTCTTTGGACATTGGCACGAAAGACTAAAAAGCAATAGTTGTTTCCAGTTAAAGCGAAACAGTAGACTGGAATAAAAATGAATGGATTTAAGTCAAATTTTGATTTTCTGGTATCGATATCAAATTTTCTGCACTATTGTAAGAACTGCAACCTTGAAACTTCTGAATATCGTTTCTTATGTCTTTGTCTATGAGTGTATCAAATTTGATTAAAATCGGACCACTCCTTCTATAACCCGATTTTTTCGATTATCGATTTTCGATATTTATCGGCTTTACCTCGACACAAAACCTAGCTAAGAACACTCGCAGACGCTTATAGTGCAACTGTGTAACTTTTCAAGAAAATCGGTTCAGCCGTTTCGGAGTCTATAGGTAACGGATACACAACACACACAGACACACACACACAGAGACAAAGTTCCATTTATAAATAAGTTTAGATAGATTTAGATTTAGATTTGAAATAATTCATTATCTATATATATATGATGTGCAGAAATATATAAATGTGTGTGTGTGTATGTGTGTGTGTGTGTGTGTGTGTGTGCAGAAATTAAAACGTATTTATAGGCACAAGAAGATTCTCCTAGTTAACAATTTATTCAATGAATTATACACAGAAATATTTTCAACTACAACTTCAATCTCAAGACTGCTACATTTAAAAAAATGGAAAATAAATTATTTAGATGAAAACCTCTTGAAACGGAAATTATCAATGCCTGCCAAAATGTTAAATCGAACTCTGAAACCAGCTTTTACAAATGCCCCTCGTAGAATAGCATGACTTCAAAACGAGCAACAGCCTAGATAATTCTCAAGATGCTCAGCTTCTGAACATATATATATATATATATATATATATATATATATGCACACGTGTGTGTGTGTGTGTGTGTGTGTGTGTGTGTGTGTGTGTGTGTGTGTGTGTGTGTGTGTGCACGTGCACGCGAGAAAATATAGATTTATGGTGTGCTAAATGTATGGGTTAAAGTACTCAATATAAGAGATAGACTGTATAAAAGTGAACATGAAGTCAACACAATGGCGACAGTTTGTTTCATGCTGGACGCAATCGTCAAGCCATATATATGTGTCTGTATGTGTTAGCGTGTGTATGTGTAATTATACTATTTATCAGATGAACAATTTCTGTATTTTTATTTTATAAATTATCCTTGTCAACTCGAATTTAGCTGTGAAACTTTTTATGTTCTGTATCCTATTAAACAATGTACAGACTTAATGTACAAAGAAAATCTGGAATAATAATTTCTATTAAGTGGTAATTTACATCAAGAATTTTTCTATGCTAAATGCCTTCCCAAGAACTATTACGATAATTACTTTATAACAAATTAACTTTTAGCTCCAGGAGTTGAATGACAAGAAAGACTTTATTAAATGAATGTTTAAGTTATCTAAATTTATTTATAAATGGAACCTTGTCTGTGTGTGTGTCCGTTACCTATAAACTCCGAAACGGCCGAACTGATTTTCTTGAAAATTTAAACAGTTGTACTATAAGCGTCTGCGAGTATTCTTAGCTAGTGTTTGTGTCGAGGTACCACCGATAAATATCGGAAATCGATAATCGAAAAAATCGGGTTATAAAAGGAGTGGTCTGATTTTAATCAAATTTAATACACTCATAGACAAAGACATAAGAAATGATATTCAGAAGTTTCAAGGTTACAGTTCTTACAATAGTGCAGAAAATCGATAATAATATATATATATATAAAAGGCAAGATGTTTGTGTATGTGTCTGTTTATCTGCTTGTATGTCTGTATTTTTCAGCCCTTTTATTTTAGTTTTTGCTTCGGGTTTGGCTCTAAGTAGGTATAATTGTAGTTCTTAGTCTCAGCCATGATACCATTTAGTCAGAGGGCTTATTTAGCCTTCAAAATTCAGTTTACGACAAAAAAAAATACTTATTTGATATCGATACCAGGAAATCAAAATTTGACTTACATCCATTCATTTTTTTTTTTTTTCAGTCTACGGTTTCGCTTTAACTGGAAACAACTATTGCTTTTTAGTCTTTCGTGCCAACGTCCAAAGTGTCTAAGCTCCAGGACCATGGATTAGTTTTAAAGCTTTCATTACACCCGAGCAACGCCGAGTTATACTGCTAGTCCAATTTAAATGAAGCATTTGTGAAAGCATATCTTGGCAGTCATGTGTTCAACCCTTGGTCGGAAAAGTCATCTACTCTGCTTTATTCAAAGCCACTTTCTCGCCAGCAGGATGTGGTTTCCCTCTGTCTATTCTACAAATATTTTAATGGCTTCTGCTCCGACGAACTTAAGTCACTGGTGCCCCGCCACAAGAATTTACTCGTACAACCAGACTGGCAACAAGGTCCCACCCATTTACAGTTAGATCAACTAAATGCAGCCGACAATTCTACTCTCTCAGCTTCTTTTCTCGCACTCCCTGCCTGTGGAACTCTCTTCCATATACTTGCTTTCCTGACGGCTATAACCTCCAGGAATTTAAATGCAATGTCGATACCCATCGCAACTGTCATCACACCTGCGTTCCCATCTTTCTCTTGCCGTTTCTCTGACACCCCCTGTAACTGGTTTGTCTTTCTCTTTACTCTCCTCCTATCTAAACTTTTTCTCTTATGTAGCCTCCTGCGCATCAGCGGCGGTACCGCCTTGCTTGGGGTGAAACGATTAAAAAAAAAAAATATATATATGTAGTAATTAAGTTGGTCAACTGCTAGGTTGAAGGCAACCCAAAGATTCCCCTTTTTTTCTTTTTTTTTTTCTTTTTTTGCTGTTACCTTGTGGTATGGGTGGGTGCAACTTCTGTAGCTATTCCCATATACATCTCTTTTTATCGGATTGATATCACAATAGATCTGCAGCAGTTCTACCCATCAAATCCCTTTAAAATCACACACTATTTAAAACACTTGATGTCAGTAGAACTAAAATACGGCCAGATTAGTTAGAATTTGTTTTCATTGTCTTCCGTTCATATTTTTGATTTTCTTTTTAGGATTTTCTTTTATTTCTTAACAGAAATATGACATAATATATAAGCATTTTAGGGTTAATTAAGGATACCTCCTGAATATTTATACCCCAATAACTACTATAAGAACAGTAAAATACTTAACACCAAAAAGAGACAGTTGAAATTTGTAAGGCACGTAATGAGAAAAGAGGGCTTAGAAAATGTGACACTCATAAGACATATTGAAGACAAAAAGCCAAAAGCCTCAAAGACAGGAAACTGTGGAGAGCCATGATTGCTCACACCATGAAGAGACACAGTACATAGAAGAAGAAGAAAAAGAAGGAGAAGAAGAATGAGCTTGTATAAACAGCTAGCAGAATGTAGATTAGGGGAGATAGTAAAAGACAAACTTTATTATAAGTTACAAAGAACAGGCAGGAAATTATAGAAAGCCATGATCGCTTACGTTCTGAATGTACATGGCACATAAAAGGAAGAAAACAAAATATTGCTGTATATAAAGATTTAATATTTCTTAAATAAATCCTTATATGCAAACACAAATTATATTGCAAGCATAGAGTGTAACAACAGCTGTTAGACATAAAACCAGACATGGAAAATGCAATATTTTTGTTAATGATTAATCACTTGGCTTTCTTCACTGCTTCTATTTGTTATGTCACACCATACCAGAGGGAGACAAGTTTCTTTCTCTCTATTCCTTTCAGCTTGGAGATTGACAAAAAAAAAAAAATAGTTTACTTCCGTTCAGAACTTGATTCCAGACAGATTTTAGGACAAAAGTAAAAAAAAAAAAAATTTTAATTGCTTTTCTTCCATCATTTCATCTTAGTCTGCCACCTCATCTTCCTCCAAGGATAGGGGTGGGGTTGTTAGTTGAGATGATCATGATGTGTCGAATAATTTCAGTAGTTGCGATAAGATTTGTTAATTTCTTCAATTTCATTTTTATAAGAAAATTGTAAGAAATAAACTGAAACCAAATGACTCATGTTCTCTGTTTAATGGAATTTCAAAATTACAGAAAATTATCAATAATCCAGTAAATCTTGACTCAGTACTAAAAAAAAAATTATAGAGTGTTACATTTTGTTCTAATCTCACAAGATTTCAACTTTTTGACTGATATTTATTTCCAATAAGGGAAGAAGTTTGAAGTAAACATTTGTGGGAAGAACATTGATAGCATCCAGCTTGCAGAAGATACAACCCTCTTCTTGACCTCCAAGAATAGCCTGATGAATATGCGACAAACTGTAAATGATTTCAACGCCCAGCGAGTCTTTTTCTAAACAATATAAAGACCATCATAATGATGATTGACAGGGGTCGCACAAAATAACATTGATAGCATTCAGTTTGTAGATGATATGACCCTCTTCTTGACCTACAGGAATATCCTGATGAGGTTACTACAAACTGTACATGGTTCCAGTGCTCAGTGAGATCTTCTGCTAAAAACCAAGAAAACCAGCAATAGTGATTTTCAGAGGCAGCACAGACTCCTTGTTCGATGATGAGGTGATAGAGGATTTGGATGACTTTGTGTACCTGGGTTTCACCATCAGTACCCAGTGCAGCTCTATATGGAAAATCAAGAGAAGATTGGCAATAACAAAAATGCGACAACAAAAATAGAAAAAAATCTGGAATAGTTGAAATATACACATCAGCCTAAAGTTGAAATTACTCTGACTCACTGTTTCGCCATAATCAACTACAGATGTGAGTCAAGATATTGCACATATTGTAACCATTTGTGTTTAAGTACAATTATAATTAAGCAAAATTTACACCTAATTTTCAAAAATATCCCTTAATTGTCAATATGTGAAGTGAAAACATGTCCCACATCAGTTAATACAGTATATGCTATCAAAATCTAGTTTTCATCCTTGGAGAACAACTAGAACAGATCTCATTCAGTCAAGTGCCAGTCTTGGATAATCATGTCTGAGACATGACTGACTAGGCATAAGATTTCCCTGTAGTAGGTCACCACTGCTTTCTGAAGTAGACTGGTTGCCAACCAAATCTGTTCTGCTCTTCAACCTATAGCTGGAATGAGAAGAGATGAATTAGTACCTTTCCCAAGGGTATTTGTGTGTAAGTGAATGCAATGAATTAAACTAGAATTCTAACTCGACTCCTCAATTTCCCATTCTAATCTGATATCCACTGCACCACAATGCAAAGCTTTTACTGACCTTAAAATTGATTGTCATTCTGTTGGCACTTAGTGGATAGGTCACACTGAAGACTGCTACTGAAATAGTATGGACAGGGTGAGGGACACATTTATTAAGCTTTAAGTTTTGTGGAAAATATTGCTAAAATAAAAGTGGTTACTGCAGAAAGAGAGTCCATGTGTTTGAGACCTCTGGTATAAATGCATTGAAAACATTAGAAAAAATATCAAAGATAGAAAGCCTTCTAATCATGATAAAATTAAGATGGTTTAAGGTGAATTGTTAGAAATAGTACAGCAAGGGACTGAATTTGTAGAAGATGAGAAATCGATGTCACTATTTTAATGGAATTATCTCTTGGTATTTAACCAAATCATCCTTGTCATAATTTACTTAGTTCTTATTATAATTAAATTAAGTTGGAAAGGTTACCATTGATTTTATTTTCTGATTTGCATCATTTGGGAAAATTTTTGGCCAAATAGACTTACATTTTTTTTTTTTTTGCATTATAAAGCAAGATAAAAAAAAATACAGAAATTAAGCATTAGCTTTTCTCTTTCTTTCCTTTGTGACTTTTTCTTTTCTTTTTTACTTGCTCTTTTTCTATTACTAGTTTTTCTCTTTCCTTTGTTACTTTTTCTTTTTCTCTTTTCTTTCCACCATTTCTTTTTTTCTTTCCTTTGTCACTTTTAGTCTTTCCTTCATTAGTTTTTTCTTTAACTCTTTCCTTTGTTAGGTTTTTTTCTATTTTGCTTAGTCAACTTTTCATTTTCTCTTTTCTTCATTAGTTTTTATTTTTCTCTTTCCTTTGTTGGTTATTCATTTTCTCTTTTCTTTGTTTGTTATTCTTTTTCTCTTTCCTATGTTCTATTATCTTTTTCTCCTTTCTTTGTCACTTTGTTTTTCTTGTTCCTGTGTTGCTTTTTCTCTCTCGCCTTTGTTCCTTTTTCTCTTCCCTTTTTCTCTTTCCCGTGTTAGATTTTCTTTCACTCTTTCCATAGTTAGGCTTTCTTTTTTCTTTTTTCATTGTCTGTTCATCTCAGGGTTCTCGATAGGCTCCAAAGGAGAATCTGTAATGTAATTGGTCTCGATCTGGGAGCTTGACTTCAGCCGCTTTCTCACCGGTGGGATGTGGCTTCCCTCTGTCTCGTCTACAAATATTTACATGGCTTCTGATCTGAGGAACTTAGGTCACTGGTGCCCCCTCCACAAGAATTTACTCGGGCAGCCAGACTGGCAACAAGGTTCCATCCTTTTACAGTTAGATCAACCAAATGCAGCCAACAATTCTACTCCATCAGCTTCTTTTCTTTCACTTCTTACCTGGGAAACTCTCTTCCATATACTTGTTTTTCTGATGGCTACAACCTCCAGGAATTTAAATGCAATGTCAATACCCATCTCTTATCCACTTAACTCCAGCCTTTTCTACATGACCCTGAATATCTTGTTCTTTTCCTTTCTCTCTACCATCACAACTATCTTCGCACCTGTGTTCCTATCCCTCTCTGACACCCCCTGTAACTGGCTCGTCTTTCTCTTCACTCTCCTCCTGCCTAAACTTTTACTTTCTTATGTAGCCTACTGTGCATCAGTGGCAGTACCACTTTACTTAGTGTGAAATGATTAAAAAAAAAATTTTTTTCTTTTCTCTTTCCTTTGTCACTTTTTTCACTTTTCTTTGTTACATTCTTTTTTCTCTTTTCTTTTTTCCGTTTTTGTTTCCTGCGTTAAATTTCAATTTTCATTTTCCATTGTTAAGTTTTTTTTTCTTTTTCCTTTGTCATTTTTATCTTTTTCTCTTTCCTGTGTTTGTTTTTTTTTTCCTTTGTTTTATTATCTTTCTATCTTTCATTTGTCCTATGGTGCCCTATCTATAGGAATGGACTCTTCCTCCATCAATAAATACTAACCTACATGACTTCCTGGGAGGCAGTCATGTGGCAGTCATGAAACAGTCATGACACTGTAACTAGACAGGTCGGACATACACTTCTATCTACTGACTACTAACCCTCTTACTTTGTAGATATGTTCTGTTATTCTAATACACTAGTTTAACTTACCCTTTTGTTTCCATCTTTCTTTCTGGCCCTAACAGGCCACAACAACTTGGCAACAAAGATTCGCCACAACACTTTGTCACTTTCTTTTTTCTTTTTACTTTGTTGCATTTTCTTTCTCTCGTTCCTTTTTTTTCTTTTTCTCTTACTTTTGCTAGATTTTCTTTGTCTATTTCCATTATTAGGTTTTCTTTTTTCTCTTTCCTTGCTCATTTTATCTTTTTCTCTTTCCTTTTTATTTCTGTTTTTTCTTTTAGTTAACTTTCTTCTTTTTAATTTGTTAGTTCTTCTTTTTCTCTTTCCTTTGTTAGTTTTCTACCTTAATATAAATGTGTAGCTGAGTCATTAAAATATTATTCTAACCATTACAGATGTTTTTGAATCGCATAATGGTTGAATTGTCTAGGTGATAGGTTCCTGATTATTCCAGCCTATAGAGATGATCTCAGTGTGCAACACCATTGAAAAATGTCTGAAAAGCATACTATGGGTTTATTCAAGACTTAGGAATTAAATTTTAGTAAAACTGTTTGGAAGTTTGCACTATTCATCATGGCCAAGGGTTTGAGTGTACTGACCTTGTTCAAATTGTTGATCATGCCAGATGGTGAACTCTTTCCTAGAAATCTATCTATCAATGTCTCCTTATTATGTCTATATAAGTTCTACACATCTCTCTCTATAGATAGATAGATAGATAGATAGATAGATTTAAACAGACTTAGATAGATAGATAGATAGATACATACATACATACATACATACATATAAACAAATGCTCAACTCACAATAATGAATAGATAGATAGATAGATAGATAGATACATACATACATACATACATACATACATACATATAAACAAATGCTCAACTCACGATAGATAGATAGATAGATAGATAGATAGATTTAAACAGACTTAGATAGATAGATAGATAGATACATACATACATACATACATACATACATACATATAAACAAATGCTCAACTCACAATAATGAATAGATAGGTAGATAGATAGATAGATAGATAGATAGATACATACATACATACATACATACATACATACATACATATAAACAAATGCTCAACTCACAATAGATAGATAGATAGATAGATACATACATACATACATACATACATACATACATATAAACAAATGCTCAACTCACAATAGATAGATAGATAGATAGATACATACATACATACATACATACATACATACATACATATAAACAAATGCTCAACTCACAATAGATAGATAGATAGATAGATAGATAGATAGATAGAAATAATAGTTTTGTTCAATAGCAAAATTATTATAAAATTATTCCACTGAATCAAGTTTTGAACATCAATTTCTCACTTACCAAACACTGTCATTTTAAATGTATTTTTAATTTGTTGAAATATTATTGACTGAATTGACTTATTGTTATCATTATTTCCCAGATTCATTATTGATTAACAATTTGTTATTTGATTTGAAAGGCAGATAATAAATGGCCAGAAAGTTATTTGCTAATTATAATGTTGCCTCTTTTCAGGTGTTCCTTTTTTTTCAACTTCTGAAACCAAAATGTTTCCTTAAATATCTGATGGTTCAGAAATACAATTATGTGGAATATTGATTGGAAGCCAATATTCACCAAATTTTCCAAATCATACAAGGTCATTTATTCAACAATGAAAATAAATTCAATAATGAATCCAAGAGACTTAAGCATAGCACTACTTCAATGAAAAAAGAATATGATAGCAAACTGACATGCCCGCCTTTTGCTCAAGAAAATTCTAAATGCACCAAATTTATGTGCATTGCTTGTAAGAAATTAAAATGGCCAGCCACTCATATCCAAGAATGACCGTCTTTCAATGCAACTAGTTAATCCCTGATGCAGACTCTTGCTCAGGCACATTTGTGTTTGTTCCACACCCACAGAGCATACCTGTGGTTTATACTGCAACTATGTTGAGCAGATTAGTTACAGTTTTTGGAAGAGAGCACATTATCTGACATGAGCAACAGTCTGAACAAAGCCGATGCACTCAAACCCTCAGTCATGATAATTTAGGGCTTTATGTTAGCGCAGACATTGACAGCTTCCAAAGGATCCCATCTACCTGATTTCACTCACAAGGCTTGGGTCAGCTTGTGGTATGGTTTTTTTTAAACACGTTTCAAAGGTGCCACACACTGGGATCACCTCCACCAGACCGATAGCATCAAGTTTGTTACAGAGAAATGTAAAAAACAAATATGTATCTTTGGTAGAGCTGAGTACTGTAAATTCATGAGGAACAAGAAAATATTAATCTATACTTCTATAATGAGGCTTTATTTGCATTATCTACATTACTTGGTCTATTGTCTTCATCTTTATTACCATATTCACAACGTTTCCACCATTGTACACTCCAGGCCTCTTCAGGTGATTGGGATTTCGATCAGAACTCTTTCTTTCAATTACTGGGGTAGATTGTTCTTGTTCTATGATCCATGCCACTTCCGGGTGGCTTAGTTATATCTCTAACTCAACTCTTTAAGCTATTTGTTTACCACTGCTATAACCAGATATTGAACTCACAACTCTTTGGACCAAGCCACTGGATCTTATTGAGGACAATATACATTCATCTCATAAAGATGAGAACAACATTCTAAACAATAATCAGAAAAGAAAATAATTACACAAACAAGAATAATTGAGAAACAGCTTTCATTTAGTAAAGTCTCAAAAGCAATTACTTTTATGGTATATCTGACAAGACTTATGTCTAGTCAAAGCTACTTTGTCAGATCTAAGTAATGGTCTTACTCAAAAAGATGTTTATTCTCAGTACTTGCATGTTTATAATTATATTACATGTATATCTTCTTTGTTAATTAAACATTTTAAGACACTACTTAACTAGACTGGTCCACTTGTGAAAATAAGGAAAAAAGGTTTTGGAAATAGTTTTTATAGCTTAGCATTCTTTGAAACTATCTTCAGCTATGGTAGTTGTAAAAATAAAAAAATATTGATTTGTTATCAATTTAGAAGTGGGATTGTATTCATAATATTGATAAGTGCAAAATCAATCCCTGACTTTTGACAAAGTTATCAAAAACTTACTGTTTGTTCAGAAAGGTCAAGTTTGTGTTTACATCATTGATATCTGCACACAAAAACTATTTTTGTTTCACAAAATAATTTTTTTTTTCATCCAAATATATACATTTTTATGGGAAAATGATATTTATCTGTCTATCAATCTCAGCTTGTTCATTATCTCTATAGCTATGTATCTCAGGATGTCCATTATCTATCTATCTATCTATCTATCTATCTATCTATCTATCTATCTATCACTGTGTTCATTATATATATATATATATATATTGTTTGTTTAATTACTTAGTTTTTAGTCATACTAAAATTAGACCAGTGCACAGCTGTATTGAAAAGTATTCAATACAATTATATTGTAGAACTTTTGAATATTCTTCATTTGTAAACGAGTTATTATGTGACCTAGGTTTCTTTTGAAAATTTTGTTTAGTACTAAGCTTAACTTAGTATAACTTAACTTAGTATAACTTAGCTTGATTACAATCAAGCTAAGTTATAGCTGTACTAGTAATTTAGAAAATTTCATGCCAGAAATTTAAATAGCATTGTACAAAACAAGATCATTATTAAAGAATGCAACTGCAAGGACAAGAATAAATTCCCACTTCAAGGATTTTGTAATACAAAAGGGGTTATTTACAAAGCAAAAGTACATGACTTAAATGGTAAAAATAAAACATATTTGAGATCAAAGACCAGATGGTTCAATTACAGTTCAATTTAAGACCAGATGGTTCAATTACAGGTCTACATTTAAAATAGAAAACTTAAAAAATTGTACAAAATTGGCTAGCCACATGTGGAAATTGAAATCAAAATATAGAAAAGACCCAGACATAACATGGAGTATAGTGAAAACAGCCAATCCTTACAACGGTGGCAAAATATGTAGACTGTGCCAGGAAGAAAAGTTAGTGATTATGTTATTCTCAAACAAAAATAAATTATTGAATGAAAAAACAGAAACTATGACTAAGTGTAATCATACCATAAAATGGCTATTAGATTCATACAACCATGAATGGGAATGTTATAATTTTTTCTAATTTTAAAAATTGCACGTTCAAAATTTCCTGTTACATGAGCATTTGAAAAAATCCTGTTACATGAGCATTCTTAAAAAAAAAGAAACAGTAAAGAGAAAACAAAAAAAATCTGGTAAAATCAGTTATTGCAAATCACCTGGAGACACCACATAGTAGAAACACAGGTCGCATAATAACTCATTTATAAATGAAGAATATACAAATAAAGAATATATATATATATATATATATATATATATATATATATATATATATATATATATATATATACCTGTTTATTATATATATATGTCTATCTATTTATAAATGCATACACACATAGAAAAATGATAATTATTTTCTTATATATCAAGAAAATCTTCAGAGAAAAGCCATGACACAGTGAAAAAAATTTTTCTGTAGATTTTTACATCTCTCAGACTAAAGTAATGTTCATATTGAGACCTTTTTTCATGTGCCTTATTTTAAAAAAATATTTGGCAAAAACAGATTATTTTTTCATTTTTTTTACAAAAAGGATTTTTGTCAATGAAAAAAGAAATAGATGCACTACATTTTTTTTTATTCAAGAACCAAATTGAATTAAATTAATAAAATATTTTTTTAAAATATGCAGATAACAATGATGTCATAATAATTTAAAAATTGACATTTGTAAATAAAAACTAGGTGCAGATAATTCTGCAAAAGTCATGGATCAATTTGAGACTTTATTCTTATTATGAACAGGGTCCCCTGTTAAAATGATAAAAAATCAATATATTTTTTTGGATTTTGTGGAAGATCTAAAAAATACTAATCAACAAAAATTATCAATGTTTCCTTATTGTTTTTACAAGTGGACCCATATATTTAAGTAGTTCCTATCTTTACTGTTTTTTTTTTTAATTTTATTAATAAATATTTTTGTTTGCATGTGAATTGCTACTCATATCTAATATTTTTGATTTCCTTCATTTGCTTCAAATGTGATAAGGCCTCCCAGGTAAGTGAACTTGATTTGATGTTGAAAGGCACACTGAGACATGAGGATATATTTCTTTTCTTAATTGTTTATCAGTCTTCTTCTATATGTGATGTCACTTCAGAACTTGGGCAATCATGGCTCTCCACAATTTTCTTATCCTTTGCAGTTCTCAGGAATTTTTTTTTTTTTTTGCTATCTCTCCTAAATCCTATTCTACTATCCATATACACAACCTTGTTTTTATTTCGACAATTCCTTTTCTGACATGTACGGCTATGGCTCTCCACAATTTTCTGTCCGTTGTAGCTCTTTTGTCTTTTTGTTCTCTCTCCTTTATTTTTATTTACACATGATCGATAGCTAGGTTATGCAATACTTTCCTCTGTTCCTCCAATTCACCCTGTGAGTATCAGCTTCTCCAAGCCCTCTTTCCTCATTGAAAGTCCAAGATTTTAAAAACTGATTAATACATTTAATATTTTTTCCTTTTTGTCTCTCTTTTCCTCTAACCACCCTGTGAGTATCACATTCTCCAAGCCTTCTTTCTTCATTAAAAATCCCAGGTTTTAAAAAATGATTAATACATTTTAATATTTTTTTCCTTTTTGTCTCTCTTTCCCTGTTACCACCCTGTGAGTATCACATTCTCCAAGCCCTCTTTCCTCATTGAAAGGCCCAGGTTTTAAAAAAAGATTATTGCATTTTAATATTTTTTCTATAGAAAAGAATTAGTCTTGATTGAAATAATTAAGCCTTTGCAATTTTAAGTGCAAATTAAGCTAACTAATTAATAATTACCAAATACTACAAGATCATAAAACTTTAATTGTTTCTAATTAATTGATATGTATTAGCTCTCCATCAAGATAGGGGTCATAGCAGCCATTAGGTTCATAGGTATGGTTAAATAGCAAACCTCTATACTGGGGTCGAAAACTTTAAGAAAATATTAAAGAAATGTTATAGTAAAAATACTAACAATATATTTTCATAGAAAAAAATTACCAGCAATACAATTTTTTGTTTAAATAAATCATCAAAGCTCCCAAGAAAATAAAATTTTAGAATTAAATGTCTTTTCAGGAGTTGTTAGGCCATTAAAGAATCCAACAAACCAACCAATTCACCAATAGAACCTTTCATTTCTTCTTCTGTTTATTTATGGATGTTGGTAATCAAGGCTCTCAATAATCTCCTGTCGTTCGTAGCTCTTAGTAAACATTGTCTTTTTACTCTCTCCTAAACTCTGTTCTGCCATCCATTTATTTAAGCCTGTCAAGTATGCCACACACTGTTTTCCCCTCTGTTCGTTATCATTTACAACATGCGCCTATTCACGTCTGCTCGTAATGAGTACAAGAGGGAGGCTCATCCCTTGTTCCCTGTTTTCAATTGGAGTAGATAGACTAAACTATCACCCAGTTCGCACTCCAATCACGTTTATTGAACAGGTGAAAAGGCTCATCCCTTGTTCCCTGTTTAGGATGTGGTTTCCTGCTTTCTCTTTTCCAATGTTTTCACTCTTTTCTTTTTTTTTTTTTTCAATTGGAGTAGATAGGCTAAACTATTGCCCTGTTCTCACTCCACCCACGTCTATTGAACAGGTGAAGAGGCTCATCCCTTGTTCCCTGTTTAGGATGTGGTTTCCAGTTTTCTTTTAAAATCTTTTCACTCTTACGTAGCCCCCTGCACATCAGTGGTGTTACCGCCTTGCTCAGGGTGATATGATTTTAAAAAAATAGGTAGGTTATGCTATACTTTCCTCTGTCTCTCTTGTCATCAGTATATCCTGTGAGTGTCAAATTTTGTTTGTCAGCCTTCTTTTATGTGCCGTGTCCCTTCAGGATATAGGCGATCATAGCCCTCCATTTCTCCCTTGTTGCTTTTAATCTATGTTGTCCTGTTATTTCTTCCAAACCCTGCTCTGCCATCCATTTGTTAAAGCCCATCAAGTATGTCACACACTGTTTTCCCCTGTTTCTCTTTCCCTCTGACCTCCCCATGAGTATCACATTCTCCAAACCCTCTTTCCTCATTGAAAGTCTCAGATTTTAAAAAAAGCTTCATGCATTTTTAATATTTTTTTATAGAAAAGAATTAGTCTTGAATGAAATAATTAAGCCTTTGCAATTTTAAGTGCAAATTAAGCTAGCTAATTAATAATTCCTGGAAGTTCATAAAACTTTTTAAATGTTTCTAATAAACATACATAAGCACTCTGCCAATAAAACATTTCATTTGATGTAACCGTAAACAGTTGTACCCTCAATGGTATTCTTTTCTTGCCTGGATTATGTATCGACACTCAAGCTCATTTCAGACCTAAAGTGAAATATATATATATATATATATATATATATGATTCATTTCATTGCTAAATTTGCTGGAAGAATAGTTAGTTCTTTGTCTTACTCCAGAAAGTAACAATCTTCTTTTACCAGGCTCTATCTTTGCAAGAAACAAATCAGACCAAAACTGTAATTTTGTTGCCAAATCTGAGCTAAATCTGTTCAATCCTCACTTTCCAGACTTGACAGAGTACAAAAACATTTATGCAGCATTGTGAGTGATGGAATATTTTCTAGCCTACAAGCCCTTTCCCCACAGACAGACATGCAACTCGGAAAATAAATAATGACATAATCAAGATGTTGACATTCCACACCACTTCAAACAAAATGTATCTCTATCAGATTGTTATCTATCTATCTATCTATCTATCTATCTATCTATCTATCTATCTATCTATGTCAGTTTGTTATCTATCTGCCTATCTACCTTAGTCAGTTTATTATTGATCTGTCTAACACTGTCAGTTCATTATCTATCTATCTATCTATCTATCTATCTATCTATCTCAATCAGTTCGTAATCTATATGTCTAACTATCTATTTCTGTTACTTTATTATTTATCAATGTATCTATCTAGCTCTGTCAGTTCATTATATATATATATATATATATATATCTGTCTATTTCTTGATCTATCTATCTATGTCAGCTTGTTATCTATCTATGTATCTACCTCTGTTCACATTCATCTCTCTATTCATATCTATCTCTGTTAGTTCATTATCTATCTATCTATCTATCTATCTATCTATCTATCTATATCAGTTTGTTATTTATCTATCTACCTATCTATCTACTTCTTTATCTATCTATCTATCTATCTATCTATCTATCTATCTATCTATCTATCTATTCCTGTCAGTTCATTATCTATGTAGGTAAACTATCGCCCGGTTCACACTCCACCCACATCTATTGAACAGGTGAAGAGGCTCATCCCTTGTTTCCTGTTTAGGATGCGGTTTCCGGTTTTCTCTTTTCCAATCTTTTCACTCTTTTCCTTTATTATTTTATTTTATTTTTTTCAATTGGAGTAGATAGACTAAACTATCGCCCGGTTCACACTCCACCCACATCTATTGAACAGGTGAAGAGGCTCATCCCTTGTTTCCTGTTTAGGATGCGGTTTTCGGCTTTCTCTTTTCCATTCTTTTTACCCTTACGTAGCCCCCTGCGCATCAGTGGCGTTACTGCCTTGCTCGGGGTGATATGATTAAAAAAAAAAAAAAAAAAAAAATCTATGATAGACTTATTTTTTACGCACAAATCACATTTTTCTAAAACAAACGAACTCTTAATTCTTACTATACTTTCTCTTACAACATTTTCACAGCTTCATAATTCATACATATAAATTGATGTTATGCTCTTCGATAAAAAATTTTTCATTTATTTATACATGTGAAACAGTTTTATCTTTATCAACCTTCTGATAATTTTAAATTGTGGAGAGTGTGGTTATGTTTGGCACAAGGCCAATTTAATAAATATGAATGTGCTCACTACATATCTACCTCAGTCTGTTCACATCCTTCTTTCTATTCACAGCCATCTCTCTGTGAGTTCATGATCTATCAATCTGTGTGTCTGTCTCTTTGTTATCTATCTATCTAGCTAGCTAGCTAGCTATCTCAGCTCGTTATCTATCTGTCTGCCTATCTATCTCTCTATGTATTTATGTCAGTTCCTTATTTATCTATCTCTGTTAGTTTTATATCTATCTATCTATCTATCTATCTATCTATCTATTTGTCTATGTCATTTTGTTATCTATCTGTCAGTTTAATATCTGTCTATCTCTATATTTCAGTTCATTATCTATCTATCTATCTATCTATCTCAGTTTGTTATCTATCTATCTCAGTTCATTATCAATCTATCTCTGTTAGTTCGATATCTGTCTATGACTCAATTCATTATCTCTCTCTCTCTCTCTCTCTCTCTCTCTCTCTATCTATCTATCTATCTATCTGTTTCAGACTGTTCCTTCACATTCATCTCTATTTCAATCTGTGCTTATCTATTACTAGTGGATTAAAGGAACTGTATTTTTTTCTAAATATATCTTGCGTGGTAGAGCCGATATTTGGCGGGTTTAGTATCAGTTTCCAAGGTTACCGTTGATTACATTTTAACTTGCCTCTGTGCCTTCCATGAAGTTTACCCTTTTCTTCTTCCTACAATTCATTTAAATGCTACCTACTATAATGTAGAAAGGTAGCAGTTGTGTATATAATCCTTACTTTCCCTTACCCACTAACTGTTTTTCAAGAACGTCTATTCTAATAATATCAAAGTAGCTTTAAGTTACAAACAGAAATCATTCGCCAAAGTCTGCGCCTATGGTGAAAAATGACTTATTTAAAAAGCCTATTTGGGAAATAATAGAAAAAAAACAGACAATGAAAATCCGTTAAAAGCAAAGAAAATATAACAAGACAGGGACAAATAATAGAGAGACATATTACTCAAGAACAAAAAAAAGGAAGGAAAAAACAGTTTTTAAAAAGTATGAACTTGGAATTTACAGACTGTTAAGAACGGAAACTTAATTGAAAATGTATTCCACAAGAGATGAAGTCTTAAAAAATGACTGTTTTAGGATTTGGAGCCTTGTTCCATGGCTAACGGTAAAAAAAATATATATTTTCTTTTGTTTTCATGTGCCTCAAGTACTTATTTCACTGAGTTTCTTTCTTTTTTTTTAACTTTGTTTTTCTTTTATGTGCTGTGTCCCTTCAGGACGTAGATGGTCATGGCCCTCCACATCTTCCTGTCATTTAATACTTTTTCTTTGTCTTGTCATTTCTCCCTAACCCTGTTCTGCCATCCATTTGCTTAATCCCATCAAGTATGTCATAACTGACATTTTTAAACCATACCTAATTTATTTACCTGGGTTGAGCTGTCTAGGAAACTTCATTTCGTTTCTATTTTTTATTTTTTTTACTAATGGTCATCCCAATAAAAGGCCCAAGAGCCACTCAGGATTAGTGCATGATATTGTCTTTAGCATAAGAGAAGCCAAGTTCAGTTTATGAGATTTTGTTGGAAAGATAACAGCTAACCTTAGACCTAAAGAGGTTAAGATTGTAGTGGTGGTTTTCTAAGTGTAGCTTAGATGTGGTACAAGGCCGAAAGTAAGGGGCACCCAGTGAGGATCGAACTCACTATTCGGTTGTAACTGATCTAGCAGGACATATTTGCTAACCATTGCACCACGTTGAAAGCATCCTTTCAGGAGTTTGCTCCACAAAGCGGTATTTCTTTGCTGAAAGAAGCTATCTGAGTGGAACTTCTTTCTTACAAATGGAATACAAAGAGAAAGGGTGACGATTCATCCCCACGGACATGACATGGGTTGTCTTAGCTGCAAAGGTCAAGACTGACGGAAGTAAGGAATGTGGCTCTCGTTAACACTTGTCATGAAAATACCAAGAGGCTTGCAATGTTTCCACTGTGGAGGAAAAAAAGTTGTATATTGAAAAATTATTCATCACCCACAAGATGTAGCTGTTTTAGAACTCTATGAAGACAGGGAAGTGAAGGCAGGCCAACACCAGCCTCTCATAATTTCTTGGCATTTAGCCAGTTTGGATTCAAGTGACAGGCTGTTGGATACTCACACTTTACAATAAACTTTGGAAATATACGCTATCTTTCTTCGTGCAGCATATAATGTTACCAAATATTTATAGAAAAAATCTCTAAGCAAAGAAAAAATTCCATAAATACTGGAAGGCACACATAAAAACAAAAACACTCTTATATACGCAGAGCCTCATTGGGACACCGGGCAGTAACCCTTGCTATCTTATCAACAAATATTTTCTATCTACATTTATATACGTTACAAATCAAACTAAGCCTAACTGACTATTAAAAATGAAATATTTTCTCGGATTTTGACATCATTCTAGAGTCTTTCTTTATCATCCAAATCCATGGATTTGTTTTGCTAATGCTAGGTCTCGAAAAAGCACTATATAAAATTAACTATATTTCATCCATAATGTTGAAGGTGTTAAAATTATTCAACTTTTAACAAGACAAATCTGAAACTGATGTTAAAAATTGCTGCGAAACATGATTGATTTATTTGATAAAATAGCATGATCTATTATGGTGATTTTTAAGAGTTGCTTAGATGTAGCACAAGGTCGAAAATATGGAGCACCAAGTGGGGATTGAACTCAGTTGTAATTGTTTTCGAGAGGAAAGATCGCTAATCATTATAGACAACATCAGGAGTCAGGAATGATCTATTATGACATGTCCCTAATTTACATTTAAATACATTAAATATTTCTCGTTCAGTCAGTTACATGATACACACTTGGGTGATCATGTCTTACCGCAGTAGGCTGCAATTACTTTCTGCAGTTGCCAGCCAATCTGTCCCGTTATTTAACCCATAACTGGAGGGAAGAGACAGATTAATAACTTTCCCAACGGTATTTGCGCGTAAGTGCATGCAAGAAATTCAACTGGAATTGAACCTATATTGCATATAATTGATGTTCTCTGTGGTATAAGAGTGCTTAAATTTTTAAACTTTCTCATTTAAAATCGCTTATTTTTTATATTAATTTTTCTTTGTTTTTCTTTTTTTATTTTGTTGCTGTACTAGCTGACCCTTCATGCTTGCTTCTTGGGATTGACCGGTGTTCCCCTACTTCACCACTTAATATATTAGAATGTTAGTTTAACATCGCATGGTTAAAAAGCTCTGTTAGTAGCCGATTTAACTGCACAAATAAGTCATTCTGATCGAAAATTCAAGGAAATTTTAACTTGTGCTGAAATCGATTGGGATTTGGGGTGATTTTTTCATAGGTATTGTTCTGCCAATATTTCTGAGATGAGGTAGTATTTACAGTATTTACATTATTCAAACTATTGTCCTCATCTTTGATGCCATTTGTACGACGTTTCGGCCGTTGTACAGTCCGGCCTTCTTCAGGTGCTAGGAATTTCGAACCAAACCCTTTATTACAATCACTGGGGTATATCATCCTCATTCCTTAAGGACACATGGCCCAGTGGATTTAGACGTTGGTTAGTTCCTGTGACTTGACCCAAAGAGTTTTGAGTTCAATACCAGGCTACAGCAGTGGTGAACATGTAACTTGCAGGGTTAAAGGGAGATAACTCATGACTTCCAATCGAGGTTTTACGCAAGGAATGAGGGTGATATACCCCAGTGATTGTAATAAAGGGTTCGGTTCGAAATTCCTAGCACCTGAAGAAGGCCGGAGCACACAACAGCCGAAACGTCGTACAAATAGCAAGAAAGATGAGGACAATAGTCCGAATAATGTAAATACTGTATCGTTCTGCAGTTTTAATTCTTTGTTGAATCTGCAATTAATATCTCAACTTTAAGTCAAAACTTAGTAACTTCTTTTTTAATAGGAGTAAATAAGTTTTCCTATCGTTCGGTCCATACTTCTCTCTCCTTCTCTTAAACGGGAGTAGAGGCTCACCCCTTATTTCTTATTTAGGAAGGGGTTTCTAGTTTATTTCCTCTCCTAAGGCCTAAGTGATGTCACGAGTTTTTTGTGATATGTATAAATGGTGGAAATGCCTCTTCAGACTGAGGGTGCTGGGTTGGCAGTACTCTGTTTACTGTTTCTCTGACTGATAATTAGGAACCCAAACTCTTGTGTAGTGTCTAGAGAGGCTGCTCTGATCAAATCAAATAATATCGAGGCTCTTGAAGTGCCATGGCTCTTGAAGTGCCATGGCTTACATGGATGAGTGTCCCTGTGATTTCCTCCAATGTTAAACCCAAATACCACACTATGTTGCAGTCTGCTCCAGTTCCCTTCCTGCACATGTTACATTTGACGACAGACTGCTACTACTACCCAAGTTAGCAAAATAACTCATGATGACTATAAACAATCAAAGTTATACAACTAAATTATCCTAACAAAAAACACCTAAACCCCTCAACATTTCTTTCTACAACATTCGTGGCATTCGCAAGTTCGGTTCTAGAGATTATTGGTAGCTCTGTAAAAGTGTGCTGAACAACAGCAAACCCTTAATAACCTCCTCTATTCAATCAATTCGAAATTCTCACAGCTACAGCAGACAAGGTTGAATGCTTTGCTCATAAATTCTCTTCCAACTTAACAATTGACTCATCTGAAGTACGATTTCCTACCTAGAACATATGCGCTACTAAGTGATACCGCAGAATCCTGTCTCTGATCTCAGACATTATATTTAAATTAAACTACTATAAGGAAAAGTGAAGATGATGGAATTCCAGTCGTTGTCCTAAATAAATACGCACCCGCGTCGTCTCCAAATTCTACAGCTATTGCTTCTCTGCTTCCTGCTTTCCAGCTTGTTAGAAGACCTCATCTATAGTTCCTGTTTTTAAGAACTCTAGTGATCCCTCTGATCCCTCTAATTATCGCCCTATTAGCATATTACCGCTTTTCGGCAAAGTATTCAAGGTACTAATCAATGATGAAGTGATTAAGTAGCACACCTTTCACGACCTACTCTCTGGTATACGATATGGCTTCCACTTCGCCAGGTTTACAACTAATGTGCTAACGGTCATCACTGAATATGTATACCAGGCTCTTGATAATAATAAAGCTTGAGCTGTGGCTCTAGATATCTCGAAAGCGTTTCACAGGGTTTAGCATTTGGCCTTCTACACAAGTTCCAGAACTACGGACGGTTGTTTGATTTAATCCAATCGTTCCTATCAAATTGTGAAACAAATTTCATTTTGAATGGCTACAATTCCAGATCATTTCACACGAACACAAGTGTCTCTCAAGATTCTATCCTGTTTCTGATCTTTGTAAATGATCTTCCTAATGTTATCAGCTTCCATATACGCATTTATGCAAATGATACCAATATTTAATCCCGTCTCAATAAGAAATCTTCCAAGACCGACAAAGTAAACCTGGTTGCTACTCTTGAAACAGGTCTCCAATTAGTGGTTAACTGAGGCAGGGAATGGATTGTAAATTTTAATGCCTCCAAAACAAAACCACTCTCCTTTAACCACCACAGAGGAACTTTCCTGTGTTTTAGCTGATGCTCGTCTCCTGGAGAGCAGCACACTGGGCCTCCTTGGCCTCACTTTTTCAACTGACCTGAAATGGAACGATTACATCAAATCAATAGGTGCATCAACTGCAAGAAAGTCGGGCCATTGGGTTGTGGCAGAAAGTTTTCCTCATCAGAATCCATCTTGCACATTTATAAATCTAGCATACGTCCGTGCATTGACTACTGTTGCCATATCTGGTCGGGTGACACTGCAATACATTTCAAGGTTCTCGACAAAATCCAAAGAAAGATTAGTAATGTGATCGGCATCTCGACTTCAGTCACTTTTTAGTCGACATGATGTCGCTTCCCTCTGTCTTTTCTACAAACACTTCCATAGCAACTGCTCTGACGAGCTGTTTCTCTGGTGTCCAAATCACGTGAATTTAAGCATGCTACTAGATTGGCATCTGAGTCCCAACCTTTTCCCATTGAAATAGTTATATGTAACCGCTACTTCTACTCCAATAGTTTCTTTTCTCGCATTTCCCGCCTGTAGAACTCCCCCCCCCGTTTACTTACTTCCCCGATAGCTACAATCTCCAAAAATTTAAATGCAATGTCAATTTCCGTCTTCTATCTTCTTGAATCCCGTTCACCTTTTATCCTTTCCTCAATACCCTCTGTGCCTAGTCTTTTCTCTTTCCTGATAGCTACAATCTCCAAAAATTTAAATGCAACGTCAATTGCCATCTTTTATCTTCTTTAATCCTGTTCATCTTTTATGATGTCTCTTGCTGTAACCCCCTGCATACGAGTGGCAGTTTTGTTTTGCTTGGTATTAAATGATTAAAAAATAAAAAATATGCTCCATTATTGTAACAATTTTATGTGAATACTACCTTATGAAAAGTGAGATGTAGTAGACTGAGGAACCCCATAATCATAGATTTGAGGTTGGATTACATGAGACCTTTTCACTAGCCTTACATATGTGCATATACAAAAATATATTTTGCGTCAGTAATTTTTTGATTATTTATTAATTTTTTCATCCTTTCTTGCATGTTCAAAATTTTGGTTTTTATTGATGTTTGTGCATTGTTTAATATTATTAACTGTAACGGTAAAACTACAGAAAACAGAAGAAACCAAATTAGAAAAATCTTCAACAATCTAGGATTCGCGAAAGAAATTTAAAAAAATCTAAAAACTACATTTTCTAGATATAACTCTCAACAGTACATAAGAAGCATACAGAAAAGAAAACAACAACCCTATATATATCAACAAAAATTCCAATCACCCTCCAAACATATTCAGACACATATTCATATCTATAAACAAAAGATTATCTATAAACTCAAGCAACATAAAAATATTCAATGAAAAAAAAGAACCATATGAGTCAGCACTAAAGAATAGCGGATACTCAAACGAAGAGGAACCAAACAAAAAGAATAGAAAAAGGAACATAATCTGATTTAATCCACCATACAACAATATAAAAACAAGAATAGGAAAAATATTTTTCAAAAAAACAGAAAAACACTTTCCCAAACACAACAATATATAAAAAAAAAATATTAACAAAAATGCAGTCAAAATCAGCTACAGCTGCATGGAAAATATGGAAAAAGTAATAACCAAACACAACAAGAAAATACTAAATAAACTAATAATAACAACGCAAACCAACAAGACAATACGAAGAAATGTAACTGTCCACTTAATAATAAATGTTTTACCAACAACATAATATAAAAAAAAACAACCGTAACAAATAACATCAATACAGACGAAAAAATGTACATAGAAGCAACAGAAACATCCTTTAAAAGATTTATTAATCACAAAACATCATTCAACACAGGCAAATACAAAAACGTTATCAAAATACATACGGAACCAGAAAGAAAACATTTTTTTTAACCAAAGTAAAATGAAAAATTCCAGTTAAATACCTTGCATTACACTTACGCGCAAATACCGTTGGGAAAGATATTTAAACCGTCTCTACCCTCCAGTTATGGGTTAAATAACAGGACGGATTGAGTTCTATAGCCTTGGCTGGCATCCAGTCTACTGCAGAAAGTAATGGCAACCTACTGCGGGATAATCATCTTCCCGGTCAGTCATGTCTCTTTCGAGACATGATCGCCTAAGCGTGTATCACGTATGGCGCTTTAACTGACTGAAAATGAAAAACTAAAACAAAAAAAAAACGAGATGATGGGAAAATGCAGACATGCGAATAAATACCTACTTTACTGAACAAACAACAATAAATTACGGCATATAAACAATATAAATAAAAGATTCATTAAAAAGAATAAGAATTAAAAATCAAAAAATATAAACATAAACAAAGCATACAAATTGAATACAAATAGTAGAAATACGACAAATAAAAGTACATACAAACACCCAGTCATGACAAAAATATAAGACTACAACCACTAAACGAAAAATAAAAAATTAAATAAATAAAAATAAAAACAAAAGTAAAAACATACGTAAAGCTTACAAATGAATGCAATAAACTTAACCATGAACAAAAAATAAATAAATAATAAAACATACTAAGACACCATGAAAAAGGTTAAACCGAGGTCAACAAAACAAAAGGGCCCATCCTAAAACAAACACCCATTCATGCATACACTAAAAAATAAAAATAAAGAAGATCAATCAATCAAGAAGAAAAAGAATAACTAACCAATCATAAAACTACTCCCAGAATATCACACCATACTCTATATAAACAAGAAAAAACAGCAACTTGACGACAAACAGCCCTGACGAGTGAGAGTAACGGTGTTCTCGCAAAACTTCGAAGTCGGCATGAATCTGTTCTATTAAAAAGATAAACTCCTTGTAACTATATATATATATATATATATATATATATATATATACTATGCGTTATATATATATATACTGCGTATATATATATATATATATATATATATATATATATATATATATATAGTGTATCGAGGCAGCAAATAATTTTCTAAACATATACTGTTAAATATAAGAGACAATGAATATCTAATCATGAGCCGTTCTAAACGTCGTATTTTGGCTTTAATTCCAGTTGAAAATAAAGACATAAATTCACCAACATTTGGATAATTATTTATTAATTTGTTTCTAATATTTAACAATATATAGCGCATAATATATATAGCGCATGATATATATGCGTTGTGGTGCACTGGATAACAGGTTCGGAACTAAAAATCGGAGAGTCTAGTTCGAATTCCAGTTGGATTCACTTACGCGCAAATACTCTTGGGAAAGGAAATAATCCATCTCTTTCCTCCACCTATGGGTTAAATAGTCTTCGCCAACCCAAATTGTCAAGCGTGGTGAATACAGTACATCCTCTGAAATGAAGAAGTCATCCAGAGTGAGGTTCCTCAAAAACGTGTGAGAAAAAAAACCTGATCCACCACACATATATATATATATATATATATATATATATATATACTCAAAATAATAACTAAATAGACTCTGTAAGTATTTAGGTTGTAAACGAGCCGTAGTGTGAAACCGCGGTAGGTTTTGGCTAGCTTGAGATTCTTTGTGTATATATATATATATATATATATATATATATATAAACTTATTTATAAATGGAACTTTGTCTCTGTGCGTGTGTGTGTCCGTTACCTATAGACTCCAAAACGGCTGAACCGATTTTCTTGAAAATTTACACAGTTGTACTATAAGCGTCTGCGAGTGTTCTTAGCTGGGTTTTGTGTCGAGGTACCCCCGATAACTATCGAAAATCGATAATCGAAAAAATCGGGTTATAGAAGGAGTGGTCCGATTTTAATCAAATTTGATACACTCATAGACAAAAACATAAGAAACGATATTCAGAAGTTTCAGGGTTGCAGTTCTTACAATAGTGCAGAAAATCGATTATTTATATATATATATATATATATATATAAGCCAATATGTTCGTGTGTGTGTCTGTTTATCTGCCTGTATGTCCTTTGTACAAATCCACAATTTTTATCCGATTCTCACCAATCTTCACACAAATATTCTTTAGGCTGAGTCTGAGCTCCAGGACCATGGATTAGTTTTAAAGCTTTCATTACACCCGAGCAATGCCGGGCTATACTGCTAGTATATATATATATATATATATATATATATATATATATATATATATATATATATATATAAGTATTGTTGGAATAATTCCTTGTCCAAAGAAACACTATTTTTAAAAAAGTGCTCAATAGAAAAGCAGAACCATTCATTACAGAATAATCACATCACTTGACAAGACACAAAGGTGTCGAAACAAAATGGCTACTTTTGTAGTGATATTGTAACATATCCATGTTATGAATAAATATATATATATATAAATATATATATATATATATATATATATATATATATATATATTCTAGATTACACAGGCTCATGGCATGGTATATTTTGCTAAGTCGATAGTATTGTTAGGTATTCATATGTCAATCTTTAAAATTGCATTTTTATTAGTATTTCTGTTGTAGTCTGTTTATTCTCAATCTTTACACTCCCAGCTTCAATTGTCTTCAAATAAACTACCACCATTATAACAAAGAGACTCTTAATATTGCTAGTGGAAGGGAAATAACTCTACAGTACAAAAAGTTACGATTTTTAACGATAAAACAAATACTTCGTGTATCATTAGATCTAGTTTTTAAATCTTTTTATGCTTATTGACTAAATCAAATCACTGAGTTCATGAACAATTTATTTTATTTTTTCCGTTAGATTAAAAATACTTTAGACCAAAATCTGTATACATTTGTTTTTGCAATGTGTTTGACTGGAGCTTGTTTATCTAACAGAAGTTAAATGTCGATGGACCACAATAAACAAAAATCGAAGACTTGTGTAAAACTGAAACACTAATGTCTATTGACACACGTGGGTACAAAGATGTGAATGTATGGTCGACTTCAAGTCAGCCTGACGTTAAGTGAGGGTGACCGAATCTTTCTTTCATTGGGACGGCTACCAAACACATTCAAACTCAACAATGCTTACGGAGGCGGGTGAAGAGAGAACTATATCTCCTTTTCGGAAGTGGGGGTCATAGAATTCACATGTGACCGGAAACTCTTTTTGGTTTCTTTTTGCATTATGGGAAAATGAAATACTTTATTATTATTTTTTTTTTTTACTAAAGCATATACGTAATAAAAATATACATTTTTTTTTTTCATTTAGATACGGAGTGTGACTATATCTTACACTGTTACACAAATATTCTTGTTTCTTGAACAACCCTTTCAAGCATCACTATCAGCAATCTGAACATGAATGGGAGTAGATAGGTTCGTTTATTGCCCAGTTCTTCGTCTTTTGAACAGGATTAGAGATTTTTTATCCCTTGTTTTTATTTTAGGATGGAGTTTCAATGTCCTTTCTCCTTTTCTTTCACTCCCAGTAACCAGGGCCGGATTAAGACCTTTTGGGGCCCATAGGCTAATGAAATTATGAAGCTCCGTCTCAGACACAGTCACTCACTAATTCGCTGGCACCCATCTTAAATATTTTTTATTCATGATGTATTTCAGCAACATTTACATAGCTTGAAGTAAACTTATTTAAAATCCTTAAAATATCTACTGGGTGCCCAGTTAAAAACAAAAAAAAAACGGTAAATTTATTCTTAAAGAAAATACACTAATTTTAGTCTAATCAGTCCATCTCAGCGGATTGGGTTGCTTATCTATTCTTTTTCCGTTAGTAGTGGGAGTCCGTTCCAGTGAAGGGAAGTTGTAAATTGTTGCAGGTTAACGGAATTTGGCCTTGTGGTAGATAGCCCACTATAAGTCATAAAATGATTATAACATCAAGAAAAGCAAATTGAGTTGAAAATAACATTCATATATATACATATCAATTAATGTTTTACAATTAAAGCAATACTTGAATATAGGTCCAACGGAGGTTAAATGTTCCTGACAAATATAATGAGCTGAAAGAGATAAAAGGCTTAGGAATGTGGGGAGCGGAGGTATGTGAGGAATGTCTTTGAAGTAGTCGCTTCTGAGGTCAATAAGTACTTTTGAGACAGTGGAGAAGGTAAGAGATAAGGGAGGCGAACATGCTCGACTTAAGTCAAGGGGATATTAATTACCTTCGACTCTCTGGGTCTCTGCGTTAGTCTGTCTGACGATGCTTTGTGTCTCCGTTTTTATATCTACTTTTTGGATCAAAAGTAGCTCGTTTGAGATTTTCATACTTGTATTTCATCCTGGGCTTCCCATTGGCTGGTAAATGAAATTCGCGTAGGCTCGCGAAATGGAAATTTGATATTTGATTAATTTTTTATTTTCCAACCGAAACATCTGCGCGAATACACCTGCGCAGAGATGATTTTTGTTTATTTGCTTTCTAGTTGTTAGAGAGCAAACATCCGGTCCCTCGCATTTGCTCGGTCGGTATCACCACAAAAGCTCATATCTGAATGTTATGGATTACTGTATCTGAAGGATACTCCTAACTGACTTGCAAAACCAACGTCATGACATTGTCGCTATGGTTTCATTGAAATAGAACTAAACTGAAGCTTGGAATTAAATTGACATTATCGCTATTGTTTCATTGGAATATAACAAAAGAGAAGCGTGGAATTGTATTGACATTGTCGCTATTGTTTCATTAAAATAGAACTAAACTGAAGCTTGGAATTAAATTGATATTGTCGCTATTTTTTCATTGAAATAGAACTAAACTGAAGCTTGGAATTAAATTGACATGGTCGCTATTATTTCATTGAAATAGAACTAAACTGAAGCTTGGAATTAAATTGACATTATCGCTAGTGTTTCATTGAAATATAACTAAAGAGAAGCGTAGAATTACATTGACATTGTCGCTATTGTTTCATTAAAATAGAACTAAACTGAAGCCTGGAATTAAAGTGATATTGTCGCTATTGTTTCACTGAAATGGGACTAAACTGACGCTTGACATAGATTGACATTGTCGCTATTGTTTCATTGAAATAGAACTAAACTGAAGCTTAGAATTAAATTGACATTGTCGCTATTGTTTCATTGAAATAGAACTAAACTGAAGCTTGGAATTAAATTGATATTGTCGCTATTTTTTCATTGAAATAGAACTAAACTGAAGCTTGGAATTAAATTGACATGGTCGCTATTATTTCATTGAAATAGAACTAAACTGAAGCTTGGAATTAAATTGACATTATCGCTAGTGTTTCATTGAAATATAACTAAAGAGAAGCGTGGAATTACATTGATATTGTCGCTATTGTTTCATTAAAATAGAACTAAACTGAAGCCTGGAATTAAAGTGATATTATCGCTATTGTTTCATTGAAATAGAACTAAACTGAAGCTTGGAATTAAATTGATATTGTCGCTATTGTTTCACTGAAATGGGACTAAACTGACGCTTGACATAGATTGACATTGTCGCTATTGTTTCATTGAAATAGAACTAAACTGAAGCTTAGAATTAAATTGACATTGTCGCTATTGTTTCATTGAAATAGAACTAAACTGAAGCTTGGAATTAAATTGACATGATCGCTATTGTTTCATTGAAATAGAACTAAGGTGAAGCTTGGAATTAAATTGACATGTTCGCTATTATTTCATGGAAATAGAACTAGACTGACGCTTGGAATTAAATTTAAATTATCGCTATTTTTTCATTGAAATAGAACTAAACTGAAGCTTGGAATTAAACTGACATTGCCGCTATTGTATCATTGAAATAGTATTAAACTGAAGCTTGGAATTAAATTGATATTGCCGTTATTGTTTCATTGAAATAGAACTAAACTGAAGCTTGGAATTAAATTGACATTGTCGCTATTATGTCATTGAGATAGACCTAAACTGAAGCTTGGAATTAAATTGATATTGTCGCTATTTTTTCATTGAAATTGAACTAAACTGAAGCTAAGAATTAAATTGAGATTGTCGCTATTGCTTCATCGAAATACAACTAAACTGAAGCTTGGAATTAAATTGACATTATCTCTAGTGTTTCATTGAAATATAACTAAAGAGAAGCGTGGAATTACATTGACATTGTCGCTATTGATTCATTAAAATAGAACAAAACTGAAGCCTGGAATTAAATTGATATTGTCGCTATTGTTTCACTGAAATGGGACTAAACTGACGCTTGACATAGATTGACATTGTCGCTATTGTTTCATTGAAATAGAACTAAACTGATGCTTAGAATTAAATTGACATTGTCGCGATTGTTTCATTGAAATAGAACTAAACTGAAGCTTGGAATTAAATTGACATGATCGCTATTGTTTCATTGAAATAGAACTAAGGTGAAGCTTGGAATTAAATTGACATGTTCGCTATTATTTCATGGAAATAGAACCCGACTGACGCTTGGAATTAAATTTAAATTATCGCTATTTTTTTATTGAAATAGAACTAAACTGAAGCTTGGAATTAAACTGACATTGCCGCTATTGTATCATTGAAATAGTATTAAACTGAAGCTTGGAATTAAATTGACATTGCCGTTATTGTTTCATTGAAATAGAACTAAACTGAAGCTTGGAATTAAATTGACATTGTCGCTATTATTTCATTGAAATAGACCTAAACTGAAGCTTGGAATTAAATTGATATTGTCGCTATTTTTTCATTGAAATAGAACTAAACTGAAGCTAAGAATTAAATTGACATTGTCGCTATTGCTTCATTGAAATACAACTAAACTGAAGCTTGGAATTAAATTGACATTGTCGCTACAGTTTCATTGAAATAGAACTAAACTGAAGCTTGGAATTAAATTGATATTGTCGCTATTGTTTCACTGAAATGGGACTAAACTGACGCTTGACATAGATTGACATTGTCGCTATTGTTTCATTGAAATAGAACTATACTGAAGCTTAGAAATAAATTGACATTGTCGCTATTGTTTCATTGAAATAGAACTAAACTAAAGCTTGTAATGAAAGTGATATTGTCGTTATTTTTTCACTGAAATGGAACTAAACTGAAGCTTGGAATTAAATTGACATCGTCGCTATTGCTTCATTGAAATAGATCTAAACTGTAGCCTGGAATTAAATTGACATTGTCGCTATCGTTTCATTGAAATAGAACTAAACTGAAGCTTGGAATCAAATTGACATGGTCGCTATTGTTTCACTGAAATAGAACTATGCTGAAGATTGGAATTAAATTGACATGGTCGCTATTGTTTTATTGAAACAGAACTACACAGTAGCTTGGAATTAAATTGATATTGTTGCTATTGTTTCATTGAAATGGAACAAAACTGAAGTTTCAAATTAAATTGACATTGTCGTCACTGTTTCACGGTAACAGAACTACACTGAAGCTTGGAATGAAATTGATCGTCGCTATTGTTTCACTGAAATAGAACTAAACTGAAGCTTGGAATGAAATTGACATTGTCGCTATTGCATCATTGAAATAGATCTAAACTGGAGCCTGGAATGAAATTGACATGTTCGTGATTGTTTCATTGAAATAGAACTAAACTGAGGGTTGGAATTAAATTGACATTGTCGCTATTTTTCATGGAAATAGAAATAGAACTAATCTGAAGCTTGGAATTATATTGAGATCATCGCTATTATTTCACTGAAATAGAAATTAATTGACGCTTGCAATTAACTTGACATTGTCGCTATTGTTTCACTGAAATAGAACAAAACAGAGGCTTGGAATTAAATTGATATTTTCACTATTGTTTCACTGAAATAGAACTAAACTGAAGCTTGGAATTAACTTGATATTGTCACAATTATTTCACTGAAATAGAAAGTAACTGACGCTTGCAATTAAATTGACATTGTCGCTATTATTTCATTGAAATGAAACAAAAAATGCTTGGAATTAAATTGACATTGTCGCTATTATTTCATTGAAATAGAACTAAACTGAAGCTTGGAATTGTATTGACATTGTCGCTAGTGTTTCATTGAAATAGAACTAAACTGAAGCTTGGAATTAAAGTGATATTGTCGCTATTTTTTCATTGAAATAGAGCTCGACTGCAGCTAAGAATTAAATTGACGCTTTCGCTATTGTTTCATTGAAATATAACAAAAGAGAAGCGTGGAATTGTATTGACATTGTCGCTATTGTTTCATTAAAATAGAACTAAACTGAAGCTTGGAATTAAATTGACATTGTCGCTATTGTTTCAGTGAAATAGATCTAAACTGAAGCTTGGAATTAAATTGATATTATCGCTATTGTTTCATTGAAATAGAACTACACCGAAGCGTGGAATGAAATTGACATGGTCGCTATTGTTTCATTGGAATAGAACTAAACTTAAGCTTGGAATTAAATTCACATTTCATTGAAACAAAACTAAACGGAGGGTTGGAATTAAATTGACATTGTCAATATTTTTCATGGAAATAGAACTAATCTGAACCTCGGAATTAAATTGACATTGTCGCTATTATTTCACTGAAATAGAAATTAACTGACGCTTGCAATTAACTTGACATTGTCGCTATGGTTTAACTGAAATAGAACTAAACTGAAGCTTGGAATTAAATTGACATAGTCGCTATTACTTCATTGAAATGGAACTAAACTGAAGCTTGGAATTAAATTGACATTATCGCTAGTGTTTCATTGAAATAGAACTAAACTGAAGCTTGGAATTAAATTGACATTATCGCTATTGTTTCATTGAAATGGAACAAAACTGAAGTTTCGAATTAAATTGACATTGTCGTCACTGTTTCACTGTAACAGAACTAAACTGAAGCTTGGAATGAAATTGACATTATCGCTATTGCTTCATTGAAATAGTTCTAAACTGGAGCCTGGAATTAAATTGACATGGTCGCGATTGTTTCATTGAAATATAAATTAACTGACGCTTGCAATTAAATTGACATTGTCGCTATTTTTCATTGAAATAGAACTAAACTGAAGCCTGGAATTAAAGTGACATTGTCGCTATTGTTTCATTGAAATAGAACTAAACTGAAACTTGGAATTAAATTGACATGGTCGCTATTGCTTCATTGAAATGGAACAAAACAGAGGCTTGGAATTAAATTGATATTTTCACTATTGTTTCACTGAAATAGAAGTAAACTGAAGCTTGGAATTAAAGTGACATTGTCGTTATTTTTTTACTGAAATAGAACTAAACTGAAGCTTGGAATTAAATTGACATTGTCGCTATTGCTTCATTGAATTATATCTAAACTGAAGCCTGGAATTAAATTGACATATTCACTATTGCTTCACTGAAATAGTACTAAAATGAAGCTTGGAATAAAATTGACATTTTCGTTATTTTTTCACTGAAATAGAACTAAACTGAAGCTTAGAATTAAATTGACATTGTCGCTATTGTTTCATTGAAATAGATCTAAACTGAAGCCTGGAATTAAATTGACATTGTCGCTATTGTTTCATTGAAACAGAACTAAACTGACGGTTGGAATTGAACTGACATTGTCGCTATTTTTCATGGAAATAGAAATAAGCTGAAGTTTGGAATTCAATTGACATTATCGCTATTATTTCATTGAAATAGAAATTAACTGACGCTTGCAATTAAATTGACATTGTCTCTATTGTTTCATTGAAATAGAACTAAACTGAAACTTGGAATTAAATTGACATTGTCGCTATTGTTTCATTGAAATGGAAGAAAACAGAGGCTTGGAATTAAATTGATATTTTCACTATTGTTTCACTGAAATAGAACTAAACTGAAGCTTGTATTTAAATTGACATTTTCGCTATTGTTTTATTGAAATACAACTAAACTGAAGCCTGGAATTAAATTGACATGGTCGCGATTGTTTCATTGAAATATAAATTAACTGACGCTTGCAATTAAATTGACATTGTCGCTATTTTTCATTGAAATAGAACTAAACTGAAGCCTGGAATTAAAGTGACATTGTCGCTATTGTTTCATTGAAATAGAACTAAACTGAAACTTGGAATTAAATTGACATGGTCGCTATTGCTTCATTGAAATGGAACAAAACAGAGGCTTGGAATTAAATTGATATTTTCACTATTGTTTCACTGAAATAGAAGTAAACTGAAGCTTGGAATTAAAGTGACATTGTCGTTATTTTTTTACTGAAATAGAACTAAACTGAAGCTTGGAATTAAATTGACATTGTCGCTATTGCTTCATTGAATTATATCTAAACTGAAGCCTGGAATTAAATTGACATATTCACTATTGCTTCACTGAAATAGTACTAAAATGAAGCTTGGAATAAAATTGACATTTTCGTTATTTTTTCACTGAAATAGAACTAAACTGAAGCTTAGAATTAAATTGACATTGTCGCTATTGTTTCATTGAAATAGATCTAAACTGAAGCCTGGAATTAAATTGACATTGTCGCTATTGTTTCATTGAAACAGAACTAAACTGACGGTTGGAATTGAACTGACATTGTCGCTATTTTTCATGGAAATAGAAATAAGCTGAAGTTTGGAATTCAATTGACATTATCGCTATTATTTCATTGAAATAGAAATTAACTGACGCTTGCAATTAAATTGACATTGTCTCTATTGTTTCATTGAAATGGAAGAAAACAGAGGCTTGGAATTAAATTGATATTTTCACTATTGTTTCACTGAAATAGAACTAAACTGAAGCTTGTATTTAAATTGACATTTTCGCTATTGTTTTATTGAAATACAACTAAACTGAAGCTTGGAATTAAATTGACATTGTCGCTATTGTTTCATTGAAATAGATCTAAACTGAAGCCTGGAATTAAATTGACATTGTCGCTATTGTTTCATTGAAAACAGAACTAATCTGAAGCTTGGAATTAAATTGACATTGTCGCTATTATTTCACTGAAATAGAACAAAAATGAAGATTGGAATTCAATTGACATTGTCGCTATTGCTTCATTGAAATAGATCTAAAGTGAAGCCTGCAATTAAATTGACATTGTCGCTTTTGTTTCAGTGAAATGGAACAAAAATGTGTCTTGGAATTAAATTGATATTTTCACTATTGTTTCACTGAAATAGAACTAAAATGAAGCTTGGAATTAAGTTGACATTGTCGCTATTGTTTCATTGAAATGGAACAAAAAAGAGGCTTGGAATTAAATTGATATTTTCACTATTGTTTCATTGAAATAGACCTAAACTGAAGCTTGGAATTTAATTGGCATTATCGCTATTGTTTCATTGAAATAGACCTAAACTGAAGCTTGGAATTAAATTGATATTGTCCCTATTGTTTCATTGAAATAGAACTAAACTGATACTTGGAATTAAATTGACATTGTCGCTATAGTTTCATTGAAATAGAACTAAACTGAAGCTTGGAATTAAGTTGATATTATCGCTATTGTGTCATTGAAATAGAACTCAACAGAAGCGTGGAATTAAATTGACATTGTCGTTATTGTTTCATTGAAATAGATCTAAACTGAAGCCTGGAATTAAATTGACATTGTCGCTATTGTTTCATTGAAGTAGAACTAATCTGAAGCTTGGAATTAAATTGACATTGTCGCTATTATTTCACTGAAATAGAACAAAAATGAAGCTTGGAATTCAATTGACATTGTCGCTATTGCTTCATTGAAATAGATCTAAAGTGAAGCCTGCAATTAAATTAACATTGTCGCTTTTGTTTCATTGAAATGGAACAAAAAAGTGTCTTGGAATTAAATTGATATTTTCACTATTGTTTCACTGAAATAGAACTAAAATGAAGCTTGGAATTAAATTGTCATTGTCGCTATTGTTTCATTGAAATAGACCTAAACTGAAGCTTGGAATTTAATTGGCATTATCGCTATTGTTTCATTGAAATAGACCTAAACTGAAGCTTGGAATTAAATTGACATTGTCCCTATTGTTTCACTGAAATAGAACTAAACTGAAGCTTGGAATCAAATTCCTCTTGCCACTATCCACAAAGCTGAATTTCTCGCTTTTTTACTGGGCACCCGGTATATAAATTTTAACAAACTATTAATAATCAAGATGCAAGATTATCAATTCTTATTTGAACTGGAGTTGGCCTTCAGTCTTCCACTCAGTTTAAAATTTATGTACAAATGTTTTTGTCTATACTTTAAGTGTTTTCCTAAAGTCTCATTAGAGGTAATTGACTTCATAGAGGAATTACGCTTTACGTGTATTTCATCACACATTTTTATAAAACAAACAATTTAAATTTCGAAAACTATTGACGAAATAATCGACATATTATAACAACAATTTAGAATTGTATTCAACAAAGATACACAAAATAATGAAGAATAGATCAGTGGTTGGTAATGTTAGGTGAGATTAATATTAGTGAATTGCAAAGTTCAAGTTTGAGTCAAGGTAAAAAAATTATACAATGTAAATTGAGGAGTTGTCGCACTTAAACTGTCAAGTTTCAATCGAAAAGAAACTGTTTTAAAACGATTATTTCTTGCTAAGTGTTCCAGGTTTGATTGAATAAATTATTATGTTGAGTGAATGTCTTAGATGATTGAGAATTCGTAAGAAAATAGTCTATGTGAAGAAAAGTTTGTTGAAGAATATTCTGTGTGTGAATGAATGTATTAAATTGTAAGGTCTGTAGTTTCAACTTGGCAGTCTCAGTGAGTGAGTTGGCGCGTTTAGTTTGAACTGTCGTTGATTCCTGTAGCAGTTGAAAACTCACTGACTGAGGAGACGCAAGTACGTAGTGTCCAGAGTGGGTCAACTTAGTTAAGCGGGAAAATTGTGTCTCGTGATGTAACAATTTTGATGGAGAAAATTTACTAATTAAATTGGAAGTTTGTAAAAAAAATAAAGAAAGATAGTGTAGGGGCCTCGGTGGTGTTTATCAAATTGACCTTGTGCCATACACAACCGAAGTCTCCACAATTTAAAATATCAGAAGGATGATTGAAGATTGGAAGAATAAAAGTGTTTTTGTTTGTAAAATAAGTGAAATTTTATTAAATGAACAGAATAACAAATTTGTAAGAAGAAAATGTTCAAAGAGAAAATGTACGTTCCATAGAAATAGTAGTAAGAAGTAGAATGTGTGTATGTAAAAAGATTAACAGGTTACTAATAAAGGTTGTGTTCCTTTCCTTTTTATGGCCAGCGAGAAAGTGAAAAGGAAGGTAAAGCAATGAAGGAAAATGGTACTTATCGAAAGTTAGTTTTTTAGGAGTCAGTTGAAGATGTTTTGTTGTTGTTGTTTCTTTGACGGCGAGTGAGTGAAGACGAAGAAAGAAAAATTGGAAGAAGAGGAAGAACGAATGTATGACGACGAGACATGATGGAGTCTGCGTCTTGAAATTTCTTCCTTACATTGTGACGAAGTCATCAGATTCCTGTTCCCATCAGACTCTGTTTGGTCGGTCAAGAGACGTGAATAAGTACGTAGCAGGTCACGTGGTTGGATACAACTGCATACCCATTTTTTAAGTGCTAAGAATATTTGACCGGGGTCATAGTTCAATTTGCTATTTCCTATCTAATCAGAATCCAGAATCTTAATTTTCACACCGACTTGGGAAATTTGCCTTGATCTGGGTTTTTCCAAAATGTTTTCAGTTATTCTTATCCATTTTTGCGGGTGCGCCATTTTAATTTTTGTGTTTTAATTATTGGGTGATATAGGATTTATATCCTATAATAGTTGGAGCCTCTTTCTACCAAAAGTGCACGAAATTTGATGAGTGAAAAACAAGCGATAAGTAAATTGTCGCTAGACTGCGATTTCAAAAATGTCTTATACTGAGCAAGTAGTATTTTATATCCAATGATTTGTGAGTATACAAAATGTATGCAAATGAATTAAAGAAGGTTTCTTGTTTGTGAGAAGTACAAAATCTATTAGTATTGTCTTTTTATGTTTCAGCATTAAGGTTTAAGTGTTTGTGGTTATTTGATTTTCAAAAATTTTCAAAATCCAAAAATACCCAACCAAAATATATAAGAGAGTGTAGTACAGGTGGTCAGCCATGTCTGGTACAAGGCCAATTCACAAACATAGCCGACACTCCCCACAACTTAGTGGTTTATCGGAATCATCAGAAGGTGGATTTGTGGAAGAATAATTTTTTGTTTGTATGTTTAAAGTAGAATTTTATTAACAGAACAGAATAACATGAATTTGTACGAGTTAAATGTTCAAAGAGAAATAGTAGTAAGGAGTTTAGTGTATCGAGAGCTTGTAGTCGTAAATAGCAGAATGTGTGTATGTAGAAAGATTAACAGGTTATTAATAAAGCCTGTGTACCTTTCCTTTTTTATGGCCGGCGAGAAAGTGAAAAGTAAGGTGAAGCAATAAAGGAAATTATACTTGAAGTTGAAGTATCTTGTTGTTGTTGTTGTTGTTGTTGTTGTTGTGGTGGTGGTGGTGGTGGTGGTGGTGGTGGTGGTGGTTGCCGTCTTTTTGTTGACTGCGAAAATATTAAGGATGAAGAAGAGGTAAAGGAAAATAGCACGAGTGAAGAAGGAGAATGAATATGTGACGGAGCTTTATGTCCGGGTTGGCAGATTAAAATTTCTTTCATCACACTTGCGGTCTCGTCTCTAATTTCTGCTGCCATCTGACTGACTGCTTTGACTTTCTTTCTGTTTTTATAGCCATTTAGTTTTTCAAGCTGGATTGCTAATTTTTATCTTAGTTTTTCAAATCACTTCCTTCCATTGGTTAGAAAATTAATTTAACATCGGATCGCGAAATCCGACCTCGTCTTTTTCCTTCAACACGGGGTCAATCCTTTTCCTGTTTGTCAAAATCAGGATTTCACACGGAATAGTGAATTTTTGTAAAAGTAAAGAAGAGAAGAGAGATGCTTTTAATTTCGTGTTCACTACAAGTGAACTACTGCTGTCAAATGAAAAAGAGTAAAAAGTCTTTTAAAATTACTATTGTCAAAACTCTTATAAAATCTGGCACAAAAAATGAAAAGCTTTAAACAAAAACGTACGCACAAATATTGTGGTGGTCATGTTTTGGAGACATTTTTTTCAAGTTACGTTTTGTTTTGTTTTGAATATTCCAAAAGGTCGAAATGAAACAAGTTGTGAAGACTTTTATGGCGGAATAATGTTTTGCAATAGGTTTTCCGACAAACCTTGAACATTGAGGCAAAAATTTCGAACATCTACGATGACTGTTCAGTTTTTGCAAAAAATCATAATAGTTAAGTAAATTTCTTTCTGAGTTTATAGCTTTTCTACAGGGTACCCAGTTTTTTCTGGGTACCCTATAGAAAAGCTATCTTTTGTTTGTTAATAAAAAATATTCCTTAATAAGACTATTTTACTATTTACTGGAAGCCAAATTTTCATATATTTTCAACACAACTGTAAAATAAATATATATATATATATATATATATATATATATATATATATATATATATAAGATAACAACCATGTAACTGATATCCTTTGACCGGGTCAAAGTCACATCAACTCCTGGATCCTACGAACTGATTCCATCAGACCAACAAAAAACCCCATCTTGAATACGCACACATACACAATCACTCACACACATACACAATTACTCACACACATACACACACACACGCCCCCCTCTCTCTCTCACACACACACACACACACACACACCATCAGACCATAAAAAAAACAACTAGAACACACATAGATACACACTCACACACACGCCCACACGCACACGTACATACACGCACACACGTACAACAGCAGTGAATAAAGCCAGCCATTCATAGATGGACAACTAAAAGCACGGACAGTTTGAAGTTTTCTCTGCCATTCTGACGATGAGATTATAGTCTCGAAATATTAATATAAATAAGCAAGTCATACAAACACCTCCCGACCTTCCTTTATTTCATTCAACGCATTGTAACAGCCTTCAATACATAACACACACACACACACACACACACACACACACACACACATATATATATATCCAGTAATATAACAAAGTTTGAGGGACTCTAGGCTGCAGCGCATAGTAGCCTATAGGATAATCCTACTAGTAACCTCCTGCATCTTAATGACATTACTTACTTGGGGTGAAATGATTTTAAAAAAGAAATGATAAATCTGGTCAGCAAAATAGACTGATTTAAAGTAACACTAATTTTCAGTAGATTCTATGCGAGCATTTTTTTTAAAAGCCAGAAATGAAAAATTTACGGAAATTTAAACTGAAGGTAATGTTAACATTAGCCATTTCCTTTTAATGAAATATCAGCATTGATTGGTCGAGCAGTCTGTGCTGCACCTTATGTTTTATTCCTCTCTTTCTTTAGTTTAATTCCTCCTCCCCACCTCTGAGGTGACAGAGAGGTCAGTTCTCTAATTGATGCGGGACACTTTTCACTTTGTGTTTATTCGGTATGCTTTCGCATTTCATATGAGTGCGTAGCTGGACAATTGTTTGTGATAGAATGAGTGTCTAGTTAACTGTTTTTTCATTTTTCATTTTTTACAATGGTGTTCACTCTGTAAAAGGCCCAAGAATCACTCTAAGTAGAGGGTTACAGAACAGAGTAAGAGGTACCTAGTACAGTTTAGCCAAATATTTGAAGAAGGTAACAATTAACCCTAAACTTGAAGCGGTTAAGATTGTAGCGATCGAGGAAGCATCCTCTGTTTGTGGAAAGAAGCTCAATGTTCAAGTGGAACTTACATCTCAACCATGCAATACGAAGGAAATCAGGGTGGTTCTTAGCCCCGGGGGTTAAAACTGGTGGAACATGGAAATACTGTTAGTTTTGCCAGAGGCTTGTGACATTTCGTCTGTGAGAAAGGAATTGTAGGGAAAAATAAATCATCATCCACAAGGCCGCAGAGATACATTTGGCTCCTATTAAAACTGAAAATGAAAGCCTGGGAAGTTTCTTGCAGGGGTACTTCATATTTGGCTGCCATAGTTTAGGATGAGGTGGGGGAGATTTTATTAATAACACAGTTTTGTTTAGTTTTGTGAATATATATATATATTTTTTTATAATCATTTACTCCAAGAAAGGCGGTAATGCCACTGATGTGCAGGGGGCTACATAAGAGAAAAAGATTAGAGGAGAGTGAGGAGAAGGGTGAACCAGTTAGAAAGAAGCAAGAGTAGGATGGGAATACAGGTGTGATGACAGTTGCAAAGGTGGAGACAAAGGAAAGGATATATAGGGCGGTGTGGAAGGAACTAAGGTCAAGTAGTTAAGAGATGGGTATTGACATTGCATTTAAATTCCTGGAGTTTGTAGCCGTCAGGAAAGCAAGAATAAGGAAGCAAGTTCCATAGATGTGAAGTGTGAGAAAAGAAGCTGCAGGAGTAGAATTGTCGTCTGCATTTGGTTGATCTAACTGTGAATGGGGGAGACCCAGATGCCAGTCTGGTTGCACGAGTAAACACCTGTTGCGAAGGCACCAGTGACTCAAGCTCGTTGGAACAGAAGCCATGGAAGTATCTATAGAACAGACAAAGTTGTTTTCTACATTCTGAATATACACTGGGGTTATATTTTTAAAAGTTGTTATTTCTATACCCCCACTCTCCCACTGAGCAGAGAACATATAGGGACTAGTTAGAACCTCATGTAGAAATTGTGGTATTATTATGACGATAGTAAGAATGTTCATTGTAGTATGTTTGGGTCAGGCTGGGATCAAAGTGTAGTATCCGTTTTTATCATCTCTATATCCCTTACAACATCCCTTGAGAATATTGGTGAACATGGCTCTCCTCAACTTCCTATCTCCTGTCGTATTTTTTCCTTTGGTAAAATTCTTTTTCCCCAATAAATCATCTATTCACACAATTTCACTGCCTTCAACTATCTCTTTTATGTGTGCCCTGTAAGTGTTAAATTTTCCATGCCCTTCTTCTTCATTACGAACCCCAAAAATTTCAGCTGTCTTTACTTGATTCTGAGTAGAAGTATTCTGTTTGTTGCAATCTACAGATATCTATCATCCCTTTGAAAAATTGTATATCAAATCTTTCTACAAATATTTTCTTGACAACTACTCTGATAAGTTTTTTTCCCTGGTGCCCCATTCTTGCAATTTTCACCTGTAGAACTCCCTTCCGTTTACTTCCCTGATATCCACAATCTCCAAAAAATTAAAACGCAATGTCAATTGCCATCTTCTATCTTCATGAATCCTGTTCATCTTTTATCATTTCTTCAATACCCTCTCTACCCAGTCTTTTCTCTTCTCTGATAGCTACAATCTCCAAAAAATTGAAATGAAACTTCAATTGCCATCTTCTATCTTCATGTATACCATTCATCTTTTACCTTTCTTCAATACCCTCTGTAGCCAGTATTTTCTCTTTCCTGATAGCTACAATCTCCAAACGTTTAAGTGCAACTTCAATTGCCATCTTCTATCTTCATGAACCCCATTCATCTTTTATTCTTTCTTTGACACTCCCTGTAACCAGTCTTTCCTTTCACTGTAACCCCCTGTGCACTAGTGGCTGTCCTGCTTTGCTTGAGGTGAAATGATTAAAAAAGTTAAGTAACTCAGTTACAGCAAGGTGTGTATAACAATATTTGACTATATTAATTGTAATAGTAATATCAGACATTTCCTTATAAGGAAACATTTGACATACATTGACTAAGCAGCCATTGTTACTCATACAGAAAGTGTAATATTCTAGCGACTGTTTTAAGAATGATAAGTAAGAATGTGTCATTTTGGTTTAAGGGAAATTATAGTACATTTGTTAGGTTGATGATTGTGTCAAGCTAAATTAAATGTAGGACAATGAAGGCCAGCCTTTCTCATACCTTTCTGGCCGTATGAAAAGCAGAAATGAATATTGCAGAGAGTGGTACTTGAGTTATGCTTTTCTTCACTGACTGGCCATCAGGCCAGGATCAAAGTGTAGTACATGTTCTCTTCATCTCTAATGCATATGGTAATACTAGCTGTTTCTTTATGTGGAAACATTCAGCATTTTTGTCCAAGCAGCCAATGCTACTCAAGATATGCTGATGTGTTGTTACTGCTGTTGAAAGTCTTTGAGTGATACCATTTCTATTATTTGGTAGAGCCCTTTGTAATTATGTAACACCAATACATGAGGTTCAAAGAACCTACTTATTTTTTTTAAAAAAGATGAAAGACTGTTTTTGAAAAGACATTATTTTAATTATAAGAATTTAAAAAGTAGCATATTGTTGTATGTTTTAGGTGGGTGCCTGTTTTCATGTAAACAATTATGAAGAAACATTCAGAAATTTGGGTTTCTATCATAGACCATTTATTCTCTTCTTTTATATATAAACTGCAGTGAAAGAAAGTCCTCAATGTTTCCTGGGTATCTCTGTTTTCTTTGTGACCCAGGAGTTAGGGTAAGTAAATATAAGCATCATATTAATGGTCGAGCTCAAGTCAGCCTTGTGCAAAGTTGGAACAACCAATGAAGAGTTTGCACTTATTCTATGATTGGAAGATTTAAATATGGTTATGGCATGTCTCTTGATCTTTTTATTTGTTTTTTTTGTGCATGTGTGTGTGTGTGTGTGTGTGTGTGTGTGTGTGTCCGGAAATTAGGGTAAGTAAGGATAAGCATTGTTATAATGGTCAAGCTCAAGTCAGCCTTGTGCTGTTTTGGAACAACCAAATAATAACTTGTCTGAGGAAATGAGACAGTCCCTAGCAGGAAGTTAATTTGCACATGGTTCTACATCTTGGAGCAAGGAGAAAGAGCACGAGAAAGTAAACTGTTACTCATTTTATAGACTTAAACAGCATTTCCTAATTGGCATTTGATGGAGTCAAATGTGGTGGAGGGTAATCATATTTCTGTTTCCCAGCATCATGGAAAAATGTGTTTATTTTTCTATTATTCATTATTATTATTTTATTTATTGATTTTATTTCATTTTCAAACAAATTATAGGAATTTTATAAATTGTAGGAATTTTACTTAAAGGTAAATATGAAGCTTGGTTAAAAAACATTAACAATTCTGGCAGAGAGTAAACAATTCAAACAAATGTAAATTTTATGATATACGATTGGGCCAGTGTCAACAAAAATGACAACAAAATATTTATATCAATATGCCATTCAAAATGATGACAACATATTTATTGATATACCTACTATTGAGTATCTTATATTAAGACATAAGAAAAAATAATAATCCCCTCCCCCTGAGCATGACAGGAGGATATATATATTTAAATTGTGTGTATTTTGGCAGCATTTTTTCATTAATACAGGTTTCATTGAATAATGTAGACAAGTTCTGTCTATTTATTTTGTGTAAGATCCTTTCGTATGATCTGGTTAGCTTGATAGTGTTGTCATGAAAAGATGACAAGAAATCGCAGTAATTGTTAATTTTTTTTATCAGGTCTGAGCTTTCGGCTTACATAAGCCATTATCAAAGGATGAACATTTAATATACAGTGAACATAGAAAATTTAAATTATTAACAGAGTGGAGTTATACAGAGAAAATTAAACAGGTCCATTTTTTTTTAAACCTACTATCACCATTCGTTCTCAATCTGCGGCCATGTACAACGTTAAAAAAAAAAAATGGACCTGTTTAATTTTCTCTGTATAACTCCACTCTGTTAATAATTTAAATGTTCTATGTTCACTGTATATTAAATGTTCATCCTTTGATAATGGCTTATGTAAGCCGAAAGCTCAGACCTGATAAAAAATTAACAATTACTGCGATTTCTTGTCATCTTTTCATGACAACACTATCAAGCTAATCAGATCATACGAAAGGATCTTACACAAAATAAATAGACAGAACTTGTCTATATTATTCAATGAAACCTGTAATAATATATATATATATATATATATATATCATTGTTTAATGTTCATTTCCATGCTAGCATGGGTTGGACAGGGTTTACTTGATGGCTCTGTAATCAGGCCATCATGAAAATATTAGAGCAAGTTTTACAGCCATATGCCTTTACTAACACCAACCAGTTTAGAGGACTGGAAACTCAGTGCTTTTATTGAAACACCATTTCTAGGAAGATTAACTGCCAAGATTAAAGAGTTCAGCCTACCCTATTCTACACAGAGGAGGTGTAGAGGTTTTTATATCAGAGATTTCCTTTTCCAAAACAAATTGCTATCCAAAGCTAAAGACTCTTACCCAGCCCAACTTTTTTCTTCTTCTCTTAAATGATCCCAGTTTGGGGGTGAAATATTTCGTCATAGCTAGAACCCTAATAGGGACTACCATCTCAGGTCAGGGTGAACCTGGGAATAACAGCAATTAAGAGTTGATTCTACACTCCTCTAAACCTGTAATTTCCTGATCAGGGAGGCCTTACTTGCTGGATGTAGTTTATCATCATACCCAAGACCAATATATATATATATATATATATATATATATATATATATATATATTCTTCACCATTCAATGACATAATTATTACCAAAAGATAATGAGGCACTGTTCAAGAGCAAACATGTGGCAAGAGCTTCCAAAACTGGTAGTAAAGAGAATGAACTGAGCTGACTCTGCCTTGCTATTGTCTCTCTCCATGAACATAACAGGAGGGATATATATATATATATATATATATATATATATATAAAAACAAAAATGGCATGTAGGTTAAATCCAAAAAAAGATCCTATTAATATTAATCTCATTAGTATTAAAAATGATCCTGGTAGAGGGCTCAATGTAAATAGTATTATCTATTTACAGAACCAAATATGTATAGTTCCTAATAAAACTCTGAAAATTGCATATGCCGTATGACCATTTCAGAGGCAAAATATCTCACTTTTTTGTCTTTGAGGAAGTGAGATTTTTCCTTGCTATAATGGCCATATGGCATATGCAATTTTGGGAGTTTTATTTGAATATATATATGGTAATAATAATAGTAATAATAATAATAATAATAGCATACTGCAACTCACTAGCTATAAAGTTATGATGTTGAAACACCATCATAAAGATTGTTTTTTCCAGGGTTGCAAAAGAAAAAATATAAGGAGATTGCTCAACTATGAAATGACCAAATGCTTTTGTATCAAGCTCTTTTTAAAAGTAAATATCTAACTATGGAATGTACTTCCATTAATAACCATTCCTTTTATATATATATATATATATATATATATATATATACACAGCAGTCTTTATTATAATAGGATACCTGAAAAAGACATCATTTTTGCAGTGTAGCAGTTGTCAGTAAAGGACGTGTAATTGTCCTATTGTATTCACTTTCACACAATACTCTGGAGAAAATGTATGAATCAATTTCTTCTCACTCTTGTTGACAAGCAGACTGGTTGGTAACCAGTCTAGGAGAATAACAAATCTGAATTTAGTGTCAGTTACCTATAGAGCTAGCAATTCTACCTTATAAAATTTTTGTTGCTATAGCAACTACAGTAGCAACACCTAGTGTAGGAAGGTTGCAGCTGTATCTATCACAAGGGAATCTACAGGTTTAATGCCCAGGGCTTGGATATAATCCTTCAGAGGCATCTGAGCGAATAGAATTTGGTGGCCTATTCATTACATATGCCCCCTCTAACCTGTGCCTATAAAAAAAATATATATTTTTAGATGAAAACATGAAAAACTATAATAAAAATATTTTAACTCAAATTTTTAATGATTTTGGAATTCATCCAATTTATTTAATTGATGTAAGGTGATTTTTTAAGAATATTAGGGGTGAGGAAATTGGTTTGGTTTTTATGACTTATCAACCTTTTGTGGATTATTTAAAGTCAAAATATATTCAGATTGTAGGTTGTTGCTTACAGTATTGGTGGCACGAGGGTGGGTGTTTCCAATGCAGCAGTAATTTAAAAAAAATCAATTTAGAATTCACTTTGAATAACTACTCAATAGAAAATAGTTTGGTGTGTTTTAAAATTTTGCTACCTCTGTCTAATACTAGATGTTGCAATTTAGGCTGGAATTAGTCTTAAGAGGCTCCTGAGCTAGATAGAATTTAGGGACCATCCTCATTATGTTTGCAGCTCTACCCTGTCCATATAAAAAATATATTTTTGGTTTGTGCTTTTTCGGTATAAAATAAGAAACATTTCAGCTCAAATTTGAATAATTTTAGAACTCATCCAATTTTTTTCATTAACAAGTTCATGATATTTTTAATCCAAACTTTACATCCTACAGAAATGTATTTAGTATAAAGGGCCAGTATTACATTGAAATTTGAAATTCTAGTTTTCAAATTCACTAGCAAAGCATCCTAAAAAAAAGATAAAGACAATGGAAAAACCAAAACTGTTTCTACAAAAAATTATAAGTTGTAATTACAAATACATTCATCATTAATTAACAGGAATTTCCAAGATGAATAAGATCACTATTATCATTAAGCACCTGTGTACAAACACTTACAATATGTTTTGTAAATTTATACATTTTTATACTTGAAGAGTTTTTTTTAAATATAACTTGAAGAAAACAGACATTCTGTTGAAATATTGTTTAACATTGTCAGACATTGTTTTTCTTTTCTTAAATCGTGCTCTTTTCTTAAATGTTGTGTATCATTATTATTATTATGGTGGTGGTGGTGGAGGTGGCTATTCACTTCCAAGTATGCACACCTGATCAAGCAGCTAGCCAATCATTGTTGCAGGCACATTAGTGTTTGTTCAACTCCTACAGAGCCAACCTGTGGTTTATACACAACTATGCTGAGCAGACTTTAATTACAGGTTCTAGGAGAGAATGTATCATCTGGTGTGATCAACAATTTGAACAAGGCCAGTAAACTCACACCCTCATTCACGATGACTTGTGATTTTGTGCCAGCACAGACAATTTCGTCTACCCAATTTCTCTCACAAGGATTGGGTCAATTCGTGGTTTGGTTATTACTTTTCAGGCCTTTCCCAAAGATGTCCAGGCTGATAACATGAACAAAAAGTTACCTTCCTAACAAATCGACCATGGTGAGAAAAATGAATGTTTTAAACCACTCAGTCACTTACAGTGGAGTAAAAAGAACAAGTGTTACTGAAATATGTTCATTAAACTAAATTATAATTAATTTTATTTATATGATTTTTTTTTAATTTTCTGACATAATTGTTATTGTTTTATTTTAACTTACAAATCGAATAAAAAATATTAATAGCAGTGCTACTTTATTTCAAATCGAATAAAAATAATAGCAGTGCTTCTTTATTTTATGAGAATCTCATAAACGTGGAAAATATCCATTCATAAAAAGTGCTATGCGTTTTTTATAGCAGTCGACTGGCTAATACTATTTATTTTTAATTGCTGTTTGAAGTGTTTACTGTAGTGTTTTTAGAGAAACTAACTTAGTAACTAAAAAAAACATTTTCGAAAGTAAAGGGTTTTTAATTAATAGAGGTGATTTTCTAAGTGCAACTTATATGTGGCTGAAAGTATGGAGTACCCAGTGAGGATCGAACTCACTACTAATAGACAAGCTTGCTAACCATTACACCACGCCGAGGTGCCTAGCATTTTTTAATAGAAATCGAACCTGCCAAGCCAAACAAATAACTCTTTGAAATTACAAGCAACTGTGTAAAGGGAAGTAACTCTGTGACGAAAAGGGGAGATAATAGCAAAAAAAAGTCACTTAAACAGAAATTATTGTTAATTGTTTAAGTTTACGGGTTCGTTGGCCGGACATGTGCCTTTATTATTTTTTCCAATAGTATCTGAGAAAACCGGATTACAATGTTTGGCACGGCTCAAACTGTTTTAAAAACGGTAGGATTTCTTCAAGATTATTGAGCAATTATCTTATTTTTTAGTAGTTTCTGTAAAAAAGTTTCTGTAAACTTTTTTAAATCAATGAACGTCCGGCAAAGCAAAAAAAAAAAAATTTGTAAAACCTGAGTCATTCTCATTCATTCCCTCGACATTTTCGACTCGAGGGATCCTTCCTCCTGGTTTTGTTAGTTATTTATATTAATCTAAAGCTGATTTTTTTTTTCTGTATTTTCTTATATTTTGTTTTTCTTCTATCAGAGCAGTTATGAAACTTATAAAAATCATATTTCTGAAAAAAATTTTTCTTAATGCTTATAGCGATTCCTTTTAAATTTTTATTTTTTTTAATGTGAAACCTATTTAGCCTTTTCTTTAAGAAAAAAAACTTGCTCTAATGTAAAGTTTGTAAACTTTATAATATCTATTTTATTCTGAACAATTAGTTGAAGTATTTTTAAAATAAAACTGAAAGAAACCACAGTCCCGTTTAAATTATCAACTCTTTATAATTAATTGTATCTATCTGATATTCTTTAAATTAAAATTTATCGACTACTGAATGATTTTTTTTTTTTTTTTTATAGGTCTGAAGTCCAAGAGAATTGTTCAAACTTGACCAGTTCTCTTGTGTTTTGGACCCGTATCGAAATATAACTCGAAAATCTCTTGTTTTGCGTGGCTTTCCAGAATTAAAACCTGACGCTACACATCAAATCGGCCTTTCTCTTTTACCGATGATTAAAGTTTATAGAATAAAACACACACACACACACACATATATATATAATATAATTTTTTCCCCCAAAGTCTTTTTTTTTTCTAAGGGAGAAAAAAAAACTGTAAAATGACTTCTTTTTTTTTCCCCCTAGGGCAATCCATTCCCTATCTATTAAAAATTTAATTACTTTTACTCAACCTGACAATTTTTTTTTAATCTTTGTTTTTTTTTTTTTTTTTTTTTTTACAATATGCTACACAACACAGTGGTTCGAAAGTACTATCGTTTGTTCTAGGAAAATTTCGTCTTGTTATTAAAAAAAAAAAAACTAATTCCAAACTATTTGAACATTCCCGCCTAATTCTGATTTTTGTAAAACTAACCAAAAAACGGACATTTTTAGAATTCTTGACACTTGAATAGACCGAAATAACGAACAATTAATTTTATTGTTCCAGATGATAAAAAAAACGCAATATTTTTGTTTGTAAATTAACAATAACATGCCAATTGAGTTAGTGTCAACGAATTTAATGTTTATTTCATTGATTTAATATCTTTAAAAAAATAAGACTTCAATCTTTTCACTCTTTACGTAGCCCCCTGCGCATCAGTGGCGTTTTCGTCTTGCTTGGGGTGATATGATTAAAAAAGCAATAAAAAAAAGATATTTTTATTTAAAAATAACTTGCTAAAATAAAATCTCTACGAATTTGAAATTGGATTGGATTCTGTAACTTTTTCCTTAACTCGATGAAAAAAACTGTCTGACTTGGTACAAGTTAAACATTGTGGCCCTAAGCCTCTGATATTTACCTCGTCTCCCGACTGAGACGTGATGTGACACCACAAGGTCATTTCTTTTTATGTGGGGAACCCGTACACTCGGGTCAAGAGTCAAAATTTACTCAGCTCCTGTATATAGGATGACTGAATAATACTAAGCTGATCATGCCTTCCGGTCGAAAGGCCAAGAAGACGATGTTCCCTGTCAACAAGCGTGAAGAATTGGCTGTAGAATTAATGAGAATCGAACAAGTTAGTTTTTGAAGCAAAGAATTACTTTAAAACAAACAGATGTAAAAATATATACGAAAGGTTTTAAAATAAAAAAAAAAAGGATTAAAATTTGTAAGGTTACATTGCTAACAATTATCACAGAGAAACGAAGACAAGAGCCTTGTTACAAGGCAGATTCTCTTTTTACAACAGTTCTCAAACTCTGAGTTTGAGTTCCAAAAATTGGAATAAAATGGGGAGGGTGTTACTGTTAAGTGTTGACTGTTGAGCATTAGTATTTTCAGCACGTAATCAGTGACTGACAAAAACATCGAATTTTATTGTTATTTGTAAGAACAGAATTTTTTTTAGTTTTTAAACCACATTATTTTATTTATTTATTTTTTGCGTGTTTGTTTATCAATCCAAAAGGCGATATGTACTGACAATTGGTATATAAATAAAGACGTTTTACACGTTCTGCCCTCATTTCAAATTACATTGCTCCTGAGAAGTAGTTTTTTTTTGTTTTTTTTTTTCGATAATGAAAAAAAACAAATACCAAACCGATTTCGGTGGTCGTGGCCGAGCTCGTCTACACGTGGTCCCAGTATGCGCTATCAAAAACGGCGTGCGGTGTTATTTCCTCCTCCTACTCTCCTCTTCTATCTCTGCTCTCTCTCTCTCTTCTTTCTTCCTCTCATTCCTTCTCATTTCTTCTCCCTTCTTTTCTCTTATCTCTTCCCCCTCTCTATCTTTCGAAAAAAAAATCTATAAAAAATATAAAATCAAAACTTAAAATACAAATGATCGTCACATTTAGTTAAACATGCAAACAAAAAGAGCTGTTGCCCGAAGTGTGGTTTTCAATATAGGCACAGCGACTAGAATTTTTTCTTTCTTAGTATTTTTTTTTTTTTAATAATAAATTTAAAAATAAAAATACTAACTTCCAGACCAGGATTATCAAAAAAATAAAATTTTAAGTTAATGGGAACAGGGTTTTGTAACCTGATTCCCCCGACACTTACGGAAGCCAAAACAAATATGTTTATTCATAATGAAACGAAGTGATTTCTTGAAACGAACAAAAAAAAATTGAAATGCATACTGAAGTTTTTTTAATTGTGTGTGTGCGTGCTCACGCGTGCTACTTTCATAAAGATATTTTTGTAAAACCGCGTAAATTACTACTTAACTACTACTTCTATGTGCCCTGTCCCTTCGGGACATAGGCGATAATGGTCTTTCACATCTCCCTATCCCTGATGGCTCTTAGCACGATTTCTCCCTTTACACCACACAAACCCCACTCAGTCATCCATTTGCTCAGGCCAGTCAAGTATGTTACACGATGTTTCTCCTGTCTCTTTCCCTCTATCTGACTTGTATCAGATTCTCTCAGGCCTCCTTCCTCATTACATGTCCCAGGAACTTTAGCTGTCTTTTCTTGATGCTCGGTATTAATTTCCTTTATGTTTACATCTTTTCCAAAACTTCGTCATTGCTCACATGCTCGATCCATGATATCCACAGGATCATTCTGTAAAACCACATTTCAGGTGCTTCAAGTTTTCCTTTGTCTTTGATGAGACTGTCAGTATTCACTGCCATATTAAAGAACAGACATCTAGCAATCCAGTACTCTCTTCTTTGTTTCTAGTGAAATTTTCCTGTCTCTCAATACTTTTTTACTCAGCTTCTGCAATCCTTCCTTCGCCATGTCAATTCACCTTCGGATCTCCGTGTCATACTTTCGTCTTCTGTTAGGACACTTTCCAGGTATTTATATTTTTGTACCTGCTTGATTTTAGTATCTCCTACTTGTAATTGGCATTATTGGGGGCTTCTCTTTTTACTGATGACCATACATTCGGTTTTCTTGTAGTTTGTTTGTTGTCCTTTCTTTCCACTTTCTTCAGCTACCTTCTGTAGGAGGTCTTGTAGTTTCTTGTGTCTGCTATCAGCACTGTATCATCTGCATATCTGATGTTGTTCAGACTGTGGCCACCAATGATGAATCCTTGCATATCTTTTAGAATAGTCTTGCTGTACAAGTTGAATAGATCCTTGTCTTACGCCCCTTTCTATCTTTGTATATCTACTGAATTTGTTTCCTATTTGTATGCAGGCAGTTTGCTGCCTGTAGAGGTCTTTCCCAAATATGTCGCGGTTGCTGAGCATTTCTATCAATTCTTTGTGGTGTACTTTGTCAAGCGCCTTTGCATAGTCTATAATATTTTTCCCCCCTCCAGTCTTAACATTCTTATTAAATGAATTGAAGTATCAGCTAAACATTATCCTTTTCTTAAGTGATTATCTCAAGAATCTAGATATAGGTTACCATTAATTTTAACATAAGGTGATAAAACTTGGCATGGTACTCTTCTGAACAGTGAATAAACATTAATTGCATTGAACAAAACATCTCTCTTTTTTGTTGTATTTTGCATAGTTTTATTTTTTAAATAAATTGAATTTTATGTTTAGTGAGACATGTACAATAATCTCCTTTACTCTATGTAATGATTGATTTGGACCCTGTCATGATTGATTATAGGTAACATAAATGTTTTTTTTGTTTGTTTCATTTTGAAAAGTTAGTTTGTTAAAAATGTAACAATTACTGGTACTGCATGAATTCAGGTTCCTGCAGACTTTCACACACATTCCTTTCAGAAAGGGCATCAAAAATAGCAGAATAGACTGTACTCTCTAACCTTGGTTGGCAAATAGTCTGAGAGAAAGAAAACTAACTCTGAATTCAAAACTGCAGAAAAATGAACAGGAAACCACTCTACAATCTTTCACCAGAAGTCATGGCAGTTCACAGATAATAAAGAAAAGCAATCTGGGGAAAGCCATGGTTGGCTAGGTTCTAAAAAGACATGGTATTTTTAAAAAAAAAATTACCCAAGCAAAACTCCCATTATTAACTTATCCTTCAACAGCTGTCATTTGTCTATATTTCTGAGATGAAATATTGACATTATTTACATTGTCCGAACTGTTGTCTTCATCTTTGCTGTTATATTCATGACGTTTCGGCCATTCTACATTGTCTTTCTTCAGGTGATTAGAACTTCAAACTGAACTCTTTATTTTGTTCACTGAGGTGGATTGTCCTAGTTCCGTGAGCCATGCCTCTTTGAGATGTCTTAGTATAAGTTATCTCCCTTTAACTCAATTCTTTAAGTTTTTGTTCACCTCTGCTGTAGTTAATTCAAGACTCTTCATCTTTGAGGAGATGGTCAAACTTTTTTTTTTTTATAGTATTCTATAAAAACAATAAGATCCAAAATTTCATGAATACACATACAGAATTAAATCTTCATTTTTCTAGATGAGAATATTCTTCCCAATTTGGTCTAAACTCTTGAATTTTGTATGGCATCTGAGGAGAAATAAGATTTAACCTAAATTATTAAGAGTGAATTTTGATGAAAATGTTATTTTTTGAAAAATGAGTTCAGCAATTTCACTTTCTGGAAATAAAGTGAATATTAAACACATAAACTGAAATTAAAAATGGATTATAACAACACATTGTCACTGTTATTTTTTTTATTCTCCATTGGTGATGCTTGTGCGGAGCAGGAGGTCAGCCAGAGAAAATTTGTGCATATGAGAGTCATTAGGAGTTGGAAGCCACTGGGGATCTTTTTTTTTTCTCTTCAGTCAAAATTCTAGACTTTATATAGTCTTAAAACTCTCACATGGTCATGTCTCTTCACTTACACATTTTTGCTTTTTCGGGTTGTGACTTTATCTACAACCAGATGTATCTGTCACTCACATTCGCCAGGCCATCAACTTTCAAACCGGTTGTCAATTTTAACTTTATCTACAGCTGCATGTAACTGTCAATTACATCGGCTATACTAGCTAAAATATTACACTTTTCAGCATCCCCTCATATATCCATAGGGTGTTCCTAAAGTCCCTATTCTAATGAAACATTTTGAGATTATCAATAAAATTAATAGAATTAACTTTTTTTTTCCCCTTTAAATGCTTGTTCATCCAGGTCATAGACAATTGTGATTATCCACACATTCATTTTCTTCATCTGTAAATTACCATGCACTCTTTGAAAGGAGAGTAGAAGGATTTCAACTGCTTTCTCCAGTCTTTTATTCAGATTTCTTCTAAGATTGGCTGCCACTCAAAACTCAAGAACCTACTCTATTTAACCCAAAACTGGGCAAGATTTGGATTCATGCCTTTCCCAAAAGCATTAGTGTGAAGATGAATGATTAGAACTTTATACAATAAAAGTATTTTTTAACATAATCTCTTTCCCTGTTAAGTCAGTTAATTTAACAGTGAATGATAAACATAGAAGGGTTGACCCTTACAACTAAATAAGTTTAATCCTCACGTTGTTCCCCCCCCCCATACAAAATCCAGCAATAACCAATGGTGTTCCTTTTTATTGATCTCCACAACTTCCTATCCTTTGTATCTCTGAGCAATATTTTTTTGGTTACTATAATGGCATTGATGCAAAAGTGACTAGGCTGAAATTCGAATTCAGCTGGCCAGTTTTCATTTCCATGTAAATATTCATTACACTGTCCATACATCAGATTTGTGGATTTTCAAGTGTAAAATTTGACACAACAACCTTCACTATCTTGCCACAACGCAAACTGCAATATATGAATGCAAATCCTGGTGCATTTGCAAAATTATGTAATTTACAGCATTTTGCTTACATTTTGAAAAATTCTTCTTCAGGGTTTTAAAAAACATTCTTTCAGTCAAACTCCGGTTCTTGAGTAGCACATGCATTTCAAGGTTGGCGAAGTACCAATTTATGGTAATTGTTCTGAAGAACTTTCTTTTATAGTACCTAGACTCTATGAACTTAAGTGCAGTGCTAATTGGTGGCAAGATCTCCTCATTGTACAATAGAAATGGGTAAATGTAACCGTAAGTCAACTTTAATTTTTGAAAATTTAAATGCAATCTCAATTAATTATCTTTTGTCTTTCTGATTCCTGTTTTTTTTTTTTTTTTTTTTTTTTTTCTCAATAATGCTTTTTCTTATATTATTTTACCTTCAGTAACCCCTATGTCTTAGGGGCTTTCTTGTATTCATGTTGCCAAACAAGCTAATATTTTCAAGAGTCAGTTAAGTGCAATACATGATACACATTTAGGCGATCATGTTTCTTTCGATCCATGACTGACTAGGCAAAAGGTTGCTGAACATTTCTGCAGTAGACTGGTTCTTAATCAAGGTCATAGAATTCAGTCTGTACTGCTATTCAACCCATAGCTGGAGGGAGAAGAGATGGATTCATACCTTTCCCAAGGGTATTTGCATGCATTTGCAATGAGTTCAACTGGAATTCAGTTCACCAATTTCTCATTCTGAGCTGATCTCCCCTACACCACAGCGCACATTTTTTATTTAATGCTGAGCCGCTAGAGCTTTCTAATACCACCTTGTGCCATCCATTAGGAAAGTGAGAAAGTCTTATCTGTCCTTTTTCTTTTTCCTGTTAATCAATTCACTTTAGGCAAGATGATAATGCCACTACGATGCAAGAGGTTACTGGAAGTGAAAGAAAATGAGAAAACTTTAGATTTTAGTAGTTCAATATACACACAGTATTGTTAATGATGACTACATAATTCAGTATCATAAAAATCTAAAAATAAAATGTACTTCATTTATTAAAAGCCTGCTGCTATTAGTGGGAAATATAATTTTTTGTTTTATTTTAAGAAATTGGTTGCTCTTAAAATAAACATAACAAAATTTTAATTTTATTTTTTGCTTTTAATCATTTCACCCCAAACAAGGTGGTAATGCCACTAAAATTCAAGGTGTTTATTGGGAGTAGAAGTGAATGACACGACAATAAAAGATCCTAAAATCTAACCAGTTACAAATTAATGTTTTATTGTCATCGGGATAATGTTGAATTTGAACCCTGGGACACAGGATTCACATTCCTTTTTTAGTCTTATGGTAAACTTGCTACATTAAGTATCTTTAATAGTGACGAGATCTTCATACCTGCTCATAAAAGTCATTTATGTTAATCAGTTTTCTAAGAACCAATATATTTTCTACAAGTACAACACCAAGACTACATTTAAAAAATAAAAAAAATAATAAAAAATGCTGTTATTCTTCAGAAAAAAGGATAAAGATTTTTCTATAGCAATTAAATAAAACAGTTTTGGCATTACAAAAATTTGGAAAGCAGCCAGGCAGGGCTGGGTCGAGCCCATACAGAGCTTTAGGCACCATGTCTGTGAGGCTGGAAGCACAATGTAAGGATGATAGATCACTTGAGGTAGGTAGGAGTCTGGCAGGTGGATGCAGGTAATTCTTTTGCTTCACTCACACTCCTTCCATCATCACCCTCCTTCTATGTTCACTGTCACAATCTCCCCCTAGACACCTGCTCTACCCCCATCTTTACCAGTTCCTCTGTATAAAACTTTGACTGGCTGGAAAGAACAAGAAGTGAACTAGTTTCAACTGCTTTCTCTTTCTACTTCTGCTCCAATTACATATATACATATGGGCATGATATATATATATATATATATACACACACTCACACACACAGCAGGTGTATTAAAAATACATTTACAAACTTTAAGGACAGGTTCTTCATACTAAAACACAAGGACTAAAGTCCATGAAAGCTGAAAAAGTAGGGGAGGACAAGTTCCATAGCCTGCATGTTCCCATAACCACAATTCTTTGAATTCTTATCTATGGGGTAACCTAAAACAATTGATTTATGCTGTTAACATTAATAATGCAGTCATATCATTGAGGCTTGCAAAACCATTCAACACCATATGGGAGTATTTGAAATGGGTCCACTAGTCAATGATCCGACATGCGTGTATAGAAGCAAGCAGTAGGGAGGGGGGCACTTTGAATATTTGTTATGAGTTGCTGTGTTGAGTTACAACAATAGCCTTATAGACGTATTGTTTTTATGGATGTTTTACCTTGTTTTGGTGTGAGGAACCTGACCCCTCATGTATTTGTGGGTAGTATCTTGGATTAACATCTATCATAAACTTTAAATGCGATAACTCAAAATTGAAGGATTTTCGAACATATGTTTATGTGGATATTTGTCCTTGTTTAATACACCATATATATATATATATATATATATAATGTATACTATCTCTCACTAACACACACACACACACTAGGATTAACCCTTTTCGACCTTTCCCTACTCACATTTTAACATTAACCACTTCATGCACCATTATCATAGTTATAGCATATATATATATATATATATATATATATATATATATAAATAATGTATGCATGTGTATGTGGTTCTCTGTGTGTGTGTGTGTGTTATATATATATATATATATATATATATATATACTTGGACATTATTTTTAATACTCATATTTGATATTCTGACATTAATTAAACTGTGTGTGTGTGTGTGTGTATATATATATATATATATATATATATATATATATAATAAACTCTACTGGCCTGAATATTTTCATAACAAAATTTCTCAGGAAATATTCAGGCCGGTAGAGTTTTAAATATACTGTTTAATTAAAAGCAGAATATCTACTAAATATGAGTATCTATTAAAAATAATGTTCAAAGAAATAAATGTCAGTTGTTAATCCATTTTATAATCTCCGGAACTTTCAGTAATCCATGGCTTAGAAAGAATGCTTTTCTTTTTCAAAACAACACAAAAATAAATTGCTATACAACAATCAAAACCCAAGGAAAAATAACACCAGAGATAAAAAAAAAAAACACCCTTGAAAATAGCTATAGAAATGGCCAAAAGCACTTGGGACAATAAAAATGAACCATTTTCATATTCCTTAACTCTTTCAAAATGGGAAAATATTAGGATGCTGGAAAAACTTAATAAAAAAAAAATAAAAAAATTTTTTTTTTCTATTTAATGAAAGATGTGTAATGTGTGTGTGTATATATGATCTCATTTTATTAAAAACTTAGTTATAAATAAAATTATTGCTAGAATAAGCATTAATGCCAACTCTGACCCACTCTACTGATTAGTTGTGCCCACAAATACAACTAAACTGCCAAGTGGTAATAAAATCTCAAGTTTTATGATTTTGGTTTCATGTTCATTTAGTAAACAGTCTGCTGCACCCGATAAGACAAATTTATTTTGACTTTGTGATGAAAAAGTGGAAGGGATGTTCCTCTAAATATTTCATTCTTACTCACTTTCCTTTTAGATGTTTTTTGTTCTTACAAAACTATGAACACCCGTTTTTGGTTTATATTTCGTTAACCCAACTGCAGGAATCGAAGTATATTTCTGCAGATTCTACTTAAAGCACAGCTCCACACTTTTTTTTTTTTCCAATCATTGTTCATCTTTTATCCTCTCCTTAATACCACCTGTACCCTGTCTTTTTTCTCACTGTAACCCCCTGCGCACTAGTAGCAGTCTCACCTTGCTTGGGGTGAAATGATTAAAATAAAAATAAAACAACCTTTTTTAATGAGATCTTAAAAAAAAGTTGTTTTTTTTTGCATGTGATTGAAATTGAAGCGGTGAGTTCAAATTCAAGTTGAATTGCATTTATTTAAAAGCAAATACCCTCAGGAAAGGTATTAATCTGTCTTTTCTCAATCCAGCTATGGGTTGAATAGCAGGACAGATTTTCTATATCCTTGGTTGGTAACCAGTCTACCACAGAAAGAAACACCTACCTACCACAGGAAAGTCTTCTGCCAAGTAAGTCATGGATCTAAAGAGACATGATGGCCCAAGCATGCATCATGTATGGCAATTGACTGGATAAAGGAATTGAATAGCGGAACAGATTTAGTTTTGTAGCCTTGGTTGGCAACCAGTCTAACTCAGAAATGGCAACCTACTGCAGGAAAATCTTCTGCCTAGTCAGTCATGTCTCGAAAGAGACATGATTGCTCAAGCATATATCTCATATGGTAATTAACTGAAAGAGTCAGCAGTTATTTAGGTGAGGAAGTTGTGGAGAAACATGATTACCCAAGCATGTATCATGTTTGGCAATTAATGTACATAAAGAAAGCAAAACAAACAACAAAGCTGATATAAATAGCTTAACAGATTAACAGGGACAAAAATAATTTAGATTTCAAGGTTTTGAGTGCATCACCATTCTACATAGTCTTTTCATTTTTTCAGATAAGCTCATACGACTATTGGGCTTTACCAAAAGGTCATGCTTATTTTTAAACGTTCATGTTCCAACACGTTAGAACACATTAAATTTATCAACAGATATAATATGCTTACATTTCCAATTAGAGCACACTTGAAACTATCTCTTGAGAATGAAGGCACCTCGGCATGGTGTAATGGTTAGCAAGCTTGTCTCATTAGAACCAGTTACAACTGAGTAGTGAGTTTGATTCTCACTGGGTGTCCTATACTTTCGTCTTTGTGCCACATCTAAGTGGCGCTTAGAAAATCACCTATCTCTTGAGAAAGAAAGTTTAAAATTACTTAATTCATGTCAATTTTGAATCCCTATGCAAATGGAAGATTATAAGGTGCATTTTAGACACTTGATGTATTTTTATTACTGTAAAGGCAAAAATACCTCGCAAACCACAAAAAAAAGTACATACTTTGTAAGGTGAAAGTACTTTCTAACAGAATTGTACATTTAAGTTGGTCATTGTAGCCTTATTGATGAAGAATGTTCAGCCCCCCCTCCCCATCTGTGAGCATTTAGTGAAGCTTGGCATTTGAGCAAAAACAATCTTTTGGATCACATTTCTATTAGTGATTTGTTGTTTAAATGCAATGAAAATGCACCCTTATTTAAGCAAATCTTAACGGGTGATGAGAAATGGACCCTTTACAACAATGTTCAGTGAAAAAGATCCTGAGGTAAGTGATTTATCCAACAGCAGGTATTAATCCTAAGAAAGCCAGGCTGTGAGTCTGGTGGGATTGGAAAGGAATCCTGTACTATCAGCTTTTGCCAAGTAACCAGTCAATTTATTCTGAAAAGTACTGCTTGCAACTGGATAAATTAAAGGTAGCAATTCAAGAGAAATGCTCAGAATCAGCAAACAGGAAAGGTCTTGTTTTCTATCAGGATAATGCCAGACTTCACGTTTCTTTGGTGACCAAGCAAAGATTGTTGCAGCTTATCTGTGTTACCCCATCCACCATATACACCAGGCATTGTTCCTTCAGATTTTCATTTATTCAGGTCCTTCAAAATAATCTCAATGGTAAACATTTTAAATCTTTGGATGGCATAAAGAACATCTTAATGAATTCTTTGCCGAGAAACCACTAAAATTCTGGGAAGATGGAATTTTAAGTTGAAGGAAAAATGAAAAAAGATTGTGCAATAAAATGGTTCATATTTAGCTGAATAGATATTTAATGACATAATTTTATTTTTTGTTTTAATTTCCCTTAAAAGTTGGCATGTACTTTCTGAACAACCCAAAATTTTATTCTTTTAGCATTTTAAAATAACAGATTAACATAGTGATCATTGGCCATGTTTGATTAATTTGTATCTAGAATAATCTTGTAATATTTTTTTTTTTTTTTTTTTTTGAGTAGTTTGCTAGCAAGACTGCTAAGCAGTGTTGTTCTTTTTTGTTTTAACTTAGATCTGGGTTTTTCAATTCCTGTGCTTTTTAATTTTGGCATTTGAAAGTATTGAACAGTGATATACTTTCTGTGTTTAAGCAACCCCGTTCAGCAGTGGCCTTATCTTCTGGCAATGAACGAGTTTTCTCGTCTTATGTACTGGTGCATTCCAAACTGAGAAACCCTTTTGGTAATAATAAAACAGCAAAACTGATCTTTCTATTTAAATCCATGACTGCTCATGTTGAATTTTAAAATTTTTTAATGGTTAAAATTTTATTTTATAATAACCATAATTGGTTAATAAATATTTGATTAAATATGGTTAACATTTTTCTTCTTTCATGAAAAAAAAATTATTTCTAAACTTTTTGCTTTAAATAAAGATTTTTTTCTAAAACTGATTCAAATCGGTGAGTTAAAAAATAAATTGATTTTAATCTTGATTTACATCAAACAACTCTGATTAATAAGGGTTAGTAGCATTAAATATTTAAGAAATATAACTTTTTTTAAAAAGTTGAAAAATTAAAGATTTAAAAATGAATAAATACAAAAAGAAATTTTGTTACTGTAAAATAAAACAAATTCTAATATAAATATTTAAACTTAAGATCTTCAAATTTAATTTTTTATTTTATTTTTTTTACTTTTTTATTTATTTACGTTTTATTTATTTTTTCAGTGATGTTTTATTTGCAAGTTCAAAAAGTTTTCAAGATGTATTTTTCTGTGTATGTGGTCAATTTACTAAAAAACTGCAAAATAAGGTTTGTTTTTTTTTTCTCAGAAATTAGTTACATTTAAAATAAATATAATAGAATTTTAATTACAAATTTTGTATCATTCAAGTATCATCCAAACAATAACTAACCAGTTGTCCCAATTTAATGATTTATCATTGCTGAGATGACATTAATTTGGAGCCCTGATTTAATGTCAACCTATTACAGGTTGAGTATTTTTATCCAAAACTCAAGTTTTTAAGGTGCTGACATTACTTTCCATAAATGTCAAATTTCAGGAAGCCCAGCTATTTAGCCTATGTTGGCGCCAGTTTTTTTTTTTTTTTTTTTGTTAGTGATTGTCACAGGAACACCTTCATTTGTAGATTTCTTAGCATGTGTTTCATGCACAGTAAAGATATTATTAAAAATGTCAAAGACCTGCATTTATGCATTTTTTTGTAAGCAGTAATCATTTTTTTTTCTTTTTTTAACATGTACAAGAACTACAAACATTATTTTTACATGAAATCTTAATTTTACCACATAAAAATCCATGTGAGTATTAGATGGCTAGTATCATTGCCTGTATCTGTATGTACATAAAATTTGTTAAATTTTATATAAAACTACTTTCAGGGTATATGTATATGCTATGTTATGAAATGTAAAAAGACATGTTTATGCTTGGCTTTCATTTCTAAGCTGCCTCATTTTATAGATGCTATATACAAATTAAATACTTTGTATTCCAAACTCCCAAAACATCTGAAACTGATGCACTTCCGGTCCCAAGAATTTCTGATAAAAGATTTTCAACCCGTATTATTATTTTCTGCTGAATCTGGCATCTAACTGGATTGTCACAAAACCAATATGGCTGAAAATGATAAACAGCATCAAAATACATCTATCAGTTAAATCTAATTACAGTGACACAGACTGGCATTGCAATAATGTTTTTGTAAAATAAACCAGGCAATATTTATTCAATGACTCAGATCCAGTTGTGGAATGTTATAAAGTGTGGAAATAATTCAGATCTTATCGTAGTTGAAATCAACAAAAATTATGAAAGTATGTTTTATGCCTTTCTACAAAGTTTTTCATGCACTAGAATTTGTTTTTTAAGGTGCAAATGCTTCAAGGCATGATGGTGATAACACGTAATAATTACAATAACAGAAATAAGGATTACAGTATTATCAACAGCAGTAGCTAAGCTACCTTATAGATAAATAGCTAGCAAGCAAGACTGTTTACTAAATGAACATGAAACCAAGGAATGATGGATTGCAGCTTGGAACAAGAAATCAGAAAGCCAAGTTTATTATGTTCACTTAAGCACAGAGACTCTTGAGAAAGGTATGAATCTATCTCTTCCCCCAGCTATGGGTTAAATAACAGGACAAACTTGATTCTATAGTCTCGGTTAGCAACTATTCTGAAAAGGGTAACTTGATGAAATCACCCATCTCCCAACAAGTTTGGGCCACTCATGGGGATGCATCAAGCCATGAAAATGCAGTGACTGAAATTCCACCATTGCACATTCTACCAGAGGCAGAGCAGGCATTTATTTATTTATTTATTTTTATTTTTAATTTTTTTTTGCATAGCCTTATTACTGCAGTAAGTTCAACCAGAGAGAAGTTTGCTTTACTTGTTCTTGTGGTTTGTTCTTCTTTTGTTTGTTAGCACAATTCCAACAGAATTATTATCCATCCACAATCTGATTTCTTTTTTTCAGTCAAGATTTACTATCATTTAATATGTATACCATTTAAAACATTAGTAGAGTAGAAAGCTAAATATCTGCCACTACATTATCTTGTATTTGCCACTTTTCTCCAAAGATGACTTGTTAAAAAACTGACCTCTTTTCTAGAAAAATTAAACAAACACCTATGTAAGAAATTAGCTGTGATTTGGTGTGTTAGTCTTCTGCTTTCTGAAGTTATGCTTAGTAAATAACAAAAATAACAGGAAATAGTAATACTAAGAGTTGTGATAGTAGTAGTAGAAGTAACCAAGAATGAGCAAGTGAAATTCATGTGCAATTCCAGTTTTCTCTTTTCCAATCTTCTCAATTTTTTTTTTTCAATTGGAGTAGATAGACTAAACTATCGCCCGGTTCACACTCCACCCACATCTATTGAACAGGTGAAGAGGCGCATCCCTTGTTTCCTGTTTAGGATGCAGTTCCCAGTTTTCTCTTTTCCAATCTTCTCACTCCTATGTAGCCCCCTGCACATCAGTGGCTTTACTGCCTTGCTCAGAGTGATATGATTAAAAAAAAAAAAAAAAAATACAGCCATCTCAATTGACAAGTGATTGGAAAGCAATTGCCCCGACATCACACTTGCACGCAAAAGCAGCCATGAATGGATCCCAAAGAGATATTGCAGTACCTTGGCTAAGAACATTATCAAGACAGAGCAGGTGAAAATACAGAGTTGTCAAGATTTGGCAAGGCAAATCAAAAATATGCCAAGTAGCAACTAAGTTGTCCCTTTTGTAGTTAGTACATTAGGGATGATCGCTAAGAATCTCTGCCTGGCAAGACACCTAGTGGGGATATCTGGTATCATTGGGAGTATGCTAGTGGCAGTGCTGCTTGGAGCATCTCATGTGCTGAGGAACGTGCTCTCTCTAAAATATTAGCAGGCTCTGAGATCTGATTATTATCACCTGACCAAAACATTGAAGAGTTGGAGGGGATGTTAACAACAATAATAATAATAATAATTATGCAAAAAGACAGTGGAAAGATGTGAAAAAAAAAAAAAAACACTATTCATTGTACAAATTTTTTTAATCAATATTCTCATCCCGTTTGATTTTATTTGTATATTTCTGCGGATACATTCTTTGGGCTTTGTCACTCAATGGATTTTTTTTATTTATTTTAAGATTTTACCTTTTTTATTCTTCAGATTTTTCCAGATGTACTATTTTAATTTTCTAAGCACCACTTTGATGTGGCACCAGGCTGAAAGTATAGGGCACATAGTGAGGATCGAACTCACTACTCTGTTGTAATAGGACCTAGTGAGACAAGCTTGCTAACCATTACACATCAAAGGTTTTCCAGGTATAATATTAGCCATGATCCCTTTGCATTATTTACATTAGGACTATTGTCTTTATTTTGTTACTACTACTATTACAGTGTTTTGAGTATTGAACCTTCCGACCTTCATTAAGTGCTTGTTAACCTTTATTATGAGGTGCTGGATAACCTTTATGAAAATTTTAAACTAAACCCTTTATTTAATCTATGGAAGTAGAATGTTCTTATTCCACAGACCATATCTGGGGATATCTCCTAGGTCAGCCTTGGAGGTTAGATTGATTAATAGATAAGCACTTGATGAAGGCTGAAAACTATGTCTGTCTACCAGGGTGTCTGCTCAGGTACATTTTGTTTTTGTTCAACACTCACAAAGCCCCACCTGTGATTTATGCTGCAACTATGCTAAGCAGACCTTAGTTACAGTTTCTGGGAGAGAGCACATTATCTAGTAGGATCAACAGTCTAAACAAGTCCAGAACACTCAAACCCTTAGTCCCTATGACTTGTGATTTAGTGCTAGAACAACTGTTGATAGCTCCCAATTGTTTCATCTACCCAATTTCATTCACAAACAAGGCTTGGGTTGACCCATGGTATGGTTTTTACTTCAGGCACTTTCCAAAAGTGTTGCATGCTGGGATTGCTTCCTCCAAACTGATAACATGAAGAAGTCGCCTTCCTGACAAACCAACCCTGGTGAGATTTGAATCTAGGACTTAGGGTTAGAAAGTGAGTGTTCTAACCACTCGGCTATAATGACTGTAACGTTGTGATAACAACAAAAAATGAGAAAAATAGTCCAAGTGTAAATAATGTAAACAATAATAACTCCTATCCCAGAAATTCATTCCAAAAATGTTTTATTTTTACACATTCTTCTTTTATGTGGCATGTCCCTTCAGGACGTAGGCGATTATAGCCCTCCACATCTTCCTGTCCCTTGTTGCTCTCAATATATTTTGTCCTGTTATTTCTGCCATCCATTTGTTTAAGATCAAGCATGTCACATGCAGTTTTCCCCCTATCTCTCTTTCCTTCTATCTGCCCTGTGACTATCAGATTCTCCCAGCCTGCCTTCCTCATTATGTGTTCCAGAAATTTTAGCTGTCTCTTCCAAAAATTCATCATTGTTCACATATTTGGTCCATGGTACATTAGTTTATCCAAAAAGTTACAAATGGTTCAGAATAGATATTAATATTTGCAGAAGGTGGAACAACCCAGGTATGCATGTTGAGATGGCATCCAATCAAAGCATGAAATAAACATTTGAAATTATCTCCATCAACTTTATTGTACAAGCACCCTATAGACCTACAATTTCCTTTCTCACATTTCTCAGTACTAGGCTTGCCGCCTCTACTTGAGTCTTAGGGCCACACAATCAAGGAGTTGGCCTCTGGCATCACCAAACCTTTGTATGCCGCTTTTTTTTTTATTCACTGAAGATATTCAATCCAAGAGTAATATTTCAAAATCCTACTTTGCAACTGCCTCAACAAATACAAAAAAAAATTTATCTTGTGGAGAACTTCTATTTTGTGGGGATTTATCTTGAGATAAGAGATGCCATGGCTGAACTATTTACCTGCTTACCAATCTCAGTGAGTTGCAAGAATTCAAGTTTAACTCTCTCAACATCTTTTTGGCACAACGCCTGTAGAAGTTAACCTTTATCACTTTCTATATGACTTCATTTACGGTGCAAAAAGTTTATCCTGCCACTGAAGGTGACTCTGATTCCTCAATTTTGTTTGAATCTATGGCAACAGAAAATACCTTTGAGTGAAATTAACAATAAGGTTACTTGAAAAAGAATGCAATGGAAAGGGGGAAAATAATAATAATGCAAGAATGCTTAAGTTTCAAACTTATTACAATTTTAAAAAAAAGAAAAGAAAGTGCAGACTTATCAGATGTTAGAATTCATAACAGTGAAGCTGACTACTCACTTTTGAATTCTTGTCATCTTAATCCCCAAAAGAACAGTTCTTGTTTTCAACAACAGTCTTCTAGTCTAGACTACTTTTTTTTTCTAAAACACAAAAAATAATTTCTGAATGTAACTCTTTGCAAGCTTCAACCAACAGATATAAGAATCAAACTTCAGACCATTTGTTCCAAAGCTTGCTTGAAGCATAAAACTGACAGTCATCATTCAGTATTGATTCTTGGGTCTACACTGTCTATATTTACGAACTTTCTATCTCAAATACTGAACTCTCTTCTTCCATAAATAGGGCAAAGTTTAAGCACAAACATAAGAACATTTTTGAATACAATCTCCACTCAAACAGACAAATAAAGACCATGGATGAAAACATAACTACTACTAATTTTGAAAATTGCGCATTTATAAAAAAAATCCCCATTAGGTGAGCATTCTTAAAAAACAAACCCGGCAAAATCAGTTAATGCAAATCACCTGAAGACACCACATGGCAGAAACCTATCTTGTGTAATAACTCATTTATAAATGAAAAATATTCAAGAGTTCTACAATATAATTGTATTGAACCCTTTTTAATACAACTGTGTACTGATCTAACTTAATTATGACCAAAAACTAAGTAATCAAATAATTATTTATTTATATATATATATATATATATATATATATATATATATTAATGCAGGTTTCATTGAATAATATAGACATTATTCAATGAAACCTGCATTAATGAAAAAATGCTGCCAAAATACACACTATATATATATATATATATATAATTTCATTAGGCATTGAACTGTATCACCTCACATCCATTAACTTTTCCACAAATCTGATGAATATTCACAAGTACTCCTATACTAAAAAATTTTGAAAAACCAACATTTCTGTTCTTGTATATAATTACTTGTCACAACATGAAGTCCTTAAATTTGTCTTGATAAAGACTATCAGAGGACAAAATACATTGGCTAAGATTAGTGTCTTTTTTGTCTTTATTTTCACACACACACACACACACACATCAGTTAAGTGCCATGGGTGATCATGTCTTGAAAGAGACATGACTGACTGGGCAAAAGATTATCCCGCAGTAAGTTGTCATTGCATTCTGTGGTAGACTGGTCACCAGCCAAGGCTATAGAACCCAATCTGTCCTATTATTTAACCCATAAGTGGAGGGAAGAGACAGATTAATACCTTTCCCAAGGGTATTTGTGCATAAGTGAATGCAAGGAATTCAAATGGAATTCGAACACTGCACCCCAATTTGTCGTTTCAAGTCAATATCCACTGCACCACAACGCATATCATTTCAAATACCTAAACAATACTATTAAGTTAATGTGACTATTGACTTACTCCCTATCACTAAGTAAAGGCATGCTTATTTTTTCTGCTTGTTAGGCTACACATCTGAATAAAAAATTGGATATGTAAACCACTTACTTTTTCACTTTTTGTGATGACCAACCTTGATTGTATCTTTATCGAAGGTTATTTCAAGAATTCTCTTTCCTAAAGTATTTTAAGGTTTTCCCAATCTCAATTTTCAAAAGTTTATAAGTTCTTCCAGTGTCAGTTATTGGATCAACTAAACTAAGAATATCAGAATAATTTAAAATGAATATACCTGGATGTAATGGATAACAGAAAGCTGGGGAGGGATCCTTTGGTTGTAAAAATATCAAGCTAAAGAAATAATAGATTTTTATTTACTAATCTGACATTTTTATTACTTTAAATGTTAGCTTAAATATGTGTTCCCTAAAAATATTTCATTTTATCTACTAGCCTGCAACAGGAACACAGGTTCAAATCCTGCTGGATATAGCATTTTCTTTAATAAGATTACTTGAGTGTTCAGTCCAATGGACAAAATAAAATATTGTTTAAAATAAATAGAGCATCTACTTAAATATAAGTGTCCACTAAAAATAAGAAGTAAATAACGTGTATGTATGTATGTGTGTGTGTGTGTGTATATATATATATATATATATATTATATATATCTCCCATGACTAATTAGTTGTAGTGGCACCCCATATACTGCAGGCACAGTAAAAGAAGTGTGTTTCTTTGAGCATGACAGCCTGACAGAGCCCAACCCTCTTCAAGCCGATTTGAATTCAGTTTTTTCTTGTTTTATACCAATTGTTATCCAAGGCTGTAGAACCTAGTCTGTCTTGCTATTTTACCCATAGCTTGGGGGAGAACTGATGGATTCAAAGGTATTAGCACATAAGTGAATGTAATGACTCTAACTGGAATTCGAACTCAACTCTTCGATTCCTCAATCCGAGCCACTGTCCATGACTCCACCATGCATTTCTCTCTCTCTCTCTCTCTCTCTCTATATATATATATATATATATACACACACACACACACAATTGACCTCATAGTCTCTAATAACCCTACAAGCACTGAACTAAATCCTCTACAGATCTTTTCGGGGACATGTCTGGTATTTCACTGATAGTGCAGGTTCGAATAACATTACCTCCTTATCAAATGGTACTTTGAAGTCACAAGGTAGGTGTACTTCTGGGAATTTTTCAATTTTTTCTTTTCATCAAGTAAAGCTAAGAACAATTAATAAAATGAATCATTTGCTGTTATGAGAATGTAAATCAATCATTTATGATTTAATTGAAGTAAGTAAATTTTTACTGAAACTTGTAAATGAGTAATATTGAAAATTGTGAAGGTGAAAAATGAAATTAAAAAAAATGAATAAATTCATCAAATACAGTTTCTATTTAATAAAACAAAAAATTAACAGTAATAAAAAAAAACATCTATTCTTGAAGAGTTACTGTTATTTGATCCTTACAAGATATAAAGGATCTTTGGGGAGGGAAAGATTTTGAGAATCAAAATGTCATTTTGTTTCATGCCTTTATATATTTTGAAGAGGCTCATTCTTTGTTCCCTGTTTAGGATGTGGTTCCCGGCTCTCTCTCTTCCAGTCTTTTCACTCTTTTCTTTTTTTCAATTGGAGTAGATAGACTAAACTATCACCCGGTTCATACTCCACCCACGTCTATTGAACAGGTGAAGAGGCTCATCCCTTGTTCCCTATTTAGGATGTGGTTTCCGGCTTTCTCTTTTCCAATCTTTTCACTCTTACGTAGCCCCCTGCACATCAGTGGCGTTACTGCCTTGCTTGGGGTGATATGATTAAAAAAAAAAGAAGAAAACCAATGTGGTGTATCAATTTACATACCATTCAGAGATTGTATCTCTGGTTCTAATAATAAATCCACTACATATATTGGTTTAACTAAAACCATGCTCTCTCGTAGACTTACCTGTTACCTTTCTGATCAGAGTACAATTAAACAACATTTCTTAGGAAAACATAACCATGTATGTAGGTAATATCAGACAGATTTTAGTTAACAATACAATCATACAGTAAAAAGAACCTTCAGATATTGGGGACCATCTATATTAAATCTAAACAACCCACATTGCATTTAAATATATGGTTCTGTTATCATTTTGAGCTTTCACGTGGTGTGATGTCATAGAACCACATTACAAATTTACGAACTGTTTGCTATTTTTGATAACTGTTATCATTGCTTAGCAAAGTTTTATGTCAACACAAGATAAAATCGTTGCTGTTGGTGGATGTTTTTATGTTAATGTCCTTGTAACCTCTCTGAAGATGGCTCATGTGAGTTGAAAGCTTAGAACCAACTTAATAAAAAATTATCCAAATGTTGGAGAATTTTTGTCTTTATTTTCACTTGAAATTAAGGCCAAAATACGATGTTTAGAACGGCTCATGATTAAACATAATAGACATTCATTGTCTCTTATATTTAACAGTATATGTTTAGAAAATATATTAGTCATCCACATACAAGTCTGTTTTGCTTGCTTCTAGCTGGGATCGAAACATATATATATATATATATATATATATATATATATGTATATACACATGTGAGTTGTGATGATGCATAGTGCCAGGATTTTTGTTTTTTCAGTGTTTTACTGATAAAAATGTATTTTTGTAAACAGTTTTTTTTTGTTTTTTTTTTCCGTAAAGTGCTCAATATTGACATAAAGCATTAATTGAAGCAGATTAAAAATAAAAAAAGTCCTGAGGAATGAGAGCATCATAATAGTGCTTTCACAAAACTTCAGAGTTGGCATGACTCTGCTCAGTTAAGTGACAAACTTCTCCACATTAATCTTATATATATAATGATTCTTTTGTAATTTCCTTTGTTTGTTCTTGCCTGTCTATTTATCTAACTCATTCTCCTTTCCTCCTTACTGTCTATCTTTTGAACTTTTCTCTTATTTAAAATATCTTCCTTTCATCCTTATTGAACCACCACTCAAGTTTAAAGCCATGGTACTCTCTCTCTCTTTCTCTCTCTCTACATCATCATCATCAGCACACACACATTCTTTGCTTTGTGACTCTTTCTCTTCCCTCTCCTCAATAGTAGATCTGCCCACTGTCATTATTGCCTCCTTCAACAACTTCAGTGCCAGCCTCCCCATCATTATTGGTTCTGCTAGTCAGGTTATAAAATAGAGTATGAGGTGTGAAGGGTGGAGGCACTAGTATATAAGATGCTGCCTGGGCTCTGAATCTCTGCTCAGTAGTGCTGCCATCTTCTGCTAGAGTGCTGTAGCCGTGGTGTGCGCGCTGTGCCCGCATGTCTGTCAGATACCAAAATCTACAGACTGCTGGCACCTTCTGCCTGCCTTCACTGCCAATGAAGCTGCCGTCGTCGTCATCGTCTTAAAACGAAGCAAACCCTTAAAAAAAAAACAAAAGTCCACATAGGCACCACAAAAAATCCTCTGGTATGGAATCGTGTCATCCTGCCATGGCTTTGCACCTTTGGCCAAATTTACATTCTATTCCACCGTCTTTTCGTACTAACCCCAGCTGCATCACTATCTATTCTACACTTGGACATCTCATCCATGTTGTAAGTTAACTTAAAATTAAATTAGTAAAGGTTGTTTGTTTTTATTTTTTGGTGGGGGGGGGTATTATTTGCGGAGGAGAAAATGTTAAGCATTAAAAATTTTTTTTTTTCCTTCAATTTCAAAATTTTTAAGCCAGTTCATTACATCTGTTTTAAATGATTTCATACTGAGAAAGATATATTCTAAAATTTTCTCCACTTACTAGCAAAAAAGAAATATACAGTTATCTAATTTTATACAGTTAAAGAATTTTTATTTTATCTGGCATTTATTTCTTATTACTATAGTGGGTACACGTGTTTAAATAGACATGTGTTTTTCTTTTTGTAAACAATGAAATTAGTCACTTCTATGTGCCATGTCCCTTCAGAATGTTGGCAATTATGTCTCTCCACAGTTTCCTGGCCTTTTGTAGTGCCTAATAAATTGTCTTTTTGAGCAACAAAGTACAATAAATTGTGGAGAGCCATGATTGGCAATGTTCTGAAAGGGCATGGCTTATAGTAATTTCACTGTTTGGAGAATGAAAAAACATATCTATTCTAACACCTGTTTACACAAAATATAACATGAATATAGTAATAAGAACATGATGCATATAACATCACTCAGCTAAGTGACAAATTTAATATTTGTATTAATCCTAATTAGTATCTAGCTATAAATTTGAAACTTTTCAAAATCTTCATAATATATTTTCAATGTGTAATAAAAGAAATTTAGTTTTTGATATTTTTTATCTCTATCAAATTCATAATTTTATAATTTTCATACAAAAAAAGAAGAGATTATAATGTTAAAATTTATTTGTCCTATTAATTCTAGATTTATTTAAATCATATTTTTTTAAAAAAAAGTCCTTTTATATCCAAAATTGCATCTTAGATTCTTTACCCTTCACTTTCCAACAAAAACTGTGTGCCATAAATGACTTGTTATATTTTGAATTTCTGCTAAACTTGCATCCTAATTTTTGTTTTTTACTTTTTTTTCTCTCAAAACTGCCACCCAATCAGTTTTTGCTACTAACAAATTGTTTTTCTGTTAGCCATGTTTCTAAATAACATTCATGTATTTCTTGTTTTTTTTCCTTCCCCAATTCCCGCCAAAAGGTAACCAACTCAGTCTTTCCTTGAACAAGTGTTATTTGATGTCATTGTGGGAAATAAATAATAGATATATTTTTTGTATACATATTTTTATCTGAGTTTTATGTTTACTTTATTATCTTGTGTATCTTCTAAAGTAATTTCCCAAGCCAGTTACAAAGTAATTTAATGGTTGCAATAAAAATGTAAACCTAGAAATTTCTATTATAATTCTTCAAATATATATCATTCTTTCACAGTATTACTTTATAACCAAATTAAATAAAATTGAGGATGGATATTTGTGGACATTTTATGGAAGCTTTAGATTAAAAATAATGCTAAAACTTAATTTGGGGTGGGGGTATTTGCAGTCAGGTTGAAATATGCTCTTTAAGTAAAATTAAACAGTCTATATTTCTGAGATAAGGTATTTTAATTATTTACATTGTTGGAACTGTTGTCCTCATTATCAGAATTTTTTATTTTTTATTTTATTTTATTAATGATGTTTACCTAGTACAAGGCCCGAGAGCCACTCGAAGGGAGCTACAGAGTAGAAGAGAAAAACTAGAACTGGAAGTTGAACTAAAAAGAACTTTTGCTGTACTATGATTTTAGTTCAAAGTCTGGAGAATAATATATAAGTATATATAATGTCCTACAAAAATAAATTCTTAGCATTACAATGGAACATATATATAATCTAGATGAAGAGAACTAATAGGTTTAGAATCCAGAGTTCTCCAGCATTTACTTTCTGCATTCAAATGTACATCATTTTCAACAAAGTTAGTTGAACATTGCCTGATAAGATTAAATTTTTTTTTTTATCTCAAAACATAAATTTCTGTAGCACAATGTAAATTAATATTAAATAAAAAAAGAAAAAAGAATTATAATAATGTGTGTGTGTGTGTATGGTAAAAATGAACAGTTTGTTAGTATATTTTTTCTCTTGTATAAAAGCAAATGTGATAAAATTAACATTGATTCTGAAGACCAAGCTAACTTAATTAACTTTGATGTAAAAAGCAATTTGCTTTTATTTGGTGTATTGGAACAGTTTGTGTAGAATGGCATTTTGAAAATTATATCATATACTTAAGCTAATGTTTATATATAAAGAAGGGCTACTTTTTTAAATAACTTGTTAAAACGAAACCCAAACTCTGTTCTTTTCTGAATAGTTAATCATTTTATTACAATGAATCATTGTAGTTTTCAATAGTAGGATTTTAGTGTAATGGGGGTGGGCAGATTGGTAAATCATCCAGTATTTATGTGTGTGTGTGTGTGTGTGTGTGTGTATATATATATAATGTGTATGTAGTTAACATTCCTGATCTTAGCTCCATCCCAAACATTTGACTTTTATCATGGAATGTATATGATGAAAAAATCTGCCATTGCCCAGGAATCCCCATTCCTTCCTCTTAGGTTGTTACCAAATTTTTAAGTTAGCTTAATTGCTATATCCAATTCCAGCTGTTATCAAGGCATAGGCCACTGTGACTTGAAAAACTGATAACTGGTAGTCTTTGTAAACCAATTTATACATGAAAACTGGTACTGTTTGTACATATATATATAGACATCCGCAGACAGATCTGTTTCGCTGTATCACAGCTCATCAGTACAGTTAAACAGCCGATTGCCTTTTATCCTGGATTGAAACCTGACCGAATTGGCGTCAGTCGGCGATTCTACCTCTGAGTTATGGGCACTCGGTAGGAGGCAGACTTTTTAGCATGTATATTATCATTATACACGCCCAATAGCTGAGAGTGTTCTAATTCATTGCTGAATGAACAATGCCAGAGTAGCTACTGTTTTTCAAAGTCTACCATTCTTCCAGAGTGCTCAATCAGGGTGTAAGAGCATACATATATATGATATCTTTATATCTATTTATATATATATATATAATGTAGTTGCCTGAAGATCATGAGAGTAAAACTTGAGTAGCTACTCTATCTGTCCTCTGTTGATGAGAAAAACTTTTCAGCTCTCTAGATAGTCTGTATTGAGCACATTTAATTTACTGTATAGGTAGGTATTTGCCTTTTAGGTCTTCTTTTCTTGTTTTGGATTTTTCTTTTGTAAAGTATCAGGTGTTTTGGCACATGGTCTGTTGGTTACACCAACATTGTTTATGTACTGAAAATAAAAAACAATGTCACATGAAAAATTATATAAAAAACATAACTGCAGCAACTTGTCTGTCATTTTTAACAAAATTTACATAAGAGTAATTGCTGTCTAAGCATATGTGTATGAATGTGTATACATACACAAACACATAACATCACATGAAAAATTATATAAAAAGTATATATACACACATATATCTCTGTGTGTGTATATATATATATATATATATATATATATATATAAAACATAGTGATGATCCATGTATACTGTCTTAATATGTATAGGAAAAACTACTAAAAAGTTGTAAGTTTAAAAATGTATTTTTTTGACAGTATTTATTTATTTCTATTATTATACTTGATATTTCAGACCGTCCTCGGCCTTTCATCAGAAACAAAAAAATACATTCTTAAACTTACAACTTTTTAGTAGTTGTTCCTATATATATATATATATATATATATATATATATATATATTGATTGTTTAGTTACTTAGTTTTCGGTCATAATAAGATTAGACTAGTGCACATTTGTATTAAAGTGTTCAATACAATTGTAGAACTTTTGAATATTTTTCATTTTTAAAAACCTAGGCTGCGTAATAACTCATTTACAAATGGAAAATATATATATATATATATACACACACACACACACACACACACTGTAGATGTCTGTTCCCTCCTCAATATTTTTCTTTTACTTACCACACCACAAGAGATATTCAGTTTTTTCATCCATGGAAGTAGTGTGCAAAAATAAAAACTGAAATTTTGCCTAGATATACTAGGAGGTCCAGATATAATTGGCACTAAAATTTAATCCTGATTATTTTTTTCAATTTCCCCACCCTACAACCAGAATCTACTGCGTGTGGCTGTATAAGTAATCATCAGAGCCAATGAAAGATCTGGTGCATTTGTTTAATAAATAGTTGTAATGCTTTTCTGTCATAAATTTCCAATGAATCACTACAGATGTTATTTGCTGTTACTCCATAGGAGATATATTCGAGTGAATCAAATTTTGTTGGTTTTGTTTAATAAATCTTATACAATAGTAGTGGTTATATAAATAGCTGAACTGTGTAAGGGTGTCCTAAAAGGTCTCAGCCCCACTAAGAAGGTATTCCACTCTCCAAATATTTGATCATTTGTTTAGATTTTGAGACGTGATTTAGAACAAACATTGAATATAATACTTGACTTTCTCTATGAAATATTGAATCTATGCATTTAGTGAGAATATATTCCAACAGTGCTATGCATATGAATACAAGTGTGTATGAAGAAGGGTATTCTTGATATCCACCCATCGAAATATCTCATGAGGAAATATGATTTTATGGCATGACTTGACAACAAGATAAGAAACTTTCAAACTACATTTGCTTAGTATAATTATTATATTTTTTGGCTATTGCGGTATAGCTATGAAAACACCCTTAATACCTATCTACAAGTGTTTGTTGTCTGAAAGAAATATAAGATGTTAATATGTATCATCTCAACTGCATATGAGCATGTCAGGAAGTATGAAACTTATGCTTAACATCAGGAAGAGTTAGTTGAAATTTGAGGCATATAATAAGGAATGAGGGTTCGGAAAACCTGATACTCACAGGACAGAGGATAGCAGCATGGAAAATATTTGATGAGCTTGAGCAAATGGATGGTAGAACAGGATTTGAGAGAAATAACAAAGATAAAACTTACTAAGAGCTACAAGGGACAGGAAGTTGTGGCAGACCATGATTTCCTACATCCTGAATAGACACAGGACATAAAAGAAGAAATATGTAGATATATTAAAAGATGCATATATCTAAAATCACTGTACTTAGAACCAAGTGGGGAAAATTATTTTAAAACTCTAAGAAAAGAGCTGATTTTCTAAGCACCATTTAGATGTAGCATGAGGCCAAAAATATGGGGTACCCAGTGAGGATCAAGCTCAGTACTCAGTTGTAATAGTTTCTAGTGAGACATGCTTGCTAGCCATTATACCATGTCGAGGTGCTCAACTCTCTAAGAAAAGAATACTGAACTGTTATGTAATATCAAACTTTCTACATGGTAGTGAATGCTGGACAATCTCCTCACAGTTGAAAAAGAGATTGAAGCAACAAAAATATGGTTCTTCAGAATGATTAGTTAAGTTAAAAGGAAGAGAAGTGATACTGAGAGATCTAGAAGAGGCATGGAACTCGGACAATCTACCCTGCTGGATGGAATGATGTGTTTGGTTCGAAATTCCAAACACCTGAAGAAGGCCAGAGTATATAATGGTCAAAATGTCATGAATATCACAACAAAGATGAGGACAACAGTCTGAACAGTGTAAATACAAATCTTTTTTGGAAGCTGTCTGTTTTTGCTAGCACAAAGTTAAAAGTCATCGTAACTGAGGGTTTTAGCATATTGGCCTTGCTCTAACTACTGATCACACTAGAAACTGTAACTATGGTCCACTCAGAAACACAAACATGCCTGAGTTTTGCATATGCAACAGGGATTATCTAGACTACATAAGTCTCCTGAAGCAATGTAGACATATAAATTATCAAATAAAAACATCAAAAGTATGATGGTTAAAAAAAAGAAAATTTACATGAATTATTTTTCAACATGATCTCATTCTTTATCATTGCAATTTATTTAGTGATGAATAGTAATAATATAGATCAAACATTATACAATGAAATTTTCAAATCAATTTTCAGCTAACTATATATCAGGTTGTAGACGTTTCTCTGCCCAAGTATTTCTTTTAGTGAGTAAGTTAGACATTAAGGGTGTGTTTCTTAGGTATAAAAATCTTGCATACCGCAACTATATCCAACCCTGCGTTCCTCCAGACATTTGCCCTCCTCCCCATCCTGAGAGATGAGTCTCTGTCTATGCCTAAGTTAGAAGTACCATTCTCTACCACTTATATCTCTTCTCAGCAGCATGGAAATGATTCAGAATTTTCTTTATTTCTTGAACTTTCAGTACAACTATCAGACAGATCACTAGTTTCTCCTTCAGCCATGACAAGGAGAAATTTGATTACCAAAACATATCAGAGAGCAGAGTAAGATATATTCATGCTCTGGAGATTGGCAAATTAGGGATTATAAATTAAGACGTTTATGTACCTCCACTAAATTGCTGGAAAAAACCAGCATAGTATAAAGAAAAAGGCCCTAAACTTAATAAAAATGAACTTTTTTTCATCAAAATGCTTGTTATTAAGAGGAAAGTTCAAAGTATTTTAATTATTTTTAAAAATTGTTTAATTTAACACGTTCAAAATTTTGATAAAAAATCTTGTTTTGATTTTCATTAGTGGGTAACGAAATTGTTAAGAGAGTTTACAATGGAAAATGTAATATTATGTAGTTCAGTTTTTTTCCTGTGAAAAACACATTCTTGCAAGAATGAAATCTTTTCCGATCTTTTCACTATTACGTAGGCCCCTGCACATCAGTGGTGTTACCGCCTTGCTTGGGGTGATACGATTAAAAAAAAACAAAAAAACAATTGTTGCATTTTAATTATACTTTTTTAGGACTTATTCATAAATGAATAAAATTATTTTTTGAAACTATTATTTTTTAAAAATCTTGGTAAAATATTTTTTTCTTTACATTTCTTACTTATTCAGTTTAAAAGTTAGGTATCAAAAATGAGTGAAGGTACCTATCAAAGTAAATATTTTATTGTTGCCAATTCTAATTCTTACATGCTTCATTTTTTTTTTTTTTTTTTTTTTTTCCAGGCCTATTTTCTGGTAATTTTAATTTATAAAAATACCTTTTCTAAAATATGAATTTTTTTTTTTTTTTTTTTAATGAAATTCACCCCAACCAAGCTAGTAAAGCCACTAAAACACAAAGGGTTACTGAGTTTGAAAGAATTTTAAAAAAAGAAAACAGAAAACATTATGAAGGCATGAAAATAATAAAGTTATCAGGAAGATAGTAAATAATGATTGACATTGCATTTAAATTTTTGAATGTCAAAGTTGGTTGGAAAGCATGGAGCTGAAAGAGAGTTCCACAAATGAGAAGTACAAGAAAAAGAAATTGTTAGCATCAAACTTATGCTTACATCTCGCCAATTCAACTGTAAATTGATGAGACTGCGCTACCAAACTAGTACTGTAATGAAATTTATAAAGCTTAGGTTCCATAGCAAAGATCTCATCTGAACAATTACTTTGAAAGTATTTATAGAAAAGGCAGAGGGAAGCAGCTTCATGGCAGTGGGTAAGTGACTGAAGCCAAGATCAGTGCCTTTTGATAGTGAACCTTTTTTACTATTTACATTCGGAGAATTGTCCTCATCTTTGCTGTTGTCCCAATGTTTTGTTCATTGTAGTGTCTGGCCTGCTTCAAGTGGTGTTTGGGATTACCAGATGCTCTAAACTTTGATGTGCAGGTGGTGTAATGAATAATAACTCAGAAGTTAATTGGAGAACCGAGTTCGAATTCCATTCTGATTCGTTATATTCACTTGTGTGCAAATACTTTTGGAAAAGGTATAAATCTGCATTTACCTCGCTCCCATCTATGGATAAATTAGTAAGACTTGTATCACTAAATCATTATCTTGCTCCCACCCCACACACACACACACCAAATACTTACACTCTAAAAATATTTTCTTTAAATAATGTCCTGCAAAGGGTTGATAAGGCGTAGCTAACAATTCAATCAGTTCCTGGAGTGCTTAACAATATCTATTACGGAATTTCAAGTTGAATGCTTTATTTAATCTACAAGGGTAAATTGTTTTCATTTTGCTTATGTCTAGTGATGCCTCATTTTCATTTTTTGATTATTTCTTTTTTTTTTCTTTTTTTTTTAATTTATTTATTTATTTTTTGTACTGCGTAGTTATTGTTTGTCCTGTTTCCATTGAGTACTAACTCAGCTACCCAGACCAGGGATTGAACTTACAATTACTTTGTTGCTAAATTTTCAAACCACCACTGCACTTTAATCTATTAGTATTCTCAATACTTTTCATTCTGTATTTAAAATATTTCTGTACACAATGAATTAAAAATTGAAACTTGTCAAGGTTTTTTTTTCTTCTATAGCAGTAAACTAATTTGTTGTTCTTTCACAGATCATTTAAATTATTTTTCTAAGAAAAATTTAGATAAAAAGAAAGGAAATGATTTAAAAAAGATGCTAGAAAAATATCATTTTTCTCAGTGTTGACCTTCAGTTTCTCTAGCCTCTTTTGTTCTATATGTAAATATCTTCACTTCTTCCACTATCTCATATTTTCAACAAAACCAATAATCAATTGCGGAAGCAAAACAAATTCTACTATTTCTCTTTTTGCTGATCAATGCCAAGAAAACAGAATAAGATGATGGTCATTCACAAACTAAGCACTTTGGTATGTTAAATGATACAACAAAATTAGACAAATCTTCCACTTTGCATAATCTGAGACTTTGTAGGCAATTTTTGTCCTGTCTGTGAAATTTTAGCATTTAAAAATATTTTAATTCTTTTCATTGTAACATTTCAAATGATCCTACAGTTTCTTTGCTTTTACAAATAAATTTATTTAACACACATTTCCATATTTAATTGTTTTTTTTCCATTGAACTTTTTTATTAAATAAATGCCAATTAGATACTTAAATTTTTATTTTTATAATTTAATTTTTAACTTCTTTCAGCGAAATTTTAGTATTTGAAATATTTTGCTTGAATATAAGTAACTTATTTATACAGAGTGGATAAATAGTTGCATCCCAGACAATTGCATACCAGAACATTAGCGAACCTGGATAATTGTGTATATTTGGTAATTTTTTGAAGTTGTCATATTTTCTTAAGAGTTGCTAATTCCAAACTAACTTCTAATTATTCTAAAAAAGCAAAGATAGTTAACATAACAACTCTGTTATCAAAAATAAAACTGCAAATAACAGACTCATGGCAATATTAGATAATTATACTTTTGAAAACATGATGCATTTCTTAAACAGATAGCACACAACATTCATAACTTTTGATTAATTTGTGAAACTACAATAATTTTTAATTTTTTAAAAATATTTTTTGAACACTGCAATTGCATTTATAACAAAAATAAACTTAAATTTTATTTTATTCCTTTTTCTAAAAATTTATGGTAATTGCCTTTAAAGGCTTAAAAAAATTATTTGAGGTACCCAATTATCTAGTGATGCAAATCTCTGGTACATAACTGTCCTAGTACCTCATGCAGACACTGATTCAAATAAATAAAAAGATTTTACATTACTCATTTAATAATCTAATTTTGTACTACCATATATATATTCTTACTGTGATTTGGGGATCTCTACATTTTTTTATTCTAGTGTAAGAATCAGACCCCAATGTCTATCATTTTGAATCTAATGTAAAAAAAAAAAAAGTGGGTAACCAAATGACAGTCAAAAATGTCCAATGTTATACATTTTCTCCTTTGAAAAGTCCTCTTCTAATATTTTTTTGATGAGATCTTATGTGAAGTAGGAAGAAAAATATACCAAATACCAGTGATATAAGATTGCAACTGTCATTTGTTATATTTTGTTTTCGTCAATATAATCCTTAGTCTGAAGAAGTCCTTGCATAAGATGAAACATAACACAAGATTCTTTTCATTTTGTCTTTCAATTACTTCATTTTGATGAAGTAATTGAAACCAGCTTCTAACTCTGATGTGCACAATTGTTATGAGGCAACAGCTATCATTCTTGCAATATTAGTTATGACTCAGGTCATCATTGTATCCCCTCTTTTTTATTTTTTATTTTTTTATTTTATTTTATTTTTTTTTTTTGAGATAAAATTTTGAATATATATGTATGGTGGGATGCTTCTTATTTTTTATTCATGAAGTAAATGCAGAGATGCTGATAGGTATGCATCATGGATAAGAATAACAATGCAATGACCTAAAGTTTCTTATGAAAAGCGATACATTGCAAATATTCTTTCAAATACGTTTTATTAGGTTTTCCATTCTTTCTTTCACTTACTTTATCCTTTCATTGGGTGGTGCGATGTGTGGCTGACATAAAATAGACATCAATGTCACTTTACCAGAAACTTTCTCTCTTTCTTTTCTTTTTCTTTTTTTTTTTTTTTTTAAGTTTATTTGAAGCTCCTGAATTCATTGAAGTTTGCTGACTCTTAAAACTTTAAATACTGTTTTAAAATCTCTGTTCTGTCATAATTCTCAAAAAAAAAAAAACATAATTTCTTTATTGAAACTGTCTCATTAAGTGTAAATACTGTTTTGGTTTTTTTTTTTTAATTGATTAAGTTCTGTCAATTTAAGTAATTCAGCATGCTAAAAATGATTTTTGAGGCAATAGGAAAAAAAAATTAGCCTGTCACCCTACAGTTTAACATTAAAATTTATTAAACTTTAGTTGGGACCCATTGAATTTTCTGCAGATGCACCAAAATCACTACCTGTGGGTCACAGGGATTCATTACATATCCCTATCTATATCACTGTGAATGTTTGGCATATTTAGTCAATAAACAACTATCGGAAGTGCTTGCTTTTGAGAAATCAGCCAAGCTTTCTTTCAAAATCTTCTTGAGATTGTTAACACACTATTAGTAGTGTTACTTTACAATTCCAGTGGGAGGAGAGTGGAGAAGAAAGGCTGCCCAATTTTGTGGATGGCAGCCTACAAAAAGCTGTCCTATTTCTTTGGCATTAAGTGAACCAATATTAAAAGAATAAAGTGCTTCTTTCACCTGATTTTGATGGAACATTTTACTGCTAATGTTTTTCCCTGCTCTGGCAATATCATTGATACTTTGGCATTTTAGTATCCAAGGCACCAAATAGAATGAAACCAGATTCCCACATTTGATATTTCAGCTGTTTCTTTGAAAAAATTCAATTGTCATCTGATGGGAAGAGGGGTTCTTGAAACAGACTCAGAGAATCTCTTGGAAGTTAGATTTGCAGTGGGGGCATTGCTGCTGATGTAAAAATAAAAATGAAAGCTAGTTTTAAGAGGATCTAAAATATATAGAGAAAGTTTAAATTGTTTTATAGATTACCATTTGATATAAGAAAATAACAAATATTGTTGAATAGACAGCATAGGAAAATTTGTTTTATTTTTATTATTTACATTTGGATTACTCTTCTCGTCTTTGTCATTATCACAACATTTTAGCTGTTGTACTGTCCAGCCTTAATCAGGTATATATCAATCTGGATAGCCTACCAAGAATTCCGAGCTAAACACTGGGATGCTACTTGTACACAATTGGTTACGGAGTGTGAAAGTGAGAGAAAAGATTAAGTATAGGACAAAAGATGAGCAGTATTCATGAAGTTAGGTGCTTACCTAGATTGATATAGACTTGATGAAGGCTGGAATGTACAGTGGCCAAAAATTGTGATAACAATAACCAAGAGGAAGATAATAGTCTAAATAGGAACAGTGTAAATAATAACTCCTCATTCCACAAATTCAGACAGAAAAATTAAAATCAATTGTGTGATTGCAAAATATCAGCAAATTAATGAACCAGTACTTATCGTTCATACATCGTACAGGATTGAGGAAAGGTGAAAGATGAACAGGATTCAAGAAGATGGGGATTGACATTGCATTTAAATTTTTAAAGATTGTATTTATAAGGAAAGCAAGTAAGTAGAAGGGAGTTTCAGTCTAGAAGTGTGAGAAAAGATAATGTTTGAGTAGAAGTAGCAGTTGTTATTTTAGCCCTAAACTGTTGGGACCTAAATGCTAATCTAGGGACACAATATCAATAGACTTTTCTCATTTCCCTACACCTGTCTAGGGATATCTTATTTCTTTTAGCACTGCTCACTTATTGCTTGCTTTGTTTCCACTTAGTCCAACTATACACTGCCCATCCCAGGGATTGAACTCAGTTATTGTCACCAAATTCATGAATCATTGCTTTAATCCATTAGGATTTTGTCCCTAAGATGAGGATAAATAGTGTAAACAATGATAACTCCTTATCTCAGAAATCCTAACAAAATATTTTTATTTATAATTAAAAATTTGTTTTTAAAAATCCCATATTTTAGATTTCATTCTTTGAAAAGTCTTCTTCAGACTAATGTTCTATTAATGGAATCTTACGTATATGTAGGCTTACGGCCTATCACGTTGGATACACCGGTTCTCACTCAATCATCGAAGTTAAACAACGTTGAGCCTGGTCAGTACTTAGATGGGTGACCGTTTGGGAATACCAGGAGCTGTAAGCGTATAGTGACGGATGTGCGTTGTGGTACAGTGGATATCGGCTCGGAAAGAGAAATCGGTGAGTCGAGTTCGAATTCCAGTTGAATACCCTGCATTCACTTAAGCACTGGTACCCTTGGGAAAGGTATTAATCCATCCATTCCCTCCAGTTATAGGTTAAATAACAAAGGTAGGACTTGGGGACCCTGCTCTTAAAAACAAATCCCAATGAATCGTGAAAAGAAAAATGTTGTAAAAATAAAATAACCTTACCCCCCAAAAAATCACTGGTTATGACCTTAAAATGATCCCATAAGGATTGATAGGTCATTAAGCCTCAAAAACAAACAAACATACATATGTGTGGAGAAAAACACAAATTCCAGTAATGTATGATTGCAACAAAATTTGTTATACCTTATCTCCCCCTCCACTCAACATAAATAAAATTCCATCGATAAAATCATTAGTTTAAAGAAGTCTTTCTTGCATAGCATGAAACATAGCAGGATTTATTTCATTTTGTCTTTCAGTTACTTCTGTGCCCCCCCCCACTACATACATATATATATATATATATATATATATATATATATATATGATGAAAATCTAGTTTTGAGATATACTATATTTATGGGTTAAAGTACTCAATATCAGAGATAATAAATATAAAAGTGGACATGCTGTTTCATGCTGACATGATGATTACATTTAAGCATGAAACAGACTGTCACTGCCACTGGATGTTGACCCCAATGTCTACTTAGACTGTAGATTGTTCTCATTTTAGGAGTCTTCAAGAACATATGGCCCAGTGGATAAAAGTGTTGGTTAGATCCAGTGACTTGATCCAAAGAGTTTTGAGTTCAGTATCGGGCTACAGCTGTGGTGAACAAAACCATAGGGAGTTGAAATAAATGGCATCCAAAAGTGGCATGATTTGTGGAATGAGAAGAATCTACCCCAGTGATCGAAATAAAGGATTCAGTTCCAAATTCCAATCACCTGAGAAAGATCAAAATGTACAATGGCCAAAACATCGTAAATATGGACATCAAGATGAGGACAACAGTCCAAACAATGTAAATAATACCTCATCTCAGAAATATATATATATATATATATATATATATATATATATACACACACACACACATACAGTCTATTAGAAATTCTATAGCCTAATAATGGGAAAAACATATTACATAATAAATATTTCTTTCTTATTCAGCTTCTGTGTCAGTGCACTTAACTAAATGCTGCTCAAATAAACTCATAGATTGAACATTATGTAATGAAAATTTCAGATCTAAATTCAGTTAATTTGTTTTATTATACTACATTGATCCAACTCTTGTGTATGCATGTGTGAGATATATATTAGACATTAATAGCTTTCTGATAGTAAGCTCATGATAAAAAGAACAAATGTGTCTTCTCATAGTTTGTTTCCCACCCAACTTATTAGGCCAACTCAATTGCTAACTTCCTGCCTCAAGAATGATCGAGAGGAGGATAGATGCTGGGCGTCATGGCTTCAGCCATTCCAGGATTTCATTACAGTGCAACAATTTGTTCTCTCTTTTCCTCAAATTCCAAAGATTTAACTGCGCAAAGATGAGTCATATATATATATATATATATATATACACACACACACACACACACACACACACACACACACAAAAGTTTTAGGAGGTTGAGATTTGTTGATAGGTGACACAGCAAGCATTTCTGAAAAATACAAGATATAATATTCCATAATTTCTCAGATGTAATACCTAATGTTTTTTTTCAGTAAATATTAGGAAAATTAATGACAAAGTGATAAAATACAGACCTAGGTAATAATTACACTGATATAACTACACATGTGTACAAAGTAGAGAGGTGGCTGAAATTTTAAACTTTTAAATTTTATTTTTTCATGTTTAGTTATACAGTCTAGCCAAATTTATTTAGTTTCTTTTTCTTTTTGTCTGTATTTTTATCATTTTTGTCATTATTCAAATTGTGATAAGAGAAGACAAATTTATGAGTTTAATAAAATTAAACTCACAAATTTATCTTTACCTACCCTGATGATGACAACTTAAAAAAATCGAAAGCTCAGATTATAGTATTTTCACTTTTTCTTCCGAAATGAACTTTGTACAATTCTTGATGAATTTCCTCCCTGTTTCAGAAGGATTATTTGTAATTTAGAAAAGTCAATCATTAAAACTAGTAGAATTTTTCTGTTTTCAATAGTATTTGCCTTCAAGAACAATTACTACCTAAATACACAGATCCCTCTCATTTGTTAATTGATTATTCTTCTCTGCACCATGTTCATTTAAGACATTCGCAATCATGGCTCTCCACAATTTCACATCCTTTGTCACTCTTTGTAAATTTTTTCTTCTGTTATCTCTTCTTAATCTTACTCTATCATCCATTTACTGAAACTCACTAGGTAGGTTATGCATTGTTTTTCTTTCCTTCAATCTGTTCTGTGAGTATCAAATTTTCCAAGCCCTCTTTCCTCATTACATGCCTTTAAAAGTTTAAACTATCTTAAGTATAAATGTCCTTTTTTTTGTTTTCTCCTAAACTTTGTTTTTGCTTACATGTTTAGTCCATGATATTCTCAGCATCCTTCTGTAGGACTACACTTCTAATCCTTCAAGTTTCTTCATCTGTGAGAAAATTGTCCCATATTTACTGCCATACAGAGGGACTGATACTACATAGCAGTTCATTACTCTTTTTTTTTTGTTTCTAATGAAATGTTTCTGTTTCTTAATACTTTACTTAGCTTTTGAAAGGCAAATTGACTATTACGTTGAAGTAATTTATTTTACACACACACATACATATATATATATATGTACATGTGTGTTTATATGTTTGTTTTATGAAAATTACATTTTTCCTGTTTGCATATAAATTGTTGAATTTGACGGAAAACTCTCTAAAGTTCATAAAGTTATATCATAGAGACCTTTTTTATTCACTTCATCCTATCATTTTTAGTAACTCAACATTTCTAATTAAAATGTTTGTGTGATTTCTAGCTATATGCACCATGATATCACATAAAATATCACAGCACATGTATTTAAATGAAAGCTATATGCACCATGATATTACATAAAATATCACAGCGCATGTATTTAAATGAAAGCTATATGCACCATGATATTACATAAAATATCACAGCGCATGTATTTAAATGAAAGCTATATGCACCATAATATCACTTACATAAAATATCACAGCACATGTATTTAAATGAAAGCTATATGCACCATGATATTACATAAAATATCACAGCACATGTATTTAAATGAAAGCTATATGCACCATGATATTACATAAAATATCACAGCGCATGTATTTAAATGAAAGCTATATGCACCATGATATCACTTACATAAAATATCACAGCACATGTATTTAAATGAAAGCTATATGCACCATGATATCACTTACATAAAATATCACAGCACATGTATTTAAATGAAAGCTGTTGCGTTTAGAACTTCTACATTTAAAAACATGGATTTATATAACATGGTCAGGTGGAGTAGTGGATAACAACTCAGAATGAGAAATTAGAATCCCAAGTTCAAATTTCAGTTGATTTCATTATAATCACTTATATGCAAATACTCTTGGGCAAGGTATGAATCCATCTCTTCTCCCTCCAGCTATGGATTAAATAGCAGGACTGACTTGGTTCTAGCCTTGGTTAGCAAATTGTCTATGAGGAAAACTCTAAATTTAAAATCAAAGTCAGTTCATTGAATATAAGTAGTGGATTATAAAACAAATTGAAGATGATGATATAAGAAGCAAAATTTAACAGAACGAGAAACCCATTAATTTGCTAGCAAAGTAAGATTAAAAGAAAAATTATTCCTTATTTTTCATTTTGTTTCAATAAATAGTTTATTTACTTATAAAAGTACACAAAGTATCTGCCCAGTCTCGATAGTTCAAAAGTGTCTCATGCCACACACATTGTAGAGAACCATTCTCATTCCTTTGTATTCTATTTGTGAGATGTAAGTTCCACTCAAGTGAGTATTTCTCATAAACTGCTGCTTTGTCGGATCAACTTCCAAGAGGATGCTTCTCTGGTCACTACAACCTTAACTTCATCAAGTCAAGGCATTATCTTCCCACATCAGTATAAACTGTGCCTCTTACTCTGTAACCCTCTACCTCAAATGGCTCTTGAGCCTTGTACAGAGTGAATATTGTTGTAAACAAAAAACAGTATATAAACAAACCAAAATTATATATTTATAAAAATTAAGTCCTGTTTATTTGATGTGTATAAAGCGCTGTTCATAACTATAACCAAAAAATTTAACTCTTAAGTTACACATGTACCAATTTAACTCTAAGTAACATACATACTCATCAATATTTGTACAAGAAAATGGTTTTGTTAATGTTGCACATTCTAAAATTGTTTACAATTGCAATTGGAGTTTTATTTTTTCTGCTAATACAATTGTGAATTTTTTTTAATTCTATCTTTAGACACCTTATTTGCTGGCTATTGCAATTCTTCTCAAAAAAAAAATCTGTGATTGCATATTTAAAATGTAAACAAATCCACAAATTTAAAACTTAATAATAGTGCCAAAAAATTGTTGTGTTAAAATGAGAATGTCTCCTATTTTAAATCTCCTTGACAGCCAACACAACGTCCTCCTTCCAAGCCACCATACCACTCACATTGTAGCAAGCCATTCTCATTTTCTTCATATTCCATTGGTGAGATGTCAGTTCCACTTTGTGCAACTTCTTCCTATGAACTGCTGCTGCTTTGTAGAACTCCCAAGATGATGCTTTCCTCTAATCACTACAATCTTAACCCGATCAAGTCTAGATGTCATCTGTTATTTTTCCCACATATCCTGATAGACAGTGTCCCTTACTATGTAATTTCTGTCTTGAGTGGCTCTTGGTCTTGGTCTCAGACTGAACATTATGGTTAAAAAAAAGTTTCTGATTAATTAAATATAGTATTTAAAAGTGAAAAGCAATTTTTTTATTTTTTTTATAAACAAATTTAATTTTACTTTTAATTAGATTTTTTTCTCAGGACCATGTTTTTGGAATGAAAATTTGCTCATGCATCACCAACTTTTATGTGATAAAAATTACATTGAAAAGTCAAAACGGAGAGGTTTTAAAGGTAGATAAATGCAGATTTGATGTTGGAACATTATCATTGATAACTCTCTCTTCCAATTTGCACACACTAGTTACTACATTGATACTTGATATAATGCAAAAATATCACAATTATAAAATCAATAACTATTTATACTGGGACTCCTGCCTGTTACAAATAATCCATAATAATTTGAATTTGAAATCCTTTATTTTTGGCATATGAATTTCTTAAACTGTTTCTAAATCTTTGATTGAAAAACAATCATTCTGCCTCACCTGCTCTTCTCTTCCATCACACCTATAAGGCATGCCACACATTTAGGAACCACTGATTTAGAAAATATTTTGTCCTGATCATATATCAGTTAAACTTCATACTGGATACTTGCTTTGGCAATTATGTCTCTTTTGTGACATGACTGACTAGGCAGAAGATTTTCCCATAATAGGTTGGTATTTCTTTCTGTGGTAGACTAGTTGCCAACTAAGGTTATAGAACCTAATCTGTCCTGCTATTTATACCATATCTGGAGGGAGAAGAGATGGATTCATACCTTTCCCAAGGGTATTTGCACATAAGTGAAAGTGACAAATTCAACTGGAATTCGGACACATCTCTCCATTTTCTCATTTGAAGCTGATATCCATTTCACCACAAACTTACAAAATTAAAAAAACCTCAAAATTAAGTTTAGATTATCATGTTTAATCTAAACCCTCCTTATAATGTCTACAAATAATGAAGTTTCTTTTTTTTTACTTTACCTCCATATGACTCAAATTTTATTGCAAGCTTTTTCATCATAAAATCAGATAAAATTATAGATAAGTTTCACACATGAAGCTGCTTCCTAAACCTAGGTGATGAGTTTGAACAAATTTCTCTTAAATGTGGATCTCGATCCCAAAAGTTTGAGAAGACTTGGTTTGCAAGATGACGTCAATAAACATGAAACTGTCAATTAAATTGAGCAAGCAAGTTTTATTTTCTGAATTACTTTGTTTTAGCAATGTTTTTATATATCTGTTAATATTAACATTTCTTTAAATGCAGTTCTCAGATGTATGTGTGTGTGCGTGCCTGCATTAGTTTGTGAGTCTTTGTATATAAGTGCTTCATTTTGACCCTCCCTATTGGTCTGCTCATTTCTGACTCATATACAGGTTTGGGTGGGGTTCATTTAAGACAGGGTAACTCTTGTAATTTAGGAAGGTCATTTTTCAAAAGAGAAACAAACACTTTACACTGTTTCATGTTTGTTTGTTTTTTAATGCAGTTTACTTTGTTGCTTCTTTCCAATTCTTTGCTGTTTTGAGTGGAATAAGCTTCCTTTTGGTGCCTATATTTTTTATAAATATAGGGTGTTCCATTAAAACGGATTGAAGTAGGCAGTAAATAAAACAGTGTTATTGGTAAAATTTTATTAATTTCACTAGTAGATCATGTTATTTGTGTAATGGCACTTATGGCCAAAATTGAATGCTATGGATGTCGACCATTTGTGGTTCCAACAGCACAGCACCAAATACCACATGGCTAATGCAACAATGGCTTTATTGAATGAGAAGTTCCCAGGTATCATCATCTCTTGAAACAGTGATGTCAAATTGGCCATCATGATCATGCGACTTGATACCTTTAGATTTCTTTCTTTGGCTCATCTCAAAAGTAAGGTCTATGTTAACAAGCCAACAGCAATTCAACAGCTGAAGGATGAGATAAAACCTTTTTGGTGAGATTGAGGAGCAACTATACAGAGACATCATCAAAAACTTTGACCATCCAGTAGAGGTGTGCTGCTGAAGCCTTAGCAGACATTTGGGTGATATTATTTTTCACGCATAATTGCCATGACTCAAATAACATGATCCAAAAGTGAAATCAATAAAATTTCACCAATAACACTGTTTTGTTTACTTCTAACTTCGATCAGACTTAATAAAATGCCCTATATTACTCTCTTATGCAAAGAATTTCCTCATTTTCCCATATTCATCAAATATCTGTGTTCATTGTTTTGGTAAGACTAGCATGAGAAGAATTATAAGCTCAATTTTTATTAAAGTTATATTACTCTCTGCTTGGGTCATGATAGGAGGTCATCTTCTGATGAAGAACAGTGGAGAAATTTTGAAAATAACTATAAAAAAATAAAACAAAAAACATGTAAGTATAATGAAGTCTGTGTTCCAATTAAATGATAGCTCGTGCTGATTAAAGCAGGTCACTTTTGGAACCCTGGCACTCAATTTGAATGTTGGGGAACATGACAGATAATGACACAATTTTATTTTTCCAAGTCCTTGCCACTTTTTTGAGAAAACGATTTTAAAGATTACATTTTGTTTCAAAATCATAGATTTGGAATTTCATTCCAGTGATCAGTGAAAACTTTATAAAATTTGTAATTTACTAAAGCTTTACAAATTGTATATAGACAAGATACATAACACAAGCACATTATTAGTAAATCATTGTGCCATCAAATAAGACCTTCATTTATTTCAAATTGAACTTATACTGAAAAATTTAGTTATATTATGATGTCATATACAGTGCAGTACTTTTTAGTGCAATTTTCAATAAACAATGCAAATTTAAAACATTTTCTCTTATCAATTGTGACCAGCAGTATTATAGCCTTATATACACTTTTATCTATTTTTTGTTTTTATTAATTATGATCTATCAAATGATCTAACAAATCTTATTCATTGAGTAGCCTTTTTTGTAATCTTTTACAATTTTTTTTACACAGCTTTTAGTTATCAAATAAAGTATTAAAAAATTGCACATTTTGATTGTGATGTTTCATAATCAGAATTCTGGTTTGAATACATTTTCCATTCAATGTATCTAATACAAAAGATTAACTTTATTTGGATTTATTCTTAAAATCCTCAAATTTGAAGTTGGTTTGTAAGTAAAAACCTGCAAAAATTAGGTATTTCTGTAAATTTTATTCATGTGCATTGTGATAAAGTGGATATCAGCTTAGAATGAGAAATCGGAGAACCGAGTTCAAATTCCAGTCGAATTTGTTTCATTCACTTACACGCAAATACCTTTTGGGAAAGGTATAAATCCATCTCTTCTCCTTCCAGCTATGAGTTGAAGAGCTGGACAGATTGGGTTCCATAGCCTTGATTGGCAATCTACTTCAGAAAGTAATGGTAATCTACTGCAGAAAGATTTTCTGTCCAGTCAGTCATGGATCGAAAAAGACATGATGTCTAAGCATGTATCACATATGGTACTTGACTGACTTATCACTTAAAAAAATAATCCTCATCCCCCCCTCCGTCATCTCAATATAAAAAACAAATAAAAGCTAGATAATAGGTCAACTTGTAATAACAGGTCAATGATGCTGATAAGTTTTTAATGTGGTAAGTCCCCAGGACACATAGGTGGTGATTGGTGATTTGGGTGCACTCCTGTGAAATTCACTGGGTCCCAAATAAAGCTTCTTAATAAATTGTGTTAAACTGCAGGGCTACAGACTGTTTTTTTTTTTGTTTATCATCTCAAAAAAAAAACAATTTTAATCATGTTGAATCACTTGAATTTACAGAACAGTACACTTAATCAAAATTCAATTAAGAAAGTATATTTTTTGAGAATTATCACAAAAAGTTTAAATTGACAGAACAAAGTTACAAAAGTCGTTTTGTTACTTTTTTGATTTTTCAATTGAATAAGTAGATTTTAAACAAAAATAGTATTTAAAGTAATGATCAGCAAATTTCAATGAGTTCAAGCACTTCAAATAAATTAAAAAATTATTTCTGGTAAGGTGACATAAATGCCACCCACTCATCCCACTGACCAAGAGAGGAAGAAAGAATAGAAGAATAAGTGAAGGAGAGTAAAATACAGAGAGAAAGAAGTGAAAGAGTAAATAGAGAGGGAGTGAGTAAAACAGAGAAAGAGTAAAACAGAGAAGAGTGAAAGAGAGTAAAACAGAGAAGGTGAAAGAGTAAAGAAAACAGAGAAAGAGTGAGTAAAACAGAGAGAGAGTGAAAGGAAACAGAGAAAGACAGAAAGGCAAAACAAGGAGAGAGAAAGAGAGTAAAACAGAGAAATCGAGAGTAAGAAACAGAGAAATCGAGAGTAAAACAGAGAAATCGAGAGTAAGACAAAATCGAGAGTAAAACAGAGAGAGAGAGAGTAAAGCAGAGAAATCGAGAGTAAAACAGAGAAAGGGAGAGAGTAAACAGAGAGAAATCGAGAGAGTAAAACAGAGAGAGAAAGAAAGAGTAAAACAGAGAAAGGTGAAAGAGAGTAAGACAGAGAGAAAGACAGAAAGAGAGTAAAACAGAGAGAAAGAGTGAGTAAAACAGAGAAAGAGTGAGTAAAACAGAGAAAGACAGAAAGAGTAAAACAGAGAGAGAGTGAGTAAAACAGAGGGAGAGAGAGAGTGAGTAAAACAGAGAGAGAGTGAGTAAAACAGAGAGAAAGAGTGAAAGAGTAAGACAGAGAGAGAGAGACAGAGAGAGTAAACAGAGAGAAACGTGAAAGAGTAAACAGAGAGAAACGTGAAAGAGTAAAACAGAGAAGCGTGAAAGAGTAAAACAGAGAAAACGAGTAAAGCAAGGAGAAGCGTGAAAGAGTAAAACAGAGACGTGAAAGAGAGTAAAGAAACAGAGAGAAAGCATGAAAGAGTAAAACAGAAGGAGAAACAGAAAGAGTAAAACAGAGAGAGAAAGAAACAAAACGAGCGAGAGTAAAACAGAGAAATCGAGAGTAAAACAGAGAAAGCAAGAAAGAAATCGAGAGAGAGCGAGCGAGAGTAAACAGAGAAAGCATGAAAGAGTAAAGCAAGCATGAAAGGAAGCAAGCAAGGAGAAATCGAGAGTAAACAGAGAAAGAAATCGAGAGAAAGCATGAAAGAGTAAAACAGAGAAATCGAGCGAGAGTAAAAAAACAAGGAGAAATCGAGCGAGAGTAAAGCAAGAAATCGAGAGTAAGAAACAGAGAAAGAAATCGAGAAAGAGTAAAACAGAAGGAGAAATCGAGAGTAAAGCAAGCATGAAAGAGTAAAACAGAGAGAGAGAAAGAGAGTAAAACAGAGAAACGTGAAAGAGTAAAACAGAGAGAAGGCGTGAAAGAGTAAAACAGAGAGAGAGAGACAGAAAGAGTAAAACAGAGGGAGAAGCGTGAAAGAGTAAAACAGAGGGAGAGACGTGAAAGAGAGTAAAACAGAGGAGAGAGAGAGAGACAGAAGAAGGTAAAACAGAGGGAGAAGCGTGAAAGGTAAAACAGAGAGAGAAATCGAGAGTAAAACAGAGAAATCGAGCGAGAGAGAGAGAGTAAAACAGAGAGAGAAAGAGTAAAACAGAGAGGAAAGCATGAAAGAGAGTAAGACAGGCAGAAAGAGAGAGAGTAAAACAGAGGGAGGGCGTGAAAGAGTAAAACAGAGAAGGAGAAAAATCGAGAGAGCGAGCGAGAGTAAGAAACAGAGAGAGAAAGAAATTAAAACAGAGAGAGAGAAAGAGTAAAACAGAGAGAGAAATCGAGAGTAAACAGAGAAAATCGAGAGTAAAACAGAGAAATCGAGAGTAAAACAGAGAAGGTGAAAGAGTAAAACAGAGAGAGAGAAAGAGAGTAAAGCAGAGAGAGAGTGAAAGAGAGTAAAACAGAGGGAGAAAGAGAGTGAAAGAGTAAAACAGAGAAAGAGTGAAAGAGAGTAAAACAGGGAGAAAGAGATAGAAAGAGAGTAAAACAGAAGGAGAAAGAGTGAAAGAGTAAAACAGAGAAGAGTGAAAGAGTAAAACAGAGGGAGAAGAGTGAAGGTAGAAACAGAGGAGAAAGTGAAAGAGTAAAACAGAAGGAGAAGAGTGAAAGAGTAAAACAGAGGAGAAGAGTGAAGAGTAAAACAGAGAAAGTGAAAGAGTAAAACAGAGGAGAAGAGTGAAAAGTTAAGTGAAAGAAATGAAGAGCTAGTAAAAAGTATTTGAAAGAATATGTGCTATATATCACTTGTCATGGGACACTTTATTTGCATCCCTGAGACACAGATGGGAAAACCACTGCTTCCTTTGAGACTTTTATGCATCCAGGAAGGACACAAGGCATACACATATCAGCATTTCTGCCAGGTAGTTTTACATTGATAAAATATTTTTGATTACAAAGAAACTGTTCTTTTAAAGGATCATTTTAAATAAAATGACAAGCATTTGAAAAGCATTAGCAAAGAGATGTTGGCCTGTTGCTGAATTTGTAGTATGTCACTGTGGTAGTATGATACAAATGGCTGTTCCTAATAAATGGAACTGACTGCATAATCCCACACTCTAATTTCTGCAAGGTGTGTCCACAATGTAACCAGATTCACTCTGGCACATCAAAGAATAAACAAAACAAATGTTATGTAGAGAAAGTAACCCTATCCTTGCATCGAAGGAAAAGTCATCCTAATATTAAGCACCAAGTACAAATTCATTGCCAGTAGATCAAATTTAGTACAATTGCTAACTATTGCTCTCTATACTGATGTACCAAAAAGTCATGGAATAGCAGTACACTGAGTACAGGGTGACTCAAAAGTGGGTATTTATAGATACCTGTAGCTTGCAACTTTAAAAATAAGAGATTTTATATATAATGAGGTTGTGTAAATGGACTGGCAGAGATAGAGGAAAAAACAATACTTTGTGGCTACAAAGGATAGAAGAACCTTTATAACCAATATTCTGAAGGGACTCAACACATAAAAGAAGGTAACAAGTATAGGTTTTTAAAAGCAAATCTGCTAATAATTATTAAAGGCTTTTGAAAAGTAAACATTTTTTTATAAGAAGGGAGTAACAGATGTAAAAGTAAAAATATATTTTACCAAAACTTTCTAAAAAATGAAAAAATAAAAAAAAACTTTTAAAAATAATTTCATTAATTTGTGAATAAGTTCTGAAAGTTTCATAAAATCCGACAATTATTTGATTTTTGCAAGAATTTCCAAACCTGTGTATTTTTTACTGCAAAAAAGATGCAAAATTTGTCATTTTAAAGTAAAAAAAAAAAAACACACACACACACACAAGCTGCTTGTGACAAGCAAAAAACCAGATTTTTAAAATTTTGAATGTTCTCAGGATGAGAAAAATGTAGAATACTCAAAAAAACAATTTTGCTCTTTCCTCTTAATAATAAAGATCTTGATAATAAAACTTAGTTTTTGTGAAGTTTGGGACATGTTTTTCGTCATATGCCATTTTTCAGCAAATTTGTGAACATTCCTACTTTTGCCTATAAAAATACCTTTTGTAAACAAATGTTATCAACACCGGCCTACTTTGTTTTGATTTTTATCATCTATTGTGCTAAGCGTATTTGCTGTGTCACTCTTTCAAATAAGAGGTTTTAAGCCTAGTTCAAAAAAAAAAATATATTCTGAGAGCATGTACTTGTGTATACTATGACCTCCCACTTCTTGCTCTTAATTTTCATTCAAAATTTCTCATAAGGTGATGGGTATTCCTTGAAACCATGCAAAATGAAAGGGGGCATCTCAGCTTGTAGATTGCATCTTAAAATAGGAGATATTAAAAGTTATATAACTGTCTTTAAAATCTGTATTTTTCGTGTTGATAAAGATGCCTCAAGAAAAATTATGCAAACATGTTTATCGGGTGTGAGTTGTTTATAGGAGGCTGAAACGTTATCGTCTCAAAGCATCTTCAGTGGAATCACTTCGAAAATATTTGCCCTTTATAGCATCTATCTTCTACGCACTTGTTTTTCTCTAAAAGCTTTTTTTAATGCTTTCTTGTCTCTTAAGAAAGTTATTTCAAAGATGCTTAGAGGGAGTTTATCATTTAGATAAGAAGCAGCATTTTACTTAAATTTAAATCCAGTAAAAAGCACAATGTTATTCCCAAGCAAGTGTATGCTTTCTTTACTTACACTGGTTACCTTCTTATATACAAAAATACAAACAGATGCACTTGTTTGCTAAATATTCTTTCTTATCACGTGATCAGTACGTGAACATTACTTACATGTTTCTTATCTTTGTTGCTTGGTTGAAAATGTTAAAAGAAACAAAAAAAAATCTATGACCTGATGAATTGATAATGAATGACTCTGAGAAAAGTGTGTAATATTTGTACCTAGTATGTTTTGGATAATAATTAAGAGATACAAATATTAACCTGTTAAAACAAACTTTATTTAACTTCATCTAAATTCTTGTGTGAGTCCCTCGTGGCTGGCTAAAATGTGGTGGCTGCTGGCAGGAGTAGCAGTGTGGCTGGTGTGAAATTTTTGAGGAACTAAAAAAAACTGAACTGCTACTAATTGTTGGTCAGTAGGGATGGGCCAGAGAGAGAAAGAGATTTCTGGGATAATAGTTCTTGACCTAGGTGGAAGCACCTGGAGAAGAGGAGGGAGAAGAAGACAGTTATGTTTAGCTAGTATTATTTCTGACCTCTAGTAAGGGGGTACTACAAGTGTTTGTAAGCATGGCTCAAGGTTAACACCATTTTGGGGCCCAAGAGAATGTTAATTTGGAATGACTGATTCAGGGTTTTTTGTTTTGTTTTGACAATGCTGGGATGATAAAAAAATTAATTCTATTATATTCTTTTTAAAAATAACTAATAATATCTCGATTTCTCTCTCTCACTCTTGCTCACTTGGAGAGCCAAGTTCCAATCCCAGTTGGGTTCATTATATTTACTTACATGCAGATACTCTTGAGAACAGTATGAATCAACTTCTCCCCCAGCTATAGGTTAATTAGTAGGGCTTGTGTTATCAAACCATTGTTCTTGCCAAAGAATTCCTACAATTGAAAGATATTTCATGGCTTTAAATAACCTGCAAATGCTTAAGCTGTATAAAACAAAAAAAATCTCTCTCTCTCACTCTCTCTAATACACACACACACACACACACACACACACACACACACACATTAAGTGCTTCGTATAAAATTAGTAAATGAAATTTTGTATTATTTATCTCTAGTAGATAGATTTGCTTATCATCCAGTTCACACTCCTCAGTCTTTTGAAAAAGAGTAGAAGTTTATCTCTTGATTCCTTTTAAAGTCTTTTTCATTTTCATTCACTCCTCGTGGCTTCTTGAATCTTAGTAACCTTATTATCTTGCTTGGGGTGAATTGATTAAAAAAAAAATAAAAAAACATGTAAAAAGACATTAATATCAAATTGTAAGAAGGTGGAAAATTTGCATAGGTGCATTAATATATCCAGTTCAGCAGTAACTGAATTTTTGATTAAATAACCAGTAGTATACTAGGTCATATACATTAAGTCCTACCAACCATCTCTTTATAAGTAGGAGGAATGGTTGGTAAGCTTAATGATAATTTGTCTTTTAATTTTTTGTTTTGCATATAACATTAGTCTGTCATATATTTGTATATTTTTAGCCACTGTGCACCTTTTGTTGTCTTCAATTTTTGCTCTGATGAGAAAGGACTGATAAATTGTTTTAGCTGTTTTTGATCATTATATTTCAGTATTACCAATTTATTGTAATTTTTTTTAATCAAATTTATCCCAAGCAAGGCAGTAAAGCCACTAAGACACAATAAGTTACTGGGTGTGAAAGAATTAGAAAACAGAAACATTATTAAGGAGCAAGAACAATAGAAGAGTAATAAGTAAGACAGTAAATAACAACTGACATTGTGTTCAAATTGTTGAAGATCAAAGTTGGCTGAAAAGCATGGAACCTGAAAAGAAAGGAGTTCCACAAGTGAGAAGTGTGAGAAAAGAAGCTGTTAGCATAGAACTTGTGGTTACATCTAGCCAACTCAACTGTAAATTGACAAGCATATTTTTTTGTAATGAGTGTCCTTTTAATGTCTGCTTTTATTGTTCTGAACATCAAGAAAAGACTAAAGTACATGTAATGTGAAAGGAAGACTTGGAAAATCTAATACTCACAGGACAGATAGAAAGACAGACAGGGGAAAGCAATGCATGATGGGCTTGAATAAATGGATAGTACAGCAGGGTTTAGGAGGAGTAACAAGAGAAAGAGTGTAAAGAACAAAAAGGGATCGGGAGATGTGGAAGACCATGATTGCCTATGTCCCAACAGGATATGGTACATAAAACAAGTAGAATTATAAGAACTAATTTTACTTTATAAAAGCAAGAAAATTGTGTGTCTATATATATATATATATATATATATATATATATAATTTTTTTTTTTTTTTTTTTTTTTTTGTTAGTCAATTTTAAGAGAAACTTAAATGTTGTTTCTTAATGGTCCATTCATGTTATGTTTTCTGGTTATTATAAACTAAATTAAAATATTCACTTGCTTCATGCAAATCTCCTTTCATGGCCTTCCTACTTGGAAAAATGATCTAGGTCAAAGCAGTGACCAAATAGTAGAGTAGTCTCTGCTGGGCATGGAAACCCCAGTTTAAACATTGAATAAAAATTTATTTCCTAGATAGATATTTTAATTTTTTATTTTGCTGCTAACAACTGTAACAAAAAAAAACAAACAAAGAAACAAGACTTTTTTTTTCCTTTTTCCAGGGTGATTAAAGTGGTTTTTTCAAAATTGTTCCAGGCTCATAGTGAAAGCAATTTGTCTGACGCCCCACCTATAAGAAAATTTTATTAATATACACACAGTAATTTATATTAAGAAATATTTCCATTAAATCTTAACTGGAGACGATGGCAATTGTAACTTATGCCAGTGATTACCATCAAAATTGACTTGAAAAATGTAGAAGGAATTCATAAACAGAAAGCTGTATAACAGATGTTCTTTCACAAGTTCCATAACTTATTAGAATCATAAGCACAACTTGTGTATTGCAGTGGTGTGTCTTGGGCAAAGTTACCTGATGTAACTCATTCCTCTTCAGGCTGGATTTGAATTCAGTTTTCCTTTTCTCAGATCGGTTATCACAGCTATTGTAACCCACAACTAGTGGAAGATTGATTAATGCTATTTACAAAATCATTAGCATAAAGCAAGAAATGCAAAACGAAAAGGAGTGGGAATTAAATTCAGCCCTGATAACTGTTACACTACCCATACCTTCATTACATTGAAAAATTTGTGCATGAAAAATAATTCTTAAAATTATATTAAACCTGGAAAAGTAAAAGGACAAGATATTCTAGTGGAGTAAAAAAAAAAAAGAAATTTGTTACTTAAAATATTGCAGCTAAAAATAAAATTTAAATGCAATATTTTAAGTAAGAAATTTCTTAAATTTTTACTTCACTAGAATATCTTGTCCTTTACTTTTCCAGGTTTAATATAATCTTAAGAATATTACTTTTTCATGCACGCATTTTTCCATGTAATCTATGATTTTCTAGGCATTGCTATTAATTTAATTTAAATTTAATGCTGAAAACTGCATTCAAAAATATTAAAAAGAAAAAAGTTTATATGCAATTGATTAAAAAAAGCAAAAAATGATTATTTATAATTATTTCTGATAAAATGATAAAAGATATCATCAGAATTTAAATGTTGAAAACTGCATGCAAAAATATTAAATGGAAAACATGAAGAGTAAAATTTATTATTAGAAGCGTTAGTCACTCACTCACTTATGTAGTTAGTTTCCCTTTTCGGACTTCACATATTTTGATGTAACTTTTTTTCTATTGAACCTAAATTCAAAACATTTTCTTCAAAATGTAGCTAAGGAGGTATCCTATCTAACTCTGTAAACTGTTTGAAATTTGGTTGAAAACTGAATTAGTGGTAAAGCTTGAAACTGCCTAGATTCACTTGGATTGAACTTAAGAAATATTCGACCACTTAGTGATATACCAGACACAACTAAATATATATTGTCTACTTTCAGAAAAATATAAGAACTTTTAGTTTTATATATGATTTTAGATGAACTGATTTTAGCTGCATAGTACCCTACCATTCTTATACAGAGAATAAATTTGAGTTTTCCTATTTTTTAACAATGTTCCACTATTCACTGATATTATTTCAGACAGTATCTTTCAGGTGTATGTAGATATGTATACCACTGATTTCACAATTATGGGTCTGACTATTACCAAGAAATTATTTTTTATCCTTTTCTGTAAGTCAGATTTCTCCTTTTTGTGATAAGACTTTGATAGGCTGTAGATAAGGAGAGAACCACAAATGTCTTACCTCTTGGTCAGTTGTTAAAACTACTTAACTAATCAGTCACTTTTTGTACATTCCCATTGATAATAGTTGCTTTTTGGACATACACCTGGATAAGTAACTTCTACATGCATGTGGTAACAGTCCTTTTTTTTTTTTTTTCCTCAACATCTGGATTGACATGGGTCACTTTCTGTACATCTGTGTTTGCAACAAGGTGCTTTCTACACATAAGTGTTTACGACTCATCACTTTCAGTGTTTTTGTGTTAACAATGGTTTGCATTTTTTTTTATTCACATTAATAAAGTGGTTTGAATTTCTTAGATGAAGCATTATCATTGTTTATTTTTTGAATAGTGATCTTTCAGGACAACATATAAATTGTTGATTGTACAAAATAAAGACTAGTTTAAAATGTGAAATGAGGTATTAAAATATTTATTAAAGAACGCAAAACACTCTCTTTAGTAATGTAGCCATTGTTCTTGACCACCCTTTATTACAGTTCTGTTAACATTTTCCAGTATAATGGCTATTATTGTTTGTTTCCAATGTACAGAAAAGGAAAAGGGACTGAATTTCGATTGAATCACTCACTGGCCAGTTTTTTTGCTAGAAACAGTTTACATTGGGTTGGGGTTCTACAGACAGTAAACCCATTTTCTACTTCTGATAGAATTTAATTCATTTTTATTAGATAAATGAACATGCAGATTTGGTTAAAATGTTCTCATGGCAAACTCATCTGTTTCTCATGTTTCCACTATCTGTTACTGGCATCATCTTAGTTGCTTTTTATTTGCTTTTCTTTCTCAATGTATAACTTCTGCTGCCCGAGAGAGGGAGAGAAAAAAACCTAAGATGAAGTGCAAATTGTAGTTGCAATCATTTTAACATCTGCATTTTTGGGTCTCTCTCTCTCTCTCTCTCTCTCTCTCTCTCTCAAACATATGAGCAACAGCAAGATTTTAGAGACTGGAAATTTCTGGCACACATAATGAGGAAGGAGGGCTTGGAAAATCTGTTACTCACAGTCGAGATTTAGTGGGGAGAGGAAGACAATGAGCTTGAGTAAATGGATAGTGGAACAGAATTTAGGAGATATAACAAAGACAAAATTTACTAAGAGCTACAATGGACAGGATGTAGGCAATAATTTCCACAATTCCTAAGGAGACATTCAGCATAAAGAAGGATTTCTTGTTTTTGCAGCACTTGTACAAAATCCTTTCAATCTGTCACTAACTTTCATATTTTTTTTATCATTTCTCTCCAAGAAAGGTGATACTGCCACTAAGACGCAAGGTGTTACTGGGAGTGACAGAATAAAACTTTAGTGAGAAGTGACAATAAAAGAATACGGTACAGGAAGACAAGATAACAATTGCTGTTGCATTTAAACTTTTTGAAAATTGTAGGTGGCAGGGAAGCAAGAAATCAGAAGGAACTATCAGAATAGCACAGTATAAATAAACACAAAGTACAGATAACTCTGTAAAAAGTCAATGATCAATTATTTGACACTATATTTATATTATGAACAGGACACTTTTTAAAATGATAAAAAACGTTATTTTTTTTTTTATTTTATTTTTTTTATTCTGACCAATACAGTTAGTGGAAAGACTAATAAAAGCGAATCTATATAATCTTTAAATAAAATAAACTCTTCCTTGTTCCTTTTTTTTTTTTTTTACGAGTGCACCACGTATTTTAAGTAGTGCCAAATATGGTTGGCTAATTTTGTTTAGCACCATATCAACCTCTATGGGTTATTTAATGTAAATATTTTGAATATAATTTTATGTCTTCAACTACAAATATTTTGTACATACTTTTGCCTTTTTTTTTTTTTTTTTTTTTTTTTTTTTTTTAATGTATCAATATATATTTTTTATATGAGAGTAAGTAAAAACTTCTCTGCACTTTTGCCATAATGTGTTATGAGTGCTGATAATTTTTTACTTTCCCTTGTACTTTCCTAGTGTTTTGATTTGTTTGGGGATTGACTACTTACTCATTGCTGGGACCCTAACGGGTGCTACCATACTGAGAACAACAGCAGTTTAGAGGTGCTTCCATGCTCTTCAGAAACCTTGCTGCCGGATGTAGTTTATCATCATACCCAGGACTAGACAAATATAGAAAGTTTTTTTTTTTTTTTTTTTTTTTTTTAAGTATAACAAGTGAACAAACTGAAAACATTATTTATTTGTATGAGCATACTTGTTTCTTTTTCTGACATGTCTAACTTTCAGTGTTATTTTTATATGATCCATGCCTAATGTAAATCTTATGAAAAGTTGAATAAACAACTGAATTAAAAACAGAAATTTGAAAGTCATCACCTTTTTTGTGGTATGAAACTTAAAATTCCTACCTCTAGACCTACTGTTCAAAATCTCAACCTACGTATTAGGCAGCTGTGATTAACCACAGATGATGGCTTCTTTGTAAGAATCCAACCTTCCACATTATTTAGGGAGTAATTTGCTGAGGCAACATTTATCCAGACCAAACAGTATTACCTGAGTCAGTGCCTCTCCGTATGTGCTATAGGCCTTGTATTATGGGACAGATAAACTACATGGGTGGTAGTGACAGATTAGACAGGTACATATCTCCGGGTGTCTCCTTTAATAATGGGCTAATTGCAGTTCTTGTAACCTACTGGTTAGGAATGACCAATCACTCAAAAGAGCTTTGGGAAACACCTACTCTTCTGCTTGTTGGTATTTTGTTTTTATTTTATTTTGACTGCTCATTTGAAAAGTATTGGTCATAAGTTTGAACAAATTTACTGATAAATAATGTCTTTGGCCTTGATTATTTGACTTCGGATCTTAGACACACAGGTTGCAGATATCATCAGTTTGTTTTGTTTTAAAAAAAAAATGAACTTTTAATAATCTCATCTGAAAAATGGCTATTTATGTGGTGCCTATCAACACAACTCTAAAATGGGTAAGCAATGTTTTAAAATTCATTTCCTAATATATATATAGTGTCTTTGGGTAACAATCTCTCTTTTATGCAGGTTTCATTAAAAATGACAGACAAGGTATTATCATTAAGTTTTTCTGTATAATTTATCAAGTGTTAGGATTTTTTTCCTTTCAGAATTCAGACTGTATAAGAATTGTCCAAAGATTCTGTAATTTTGAGTGCTTTTGGCTATACTTTTAGCCATTATCAAGAATGAATTTTGTTTTACTTGTAAGTTATGTAACCATGTTCAGAACTTAACATACAAATGACTGTATATACATAAACTTTATACATATTTTTCTTTAATAAGATTTCTCAAACATTCAGGCTGGTAAACAAATATATATATATATATATATATATATATTATTATTTTACATGTGATTTTTAGTGGATTCTTGTATATGAGTAGACACTCTATTTCTTAAACACAAACAGTATGATATTAATTTATTTTCATCTAACAGCCTGAATATTTGAGAAATTTAATTAAAGGAAAATCTGGCAGGATCTGTAGCTTGTGTCCTCTTTTGAGTAGTGTCTCCCTCTAGTAAGCAAAAATGAATTAATATACTGTTTTTAATAAATAAATGAAACGTCTGCTCTAATATGAGTATCCACTAAAATTGTTTAAATTCCTAAAATTTGGTTGGGTTAATAAAAATCCATTACTTTTAAAAAAAAATATATTGATAAATATGCATATTATCCTACATCTATAACATGACTTAGAGTTTTAGGCACTGTATAATCATATGCATATGGCCTGACCGTTCTGGAATTTGAATTTCTGGTTTGCGTGATGTTAGGGTAGTTATATTATAATTTAGGAATTATATTTTTTAATTTTATAATTTAATTTAAACTTGAAATTAAAAAGTAAAAACTCAAAAGTTAATTTAATAGTGAGAATATTTTTAGGACAGAGTATAAAAAGTAAATAGTTTGTACCTATGCATCAATGGGGATTACTTGTTTTTAGTTTAGTGGGGGGAAAATTAATAATTGTAAAAAAGTCTATATAGAAAAATCTATATTAATCAAGGTCAATGTATTTAAACAGATATTTCTATGTTTACATGTAATCATCAATTCTCTTCTTTTGTTTAGTAAATTAGGGTTATGTGTTTCGAGATAACTAGTTTTTCCAAAAGGCATAAATTATAATACATCCATTCCCTTTTCTGTTATAAGATTTAGTTTTTGTGATGATATCGTTGTGGTGCTGTGGATATCAGCTCGAAACAAGAAATCAGGGAGCCAAGTTCGAATTCCAGTTGAATTCCTTGCATTCACTTATGCACAAGTACTTTTGTGAAACTTATTAACCAATCTCTTCTCTTCGATTATGGGTTATATAACAGAAAAGATTGGGTTCTATAGCCTTTGTTGGCAACCAGTCTACTGCAGAAAATAATGGCAACTTGCTGTGGGATAATCTTCTGCCCAGTCAGTCATGTCTCTTTCAAGACATGATCACCCAAGCATATATAACGTATGGCACTTAAGTGATTATATCCCAGGTAATAACTAGGCTTTTGTTGTTGTTTTTAATATATTACAATACATTGAGCACTATTTTATTAACACTAGAAAAAATATATATATGCAGGTTTCATTAAAAATGACAAACAAGGTGTGATGGTTAAGTTAATAGAGGCTTTATTGATTAAAAATAAATGAACACTCAATATCAACTACATACACACTAGCAATATGCTTACTGTGTTCAGCACATACCACTACTCTACATTATACATAATACCACATGCATTTTGTTACATGTAAAATAAGATTCATCCTTGAAAATGACTAAAAGTATAGACAAAAATCCTTGGAAACAAAACATTTGGACAATTGTTATATAATTTATATCATCAAAAGAAAAAACATAAAGATCGCATAAAAAAAATTACATAAAAAATTAACCGATATACCTTGTCTGTCATTTTAATGAAACCTGCCCAAATATATACCGAGGGCAGTCTGAAATATAAAATACAATAATAAAAATAAACAAATACTGTCCAAAAAAAGTACATTTTTAAATTCAAAACTTTTTTTTATTAATATTCTTTCCTATATATATATATATATATATATATAGTGTATTGTAAGAAAGTTATGGAACATGTATCACTATAGCTACAAACTGCCCGTACTACATTCGCACCACATTCACTTACATATCATATTACCAAAAATAAATCATTTTCACCATTTATTTTTCATTTAAAGTTATCACCAGATGAGGGACAAACGTAGCTCTGAAACGGGAAGATTTTTGTGTAGTGATACTATGCTTTTATAAATCATTGTAACAACCATTACACTATATATATATATATATATATATTTATTTTTATATGGATTTTTTTTTTTAATAGTTTTTTACTTCAATTTTTTGTAGTGGAGACCTGTATTTGAGTGGCATCTCCTGTTTTTGTAAAATGGTTTTTACTTTGTCTATTGGATGAAGCATTTGAGAAAACTTAAAGAAAATCCTCCTAGAGGGCTCATTTTCTCAACTGGTTGACAGAATAAACACTGTTTATAAAAATGGGACATTCTATTCAAATGTGGGTATCTACTAAAAATAAAAGTAATTGTATATATAAATGAATACATTCACTTCAAATATCCAAGATTGCTTTTATAAAATATTTACTTTCTGATAAAAAATGAAGACTGAGAACAGTGTTATTTAGGCCTGTCTTTTTCTTTTGCTTAGATTTAAAAATCAAACTACTTGATCATGTTTGTCTATATTTCTAAAATGAGGTATTGTAATTATTTACATTATTCTGATTGTTGCCCTCATCTTCATTGCTGTATTCATAACCTTTTGGCCATTGTATGCTCTGACCCTCTTTAGATTATTAGAATTTTGAATTGAAGCTGCATGACTCATGGAACAAGAACAATCTACTCCTGAGATCAAATAAAGGGTTCAGTTCAAAATTCCAATCGCCTGAAGAAGGTCGGAGTGTACAACAGCCGAAACATTGTGAATATGTCAACCAAGATGAGGTCAACAATCTGAATAATGTAAATAATTACATTTAATAGTGATTGTTTAAAAATCATTTCATTCTGCAAGTGTGCACTTTTATTTTAAAGTTCTTTTGAAGCTTCTCTGTGCAGTCTGCTTTATCTGATTCTCTCTAAGTACGTGCATTTTAGAAACTAATTTGTCTAATCACTTTTCCTAAAGGTGCAATTATTTCTAATCATAGTAATTTTCTGAAAAAACTTGTGAAAATTTCCCAATTTTCCCATTTGAACTTTTTAATGTATCTTCATTCTTAAGTTAATGATTGAATAAGCTAATGGTGAGTTCCACAACTATAAGATTCCTAAGTAAATTTCTCCTATTGCATCATTAAATATTTGAGCTTAACGACTTTAACAAAATATTGCAATAACTATCATCAATGTCAAGAAAGAGGGCTTGGAAAATTTAACACTCACAACATATTGAGGGAAAGAGAAGCAAATGGAAACAGAAAGTAACAGATCTCATGAGTTTGGGTGAATGGGTTGAAGAGTAGGGACAAAGAACGGGAGTAAAGAGGCAAGAGTTGATGAGAGCAACAACAGACAGAAAGATGTGGAGAGCCATGATTGCACATGTCAAGTAAGGATGTGGCACATTGAATAATGATATTTTTTAAATTTTTTTCCCCCCCTTTAAGCCTACCTCAGGACTGCTTTTGACATATTTTAGTAAATTTGAAACAGTATTTTTTTGCAAAAGGATACTGAAAAGTTTTCAGCCTGACTAAGTAGGGGTTTAAAAAGATATCCACTGTTTTGTCACTTGGGAAGTTGAATAAGCCAAGAACTCTTCTTTTTCACTCTCGCTCTCACTCTCAAACCAGTAGACAAAAAAAGCAGTTTTTTTCAAAAGAAAAAAAAGAGGGATGTTCTACTCAAATATTATCTACTAAAATAATGTTTGAAGTTTATATATATATATATATATATATATATAAAATAGTTAATGGTACTCCTGTTTAAGTAAAATTCTGTTTCTTTAACAGTATAATTGTATAATTGACATCTATCTTTCTGGATAAGCAGTGTCTTAATGAAGAAAATGTACCTTTCTGTAGGGATCAAAACTGCATCCTTCTCATGTTGGGGTGGTAACCACCTTCAAGCTTGATGCACTTTAGATTTTTCAGCCACAACAGACTTTATAGCAACACAGAGCTCAGTTACCCTTTCCTTATATATTCACACACAATGACTTATTGTTCTAGAGCTGTTCGAAAATAAATATCACAGGCAACTCATTTAAAATAAGTCTAAGCCTTTTTAGATGGTAGATGTAGATCCAGACAATTTTTTTTTCTTTTTTTTTTTTTAAATAACTAGATAATCACAGAAACTCAATAAGTACTAGCTGACAGTGTCAGAAGCAGCAACTGAAACTGGAGATGTTTCTAAAACTGTTGTTACCCTTTTTAAAAAGAATTTGCTACCAACCAACAGCCCTTAGATACTTTAGTGAGCATAAGTAATGTTCTCTGATTTCACTGCCTACTTGTAAAATTCCACCAGTATCAGCATCAACTGATGAAAGTCAACTTCTTTCTGACACTGCCTGTTTACTTGTTTGCTTTTCCTTCTTGTGCCCTTCATATATTTTCAGTTGATTGGCAAAGACAATTTACTTGAGTTTGCAACTACTTGACGTTAAGGGCTCAAGGAAAATTAAAACAACAAAATCTATAAGGCAAACCTCTTTTAAATATGTACTTCAATTATGTTCTGGTTTTATTTTCAACTGTATTTTTCAGTCAAATTTATTTTCTTGATAGATAAATATATATCGGTCAGTTAAGTGCCATACGTGATACATGCTTGGGCAGTCATGTCTCAAAAGAGACCTCACTGACTGAGCAGGAGATTATCCCACTGTAGGTTGCTATTACTTTCTGCAATAGACTGGTTGTCAACAAAGGCTATAGAATCCAATCTGTCCTTTTATTTAATCCATACTTGGAGGGAAAAGATGAATTAGTACCTTTCCCAAGGGTATTTGCGTGTAAGTAAATGCAAGGAATTCAACTGAAATTCAAACTCAGCTTCCCAATTTCTTGTTCCAAGCCAATATCAACTGCACCACAACGCCCAGCCTGAATATATATATAATGGGTGATAAAATCCTTGTACTGATGAACTGTATGCCAAGAAGATAGCATTTTTTTTATATATTCTACTATAATCTGTCTTTGTTAAATTTGTTCCCAATTTTTTTTTTTTTTAAGTAATGGTCACCCTCTGCAAGGCCAAAGAGCCACTTAAGGTAGAGGGGTTATTGAAAAAGGTTATATGAGCAGCAAGAGTAAGGATATGTTGGTAAGATTAGTTAACTCAAGACTTGAAAAAGGTTCTTCTAGTTTGTGTAATGGTTAGCAAGCTTGTCTCGATAGAACCTATTACAACTGAATACTGAGTTCAGTCCTCACTGGGTACCTCATACTTTTAGCAGCACTTAGAAAATCAAGACACTGGGATTGTAGTCCAATGTTTTGATTCAGTGTTGCATTTTCATCCCACTTCCCAAGTATTCAAACTTCTGCACCTACTCCAATTTGCAACTCGTATCTTTGCTTTTTTCTGTTGCTGTAGCCATACTCTCTGTCTTGTTCTAGTTACTCTTTTTTCTCTCTTTCTTTTTGAAACCTGTCTTGGAGATCCTGTAGTTTTCTTTCCGAGTATGTCATTAACACCGTGTCATCTGTGTATCTTATATTATGGTTACAACCACCGTTTATAAATCTTTGTAGGCTCTCCTGCCACTACTAAATTGTCTCGCTCCTTCAAAAATGGCTTTCGATCATTTTGTATTCCAGTGACAGCTTTCTAAATGTCAAGTGATCATCTCAGAGAAGTGATTTCTGACATTGCTACAAACAGACAGATCAATAAATATATATTTACTCAACTATTCTTTCTCACACACATATATTATGTAAGTGTCCTTGTATTGTAAATGTTTCCATGCACCTATGCCCTGTCTTGTGCGTACAGCAATCTCTCACACCCAGATATTAGCATTTATTTCTCAGCTACCTCATCAAGTTCCCACACATCTGTCGTTTGCAGTGGTAATAGCACCTACCATCAGGGAATAATTATAATTAGCCAGCCCTTCCCAGATCCTCAGGATTTCTACCATTTGTTCTTATGACGTAAGCTTGCTAGTGTTGCTAGCAACATTCTTGGCAGAGTTCCCTGAAGCTTTGCAGTTTTCTAGTAGATTCCATTTTATCATAAACTATTAACCTGCAAATTATTTAGATTTACTGAGGCATGAAGATATTATCATCAAAACTTTGTCTTACACACCTTTTCTTTTGCATCTCTAGTAAGAATTTAAAAAGAAAAAAAAAATTCTAGGGAGTCCAACCAAATTTGGTTTATAATTTAATGACGTTGCAACTATCCTTTGGTTCAGACTCCTCCCTAGTCTTTTGAACAGGATCCCTTGGTTCCTGCTTACGATTTTGGCTTGCAGTTCTTTTTAAGTCCTTTTCCTTTCACTTTTTTTTTAATCGTTTCACCCCAAGCAAGGCAGGAATGTCACAAGTATGCATGGAGTGAAAGTGAGAAAAAAGACTGAGTACAGGGAGGATTAAGCAAAGGACAAAAATTGAATGGGATTCATGTAGTAATAAGGTGGCAATTCATGTTGCATTTAAATTTTTGGAAATTGTAGCTATCAAGGAAGCAAATAAAATGGAAGAGTTCCACAAGCTGGAAGTGTGAGAAAAGAAACTGTTGCAGTGGAAGTGGCAGTTACATTTAACGATTTCAACTGTAAATGTGTAGAAATTAGATGCCAATTTAGTAGCATGTTTAAATTCACATGGATGGGGCACCAGAAGAAAAAAAACTTATCAGAGCAGTAGTCATGAAAATATTTGTAGAAAAGACCCTGTACTTTGTTTCTTTTCTTTCTTTTCTTTCTTTCTTCTTACTGTAACAGCTTGTGTATTAGTGGCAGTCCTGTCTTTCTTTGGTGAAACGAGATATATATATATCTCCCAATGAATAAGGAACAAAGAAAATAATTGCAACATCCAAAACATTAATTTAAAACAGTGCCCAATATAAAAATAGAGCAATGAATATTTATTATTGTTCTAAAGTGTGTGTGTGTGTGTGTGTATATATATATATATATATATATATATATATATATATATATATAGTCATCCGCAGACAGATCTGTTTCACTGTATCACAGCTCATCAGTTCGGTTAGACTCCAATTGCCCTTTAACCCAGGATTGAAACCCGACTGAATTGGCATCAGTCAGCGATTCTACCTCTGGGCTATAGGGCGTTCGGTGGAAGAAGGCAGACTTTTTAGCACATATATTATCACTATATGTGCCCAATAGCTGGAGTGCTCTAATTCATTTTTACTGAATGAGCGATGCGTACACGCCAGAGTAGCTACTGTTTTTAAAAGTTTACCATTCTTCCAGAGTGCTCAATCAGGGTGTGAGAGCGTAAATATATAATTGATGCTTTTGTTGATAGGTGAGAGGATGCCATTTTAAAGTCATGGCTATTTGTCCTATATCAAATAAAACAAAAGACAAAACTTCAATAAACCTTTAAGATCCTACATCAGATAATCCTATTTAAATGTGAGATTAAGCCAATCCCTGGATCAGCAAATAATTCATTTTAATTTTTTTAGTAAAGGCTAGTATTAACCCATGAAAATTTCATGGTTTTCTTTTAATATTCTGTTGAATCTTAATTCTTCATTTAAGCATTGAATAATCTCATGACAAGAAAATATCCATAGAAATTGCCCTATCACAGTGTTAAATTAAATATTTGAGTTTAACCAATTTAACAAAATATTGCAATACAAATCATAAATATGAATGTTGGTTATTATTTTAAAAAGTGAGTACAAATGAAAAAAAACATCTGAAATTGACAACTTTTTCCATTTCACTAAAAGAGCAACATTTCTATCTTTTCACCTTTTTTTACTTTTTCATTTTCTCACTAAAACCAAGTAGCATCTTTCATATGTTTTATTTTGTCTTTTCACAATACCAAAACAGATTAGTCCATTATTTATGAGGTATTGGCAGGGAGCAATGGTCATGATGAAAGAAGAAAGAGACAAGCACAAATATGATGATATTACAAAATAGAAAACTTTATTGCAATTCCACATTTAAATCTCCTTCATATTTTGCTGTCATTCTTTTTAATAACAATGTCAACTTCCGCACTAGAAGCCTCCACAAAAATGTTTTCATTGTTCACATCTGGAGCCTTCTAGAAATTGTTTAACTTGCTTACAATGTTTGCCTTGAACTTCAACACTGATAAAGAAGATAAACCTTAAAGAAATATTTAATTTCCACATTCTTCCCACCCTTATTCCATCTGTCAATGACTCGCACCATCACCCCTTTTTTATTTTTTTATTTTTTTTATTAATATCAGATAAATCCAAAATAAATATTAAGGTGCCTGCTTGAGGTCGGACACTGTTCCATTTGAGAAGATAAATAGGGGGAAGAAAATGATGGTTATAAAGAAGTCACAGCTCAAGGTTTCTGACATGCCAACTCATAAATTACTTTTTTTTTCTTTTTTTTTCTTTTTTTTTTGGCAAACCCCCTTACACACATACACACACCTTTTTTCTGTTTGGAAGGTACCCTCAACTGACACATCACATTTTTTTCTAAATTATTTGATGTATGTATCTCCCAGGATGTATGTTGTCTTACATTTCTTTTTAATATTATCAAAGAGAAATATTGTGTTTTCTCATAACAGTTCACTGCTGCTCAAACTACACACACACACACAGCAAGGTGAAACAAGTATTTGGACAGTAACAAATTGGTTTTAGAATCTTATATTGAAAGAAAAACATTTTCTAAAGCTCACAATATATTCATAAAACAATTATAAATGCAAATAAACAGCAAAAATAAATTATTTAACACATATATATATATATATATTTTATTAAAACAGGTAGCGAAAAAATTATTGGACAGTTCCGAAATTATGTTTAAAATTAATGTTTGGAGTATATTTCATGCTTGAATGTTAAAATTTTATGGAATAGTCTAGAACATGCATTACTTAAAGGTGTTAGCTATCTTGATGGTCAGTTCATCCCAAGATGTCACACTAACAGTACTGCAGGATGCCAAAGCAAAGAGAGCTGTTGAAAGATCTTAAAGTTCTAATTATTTCTGCACACAAAAAAAAAGCTATCGTAAGATTTCTAAAAACCTGTGTATACCTGTGAGCACTGTTGGGTACATAATTAAGAAATGGAAAGCCTGCGGTACTCATAAAAATATGCCAAGAACAGGTGCACCGCGCAAAATTCCACAAAAATGTTCACGGAAAATAGTACAGCGAGTAAAAATTACCCTTTTGTGACTTGGAGATAACTTCAAAAAGATCTCAGCAATGCAGAAACTCATGTATGGAAGAGGACCATAAGTTCTGAACTTCACCAACAGCAATTAAAATCTCACTCTCGCAAAATCCCATTGCTAAAAAAACATCATTTAAAATCCAGGCTTAAATTTGCCAAAACTAATTTACAAAAGCATGATGACTATTATAAGCAAATTTTATGGTCTGATGAAAGCAAGATTGAACTTCATAGTCACAACGATGCTACCCATGTTTGGAGAAAGGATGGAACAGCCTTTAATCAAAAGAACACCATCCCCACTGTGAAGCACGGAGGCGGTAGTATTATGGTTTGGAGATGCTTTGCATATAATGGTACGGGACAACTGAAAATTATTGAGATATTCAGATTTTAGAAGATTGCTTGCAATCATCTGTTGGGAAATTAGACCAGATGGGGTTTTTCAACAGGACAATGATGCGAAACATACAGCCAAAGCAATACATACATGGCTTCAAAACAATAACATCAACGTGTTGACATGGCCCAGCCAATCACTGGACATGAATCCAATAGAGAATCTTTGGAGAACACTGAAAAATCAGATTTGTGAAAGGCAACCAAAGAACCTCAGTGAATTGAAAGGTTTGCAGAAGAGTGGGCTAAAATTCCCACCAAATCATGCCAGGTGCTTGTAGAGAGCTACAGGAACAGACTGAGAGCTGTGTTTGCAAATGAAGGACCAACTAAATATTAACCACATTTAAAGCATAATTTATATTCTGTCCAATTACTTTTTTTCACTACCTGTTTTAACAATTTGTGTGTATATATATATATATATATATATATATATATATCTCAAATAATTGTTGCTCTTTATTTGCATTTATAATTGTTTTCCGAATATATTGTGAGCTTTAGACAATGCTTTTCTTTCAATATATGATTCTAAATCCATTTTTTGTTACTGTCCAAATACTTGCTTCATCTTACTCTGTGTGTGTGTGTGTGTGTGTGTGTGTGTGTGTGTGTGTGTATAAAATAATTAATGCTTTTGTTGATGGGTGGGAGGATACCATTTCAGTCATGGCATTTAAATGGCTGTTTGTCTGATACCAAATCAAATAAAACAAAACCTTTAAGATCCTACATCAGATAATCCTATTTAAATATGATATTAAGCCAATCCATGGATCAGCAAATAGTTCATTTTAATTTCATTTTTTTTTTTTTTTCATATCTAGTTTATGAAACATGGATGTGTGTTGTGGTAGTGGATAACCACAACTCACAGAACGAGTGGTCAGGGTGCTGAGTTCGAATTCCAGTTAAATTCCTTTCATTCACTTTTGCACAAATACTCTTGGAAAAGGTATTAATCCATCTCTTCCCTCCAGTTAGGGGCTAAATAATAGGACAGATAGGGTTCTATAGCCTTGGATGGCAACCAGTCTACTACAGAAAGCAATGGCAACCTACTGTGGGATAATCTTCTATCCAGTCAGTCATGTCTCTTTCGAGGCATGATTGCCCAAAATATGTATCTCATATGGCACTTAAATGACTGACTGAATATATGAAACAAAAAGATCACATGTATTCTAGTTCTCAGATGTACAAGATAGCAAATATTTTATACTATTTTTGATTTACATGACTAACTTATAAGTGAACATGTGCAGGTGAAGAAAAAATAAAAATACATGCAATAAAAAAAAAAATGTACATAAATCCCTACAATAGAGAATGATTTTATATTTTCCTAGAACGTTGAAAAGTTTATTTTAACTCAGCACACTTTAGAGAAACTATTTTGAATAGGTTTATAATAATCTGCAAATTATATCACATTAAAACACTACTTCTCATGTGTTTTTCAAGTCGAGCAACATTGAGCCAGGTCAGTAACTAGATGAGTGACTAGAATGAGGATTAGAGGTTTTTCTTGTTTTCTATTTAGGATTGGATTTCCAGTTCTTATAAAAGTCTTCTTGTTCTCTTTTACTCCCACTAAACCTTTGTGTCTTAGTGACATTATTGCCATCTTTAGTTTTCCTGAAACCTGTTCTTTATTGTCCTATCTTTTCACTAAAGTCTTCTCATTCTCTTTCACTCTTAGTAACCCCCTTGTGTCTTAGTGGCATTATTACTTTGCTTGTGGTGAATTGGTTTTAAAAAAAATTACTGAATAGCTACAAAAGATAGACATTGTAAAAAGCTATAACTGCCCATGTATCCAGGGTGTTGCCATTTTATTTTACATCTGTGTATATACACATAAAAGTTCTTAGAATTTACTTATATATATATATTTTCAATTTACCTCCATGGGTTCTGGAATTTATATACCTGTATGTGATATATAGATCTGTATGATGTATTTTGCTATTATGCATTGTTGATGCAATATTTCATGCCTCACACATTCCTAATTGTGGTCAGTTAGTAGCATTTAGCCTCAAACAAATGCCATTGTTCCAAATACAGATTTTCAAGAGAAGTCGGTTCACTTCATTTTAAAGGTCGGTATAATACAAATTTCCAAATTTGCTTCCCTGATATTTGCCTCTATGACAAAGTAAGTTTAATTTACTAAATAACTGTTATCTTTTCTGCATCCCCCCATGAATGTCATTTCTTGACCTTTCTTAGGTTAATATACCGCACCACACAGTAACCCTCTATATTGAGGTTTATGGCTGTATCACATTGAAATACTGGTTCCCATACAAACACCAAAGTTAAGAAACATCAAGCCTAGTCTGTACCTAGTTTGCTGGCTACTTGAGAATATCAGGTATTGTAAGCTTGGGTGTGCAAGTGGTGTAATGGATATTGGTTCAAAATTGTTTATCAGAAAGTGGAGTTCCAATTCCTGCCAGGTTTGTTATATTCACTTACACAAAAATACCCTTAGGAAAACAATGAATCCACCACTCCTCCCCCAGGTATGGGTTAATTAGTAAAACTTGTATCACTATACCATTATCTCACAAAAAAATTATTACAAACTAAAAATATTTTCTGACTTTAAATAACCTGCAAAGAGTGAAGCTGTAGAAAAATGAATCCATCAATTAATCCCCCTACTTTGAGTGGCTCTTGTATTGTATCTATATTTGTGTGTTTTTGTGTTTCTCTCTCTAAAGAAAGATACCAACATACTCAAGAGTTTGGTATTTTTATACAAGATTTATGGGGAAGATATTCTCTTATTGGCTTCAGAATGAAAAGATAAGATAAACAAATCTTTCAGGCGTAAGAAGGTAAACTATCTTACCAAAACTAAGAATATCAGACACTTGATATTAGAAATCAAAATAACCGAATTCCAAGCAAGGACAAAAATAGATTCTATGATTATTTATTTATTCTAGAAATTTCTAGAACTGATTTGCAAATCAAGATGGAAGTATCTTTTTTTTTTTTTTTATTTGAAAAAAAAATATGTGAAAGTTACAAACTATTTACAATATTAGATATTGTAAATGGATTCCTATTATATATATCGTCAGACATTAAACTCAATTCAAGAAGATTTCTTTTCTTAGATTTATAGTAAAGTCTAAAACCTTTTACCTGGATGCTGAAGATCCTAGTGTTACATCTTTTCTTTGTCTCTCTGAGAAAGATTAATAAATTACTCTAGTCTTGTGCTAAGGAAACATTGAGTAAAAATATTGCTGACACATCTGGTTTGGTACTCCTGATATATATTTAGAGATTCTTGATAAAATCCAAAGAATCAGCAATGTTATTAGTCCTGATCTTGCATCTCAGCTTCAGTCACTTTCCCACCACCATGATGTAGCCTCTCTGTACCTTTTTTTTTTTAAATACTTCGATTGTAATTGTTCTGAATTTTCTTTTATGATACTAACATTTTATGAATTTAAGCACAATACTAGATTGGCAACAAAGCCTCATCTTGCAGTTGAAATGGCTGGATGTAACTGTAAGTTCTATGCTAGCAGTTTCTTCTATTGCACTCTTTGCTTGGCATAGTTTATTTCAGTTTTTTGCATCCCAGTCAATTTTGATTTTCAAAAATTTAAATACAATGTTAATTGTTATCTTTCTTTTTAATTTTTGTTCTTTTATTGTCCTCTTTCCTCAATAGTATTATCTAATATTCTCTTACTCAGTAGCCATTGTGTCCTGGTGGCTTTATTGCCTTGCTTGGGGTGAAATAATTAAAAAAAGATAATGAAAGAGGGAAGGTAGATTCAGTTAAAATTCATAATGTTCTGTTTTGTTTGATAGGAATAATTTCCAAAGTTTTCATTGTATATATTTTTTTCTTTTTACTGGATTTACCAAAGGGGCACAGGTTTAATTTATATGTCAATGCAAGGCTATCCTGAGAAGTTGAGATTGCAGAATATAGTGCACAAAAATAGGTATACAGTAATGAAAGCCAAAATGTGCATGCAAAATGTCTTGATTATACAAATATATCAATCCCTCAAATGTTTGCCCATCATTCACACATTCCTCTTTACCTGCAAAACCTTTATTACTTACGAACGTACCCGAGATCAAAAATAGTGAGAAAATATTTGAGAGGATTATTAGCTGTTTCCTCATAGGTTATCCCCCTGTTCTGTGTTACTGTTAACATCTAAACTAACCAGAAAGATTTATGTATAAATTCAGCCATGCATTTCTAAAATTATTTCAAATATAAATTCAGTTTTGACTGAAATAACAAAAATTCTTTTAAAGTTATTAAAGAATTTCAAAGAAAAAATTGTACCAATTTAAAAAAAAAAAAAAAAAAATTATTTATTCATCCAGTATTATGAATGAACTAAACTAAGAACAAACCATGCATTAACTTCAAAACTATGACAGCAAAATATTTAAGAGGGTTAGCTGTTTCCTCACAGGTTGTCCTCAGAGCGTAACAGGGAGGAATACAATATATAATGAAAATAAGTTGGACAAATTTATAAATCCATTGGTGATAATTTATTTTGTGAATATTAGAAAAAATTTTGGTATGATGAGTTGAATATTTCTAATATTCACAAAATAAATACTCTGTTAATTTCTAACATAATTCTCATCAGAGTAAGATCCACCATGGCATTAACCTTAGCAATTACCAAGGATATATATATATATATATATATATATATATATATATATATAAACTACTATTCTAATACTGGTATAATACTCATTGTATACCTACTTTTGCATCCCCTTTTTGGAAAGGACAGAGTTTACAACCATATCTCATTGAAACTCGGGCTTTTGTAGAGTCACCAAATTAAGCAGTGTCAAGTCTGGTCAGTACCTAGATCGGTGACTACTTGGGAACGCCAAGTGCTGTAAATGTGGATGTGTCAGTGTTGTAATGAATAATGGTTCCAATTGCAATCTTGGTCTTGGTTTTTATATCCACTTATACATAAATATTCTTGTTAAAGGGATGAACCTACTTCTTTACTCACCAGCTAAGGATTAATTAGTAGGACTTGTATCAGTATATCATTCTCGAAAAAAAAAATTCTTATGTAAAAATATTTTCTGGTTTTTAAATAACCTGCAATTATAAATGTATAAACTACAAAAAAAGTAAATCAATCAAATCCTAAGAACAAATCTGATAATCCAAAACACAGCTTCAGGTGTTTAAAGGTGGCTGTAGAGTACAGCAACCAAAATGTAAGAGAAAAACAACAAAGATGAGGAAGTTAGTCTAAATTAAATGAAGTACAATGGCAAATGATTTATACCCTTTGGAAAGATATTAATCCATTTTTCCCTCCATCTATGGGTCAAATAACAGGACAGATTAGGTTCTATAGCCTTGGTTGGCAACCAGTCTACCACAGAAAGTAATAGCAACCTACTGTAAGAAAATTTTCTGCCCAGTCAGTTATCTCTTTTGAGACATGATCGCCCAAGCATGTATCACATACAGCACTTAACCGACTGACTGACAATGGTTGAAGTTTTCTTGACAAAAAAAAAAAAAAGAAAACATCCATATAGTTAGAGGTTTTTTTTTCTCAGCTAATATTTTTACTAAGGGAATCTGTTTCTTGCTATAATTTGTACTAAATTCACTCTCTTCAAATTTCACACTTATTGCAACTAGGATTTAGCCAAATATTAATCCAGCCATTGCTAGGATATTAGAAAATGTAAATAGTCAAGCCGAACAAGTACCAAAACAAACAAATTATTTCTAATAATTACTTCTTTTTTTCTTCATGCACCATGTTTTGGGACATAAGCAATCATGGACTTCCACTTGATCCTTTCCTTTGTTACTATCAACACTTTTCCCCTTGGTATTTCTTTCATCCCTGGTCATGCCAATGCGTTTTGAGATCTCAATGTCACACTTTTCATCCTCTGTCAGAACACTTCCTAGATATTTAAATTTCTGCACCTGTTTCATTTTAGTATCCCCAACCTGTAGTTGGCATTTTGGGGTTCTCTTTTTGCTGATAACCATGCATTCAGTTTTGTTGAAGTTTGTTTAGTCCTTTCCCCAACAAATTTGATCGTTCTTTTCTTATCAGAATGATCAGAGTTTTCCGAAGTGCTGTATGATTGTTACCACCATTAAACTTATCTAACTCTTTCCAAATCTTCTGCACTGTCCTTAGATCGACACTCAAACACTCTAGAATATTCATATGAGAGCTTCCAGCATAAATGTCAAGCAATACAGTATTCAGATTCCAAATTTCTGGCATCATGGTTTTTTTTGCTTTTTTGTTTCACTGTCTGTGCCTAACTGGCCCTACTATACTGTATAGTTAATGAAATCAAAAACAAATATGCATGTGCAAAATTAAAAATATAAAATGGTGACAATTTACCCATCTTATCCTCTGTGTGTGTGTGTGTGTGTGCATATCTGTTTGTATATATCTCATTCACTACAGGTTACCTGAGACAGCATCAAAATTTGGGGGGTAAAATGCTGAGGGCTCCATAGCAGTTTTTATCCCTAGTTCATGTACAAGTCACATTCTACTTGAGTGCGTATTTGGATTTTTTTTTTTTTTTTTGCAGTGGGGTAAGCAGAAATCAGATGGATTGTAAAAATGATTGATAACTTCATATGTCTTAAATACTGTGTAATTTTTATCTTTCTCTGTAAATTAGAAGTTAAATTAAAATCAGCCAGGATATTGTATCTTATTTATAATTTTCAAAAAAAAGGTTTTTTATTTTATCTTAAATTGCTTCATTGAATACATCCAAATAATGTGTCTGCTATAATTTTAATCTGTTCATTTTACCAAGTCTTAATTAATATAGATTTAATTTTTTTTTTTTTTAACGCTGAATCTAAACATAAATGATGTTATAGTAGAGATGGTCAGCCAAGTCTGGTCTAAGGCTAATTTACAAACATAGCTAACACTCCCTACAAGGTCATCAGAATTATCAGAAGTTTGAAATGTGGAAGAATAAAAGTATTTCATTTATATTTTTAAAATTTTATTAACAGAATAGAATAACATGAATTGGTAAAGTTAAATGTTCCAGAGAAGTAGCAGAATGTGTGTAGATTAACAGGTTACCAATAATGTCTGTGTTCCTTTCCTTTTTTTAATGGCCCAATGAGAAAGTGAAAAGGAAGGTAAAGGAAACTGTACTTATGGACATTAGTTTTTAGGAGTCAGTTGAAGTATCTTGTTGTCATCTTCTTTGTTGACTGAGAGAATGTTGAGGATGGAGAAGAGGTAAAGGAAAATAGCACACAAGAAAGGAGGGAGAGAACAAATGTGTGACAGGATTTTATGTCCAGTCAGGCTTGAAGTTTCTTTTGTTACATTTTAGCATGGCATCTCTCTGCTCCCATTTAACTGACTGATTCTGACTTTCTTTGCATTTTTATAGCTATTTAGTTTTTCACACTAGATTGCTAACTTAGTTTTTCAAATTGTTTCCTTTCATTGGTTAGAAAATTAATTTAACATGGACATTTGGCTTTGTCTTTTTTTTTCAGTTGGAGTCAATCCTTTGACTATTTGTCAAAATTTGGATTTCACATGTTAAGAATTTTTGTAAAAGTGAAGAAGAGAAGAGAGTTGCTTTTAATTTCATATTCACTAGAATGTAAATAAGATGACAATATGTATTAGTTAAGGATTCTTTCTATTACTGTTTTAATTATAATTTAATGGTTATTCTATATGCCAGAATGTATGGGTGATGTAATGGATAACAGATTGGAATGAGAAATTAGAAAGCCAAGTTTTAATGCCAGTCAGGTATGTTACATTCACTTATGTGTAAATACCCTTGGGAAAATTAAGTATCCATCCCTTTTCTCCATTTATGGGTTAAATAGTAGGATTTGTATCTGTAAAAATCATTATCTCAAAAAACTTTCTAATGTAATATTCACTTCCAAAAATTAATTATTTTTACAAACCAAAATATGTTTCAGCATAAAAACTCATAGTTGATAAGCCATGAAAAGGAAAAAAAACAAAAACGCATCAATCAATCAATTCTATGTGACATGTTGCTTCAGGACATGAGTGATCATGGCTCTCTACAACTTTCTATTCTTCGTAGTTCTTCACAATGGTTTTTTCACTATGTTTCTCAAGATCATGATGATTTAGTCCCACACTTCTGCATGTAGTTGACTAGTAGTTTTTCATCTGGGAAGGCACCTACCAGCAAATATATTCCGCATTAGAAATATATGGCAAAGGAGTAACCAAATGAAAATCAAATTGTGCAGAGGAAGAGAAAGAAGCCTAAGTTTGGTGTTCACCTGTTTTTGTTTTTGTTACCTGCATAGTGTGCCACTTTGCCACTCAGCAAGCAATGGGTATGAGTTTCTATCAAATGGTGAGAGCAGGTAACTAGACCCCAGCAAGAAGCTAGTTGTGAGGCTGACAAGTAACCGAATTTAATCATAGACTGAACACACTTGCATCATTGTTTGTATGTCTGGAATGTTCTCTCTCTCCCTATCCGAATATATCACACGTTTTCTTAGAAATTGGCAATAACAGACAATTTTTCATCTTTATCCATGAGAATTTTACCTGCTTTCAGTTAGAATTTTATCTACAAAAATACTCTCTCCTGTAAATTTGAATAGTTATGTCTGGTCATCATAAACTTTTTTTCAATTATACCAACAAAAAAAAAAAAAAATGAGTATTCAAAAAGTTTGATAACCAGACATAATTAACCAAATTTACAGGAATTACACTTAAATTTTTTTTGTATACTCAGTTTAGTGTAATTACTGTAAATTTGGTTAATTATATCTGGTTATCATTAATTTTTTATATATACTCTTTTGTTAGTATAACTGAAAAAAGATGATAATCAAACATAACTAACCAAATTTACAGGAATTAGACTTTGTATAGTTTTTTTTTGTTTTTTTTTTTGTTTTGTTTTTCGTATAATTGAAAAAGTTTAATTCTTGTAAATTTGTTTAGTTATGTCTGATTATCATAAACCTTTTTTTTAATTATACCAACAAAGAAAAACCCAAGTATACAAAAAAAAGTTTGTGTAAGCATTTGAAAAAATAGCATCTTAAGCATTCTTTATTTTTATACCAACATAACTTTCTTAATTTAACAGAAGATCCAAAGTTACAATTAAACACTGATTTTGCTATTAGGTCTCCTCATTTTACTTTTGAAAGAGCATATCTAGTCTGGTGCTCCCACTATTTTAGCATAGCCTGACTTTCAGCCCTGAGTGATATGAAATTTAAGGCCCTTCTCCAAAAATAAAAACAACTTTTTAATAATTATACATGGTTATTATTCATAAATGATTATGTATAATTTCTGATGATGTAGTATTAAAGACTAAAAACTAATGATAAAATAAGAAATATATTTAAAAAAAAAAAATGAGCAACCCTCCCATCCCATGGTATAAAGCCCCTTATTTACCTAATCTGTAAGTCCATCACTGCTACTATATATCTTGATTTGGTTGATCTGTTTTTTATGGCTTATCAACCTTTTGCTAAAGCCAGAAAATATTTTTAGATTGTAAAAGATTTTGGATAGAAGAATTTTTTTTTACTGATACAAATTATATTAACTAACCCGTAGCTGGTGGATGGGGAAACAGGTGGATTCATGCCTTTCTCCAAGTGTACTTGCATATAAGTGCATATAATGAACCTGACTGGAATTGGAGCTCAGCTTTCTGATTTCCAATTCCAAGCCATTATCCAAAGCAACACTTACAGCACCTGGCATTCCCAAATGGCTACCCACCTAAGTACTGACCAGGCTTGATGTTGCTTAATTTCAGTGATTGTACAAGAACCATTGTTTTTAATGTGCTATATATCTTGAGATTCTCAACAAAATCTAAAGAAAGGTCTGTGATATAATCAGTTCTCACCTGGCATGTCATCTTTCCCATCACTTTAGTGAGGATTTTCTCTGTCTATTGATATAAAAATATTTATAGAAATCTCATGAGTCTCATTGTTTTTATTCTTCATTCTTGATATAGCTAGGTGTAACCATAAGTTTTATTCTAATAGTTTATTTTCTGGCAATTCTCACTTGTGGCACTCTTTTCAGTTGTCTTGTTTCTCTGCCACTTAATCTTCAATAATTTAAACGCCCAATCAACCATCATCTTCTGTCTGCCTTTTTCCTAACTAAATTTTTCTCATTCTCTTCCACTTAGAGTAACCCTTTGTGTTTTAGTGGCACTGTTGCCTTGCTTGGAGGTGATATGATTAACAAAAAAAATCTATTTTTAAATTTTTTTATTTTTTATTTTAGCTGTGATAACATTGACTTTAGCGACATCACTTGTGTTAACATTGTTTATATCCTAAAATATACATTTCTCATACAGGTAATTCAGCTTTGCTTGATTCTGAAAGTCTTCCTCATGGCTTAACAGTTTAAAAGATTTTTTTTTTTTAATCATATCACCCCAAGGTAACGCCACTGATGTGCAGGGGGCTACGTAAGAGTGAAAAGATTGAAAAAGAGAAAGCCGGAAACCACGTCCTAGACAGGGAACAAGGGATGAGTCTCTTCACCTGTTCAATAGACGTGGGTGGAGTATGAACCAGGCGATAGTTTAGTCTATCTACTCCAATTGAAAAAAAGAAAAAAGTGAAAGAGAGAGAGAGCCGGGAACCACATCCTAAACAGGGAACAAGGGATGAGCCTCTTCAAAATATATAAAGGCATGAAACAAAATGACATTTTGAATTCTCAAAATCTTTCCCTCCCCAAAGATCCTTTATATCTTGTAAGGATCAAATAACAGTAACTCTTCAAGAATAGAGGTTTTTCTATTACTGTTAATTTTTTGTTTTATTAAATAGAAACTGTATTTGATGTATTTATTCATTTTTTTTTTTTAATTTCATTTTTCACCTTCACAATTTTCAATATTACTCATTTACAAGTTTCAGTAAAAATTTACTTACTTCAATTAAATCATAAATGATTGATTTACATTCTCATAACAGCAAATGATTCATTTTATTAATTGTTCTTAGCTTTACTTGATGAAAAGAAAAAATTGAAAAATTCCCAGAAGTACACCTACCTTGTGACTTCAAAGTACCATTTGATAGGGAGGTAATGTTATTCGAACCTGCACTATCAGTGAAATACCGGACATGTCCCCGAAAAGATCTGTAGAGGATTTAGTTCAGTGCTTGTAGGGTTATTAGAGACTATGTGGTCAATTGTGTGTGTGTGTGTGTGTGTGTGTGTGTGTGTGTGTATATATATATATATATAGAGAGAGAGAGAGAAATGCATGGTGGAGTCATCGACAGTGGCTCAGATTGTTGAATCGAAGAGGTGAGTTCAAATTCCAGTTAGTCATTATATTCACTTATGTGCTAATACCTTTGGGAAAGGTATGAATCCATCAGTTCTCCCCCAAGCTATGGGTAAAATAGCAAGACAGACTAGGTTCTACAGCCTTGAATAGCAACTGGTATAAAACAAGAAAAAACTCTGAATTCAAATCAGCTTGAAGAGGGCTGGGCTCTGTCAGGCTGTCATGCTCAAAGAAACTATACCTAGGTTAACAGTGGTTTCCCCTAAAAAGGGTGTGCAGTATCAAACACATGTATTTGCTAAATATAATGTTTAAAGTAGTGGTTCTCAATGTCACGATTCTTATAAATGTGGCAGAATAGGATAACAGGTGAAGCAAAAATCATTGACAGACAATCAAAGACTTAGAAACAGTTTTGAAAAATTCATATACCAAAAATATGATTTTAAAATTTAAGATATTATTATGGATTACCTGTAATTGCATGCATGAGCCCCACTATAAATAGTTATTGACTGACATTAACATTTTGATATTTTTCCGTTATATCAAGTATTAAGAATATAGTAACTATGGTCTGCAAATTGTAAGAGAGAGTTATCAACAATAATAATGTTCTGACTTTGAATCCATAGTTATCTTCATTTAACCCTCTCTCTGGAACTTCTTTGCTGTAGGCTGCTTATGATCTTTTTTCCTTGGGTTTTTTCCTTTGGTGAGGCACGAACAAATTTTGATTCCGAAAATGTGCCCCCCCCACAAAAAAAAAGTTTGAACTACTGGTGTAATGCAATAAGAAACCTTAAAATATGTAATGGACATAATTAACTATAACTTTCAAATTAGTCACAGCCATTTGTTTTTCTTTCTGTAGATGTAATGTAATTCTGTAATGAACATGTGGTTAGAACATTTGCTTTTTGGCTATGAGACCCAGGTTCGAATCTCATCGTTGTCACTTAATCATGAAGGTGACTTCTTGATGACATCAGCCTGTGGACGCAAACCGACCTTGTGTCACATTTTGGAAAATGCCCAAAAAAAACCATACCGAATGTTGACCCAATCCTTGTTAGTGAAATTGGGTAGACAACTATTTGGAAGCCATAGACTAAAGGGTTACATTAGTCTATAATATTCTAACAAATATCACTTGAAGAAGACTGGAGTGTACAACAACCAAATCATTGCAAATATGATAGTAAAATTAAGGACAACAGTTCAAACAATGTAAATAGTATAAATGTACAACTTATGTTTTAAAAATAAATAACTGTGGCCCTTATATTGAATATAGCAACATGATGTAATGGTTAGCAAGCTTGTCTTGCTAGAAACTGTTACAAGTAAGTAGTGAGTTTGATCCTCACTGGGTATTCCATACTTTTGGCCTTGTGCCACATCTAAGTAGCACTTAGAAAATCAATACTGAATATAGTGTAACATCCCGAAATCAAGATGTCAGTAAAAAGTGAAGCATCAATACGAAAAATAAAAAAAACTCAAACTACAATTGTAGGAATTTTACCAGTTAAAAAAAAAAAAAAGAAAAAAAGACTTTATAATTTTGTCTTAAAGAACCTCTACAAAGTTTATTTATTTTTCTTTTCTTTTAACTAAATCATTCCTAACCATTACAGTAACACAAAGCATTAAGATTATTCATAGATGAAAATAAACCAATCAAATTTTAGATAGCAATTTATTCCTAAATAGTTTTTTTTTTATATCTCCCTTGCTGTAATTATTTCATATCATTTTATTTATTTATTTATTTATGTTTGAGGTATTTAATCCCAGATGTTTTGCAAACAGTTTTGGAATTTCAAGCAGAAGCACACATGGTCTCTAACTCACTTGGGTTCCAATTCATGTATAATGCTTAATAAGGACTGAAATTATGACTTTTTTTCTTAATGTTAAAAAAAAAAAAAATAGAAAAGCCTGTACTTTGTTTTATTTGCTTAAAAAGCTGACATCTACAAAAATTATAAATTTCATAAGTAAAATTGTTTTGTTTTTTTTAAGACTGTCTTATTTACCAGCACTTGAATATTATCTCGTAATCATATATACAGTATATTTTGATTTGCTGCATTTACTTCAGTATGTAGGTAAGTGTGATTAATCACTTATCTCACTGTATTTTTTTTTTTTGTTGGTTATTTTATTTGCAGACTAAGAAGCATTTTCTTTATTCCCCCCCCATGCCCCGGGCAAAAAAAAAAGCACAAAAAGAAGTTTAAAAAGACACGGGGGGGGGGGGGGTAAGTGTCTAGCTCAGGAAGCTTTGTCAGGGAGCCAAGTTTGAATTTCAGTTGAACTCCTTGCAATCACTTACGCACAAATACCCTTGGGAAAGGTATTAATCTGTCTCTTCCCTTCATTTATGGGTTAAATAATAGGACAGACTGGTTTCTATAGCCTTGGTTGGCAACCAGTCTACCACAAAAATCAATGGCAACCTACTGCAGGATAATCTTCTGCCCAATCAGTCATGTCTTTTTCAAGACATGATCACCCAAGCATGTTTCACATATAGCATTTAACTGACTGACTGACTGTAGATAATATTTAATCTATAGTGGTTGTAACTAGAAAACTTCTTTAGTCAAGGGAAATGATCTCCAACAAAGTGGGGTGTAACTATGTGGTTACTTACCGGATGAATGTAGACAAACTCAGTTGGAATTATAACAGTTCAGTTAATCAGTTTTCTCTATTATTAACCATTACACTGTCCTACATATTTGTGTGTATGTTATGAGAGCAAGGAGAACAAGAATAGTAATAATAATCATTGTAGACCATCTTTGCAGATGAAAGCAGGTTCCCCTCATAGTAGATGGGGTCCCATGTGGCTGATTAGACTGACATGGGAATGGCACCACATTTTTCTGTAAGTAGAACATCTAAAAAGATCTTTGATGATAGCAGAGGAAGGATTCCGTGTGTGATGTCTTTGACAGCATTCCACTGCCTGCCAGAACTACCTTGCTTCTTTGATATATATATATATATATATATATATATATATATATATATATATATATATATATAATCAGAAACAGTTTGGGAGTAAAAATGTGTAGCAAAATCTAATGAAGTCCTAAGGGATGAAACGCATCATGTAAAAACTTTTCCACTTCGTCGTACACACATGCACATGCATAGGGATATGCATTGTAGTACAGTGGATATTTCTAGTTGAATTCATTGCATTCATTCACTTAGAAAGGTATTAATCCATCTCTTCTCTCTCCAGCTATTGGTTAAGTAGCAGAACAGATTGGGTTCTATAGCATTGTTTGGCAACCAGTCTACCTTACTCAGAAGATAAAAAGGGTTTGCGTAGAGTGAACACATCCTAACTGTAAAAAAGACAATTTACAGAAACCTCAACAACTCCCTCATTGATGGCCTATGCGCCACTCAGAGCAATGTGGTTTATGTATGTATGTAAGTATGTATATGTGTGTGTGTGTGTGTGTGTGTGTGTGTGTGTGTGTGTGTATATATATATATATATATATATATATATAACCATACACATACTTCGTAAAAGTAAAAAGGCAAGTACACAATGTTAAAGATCGAACTTATCATGTTTGGAAAGTTTGTCACACTACTATTTCTCCATAATCAGTTATAAAAGGTGTGGTAGGTTCCACACAAGCCTTCACCAATACTTAAAAGAAAAAGCCTTGTATATTTGAATAATTAGGTGGTTCAGGTCTAAAAGTGGGTTGTTTCACCTAAAAATCCTCTTTTAGATCTGAACCACCAAATTATCTAACTATACAACTTTTTAAAAATGAATCATACAGATACATACAATAAAAAGACAATTACATAATGTTGAATACAGAGCTTATCATGTTGAAAATGACAGGAGAGTCCACCATATATATCTTGTAGTTTAAGCTACACCACTTTCTCACATCTTATTTCTGTTCATTTATAATTTTTAAGGAAAAATCAAGGTTCAACTATTTACCTTGTCAACATTGCCAGATATTGTGACAAAAAAGACTCAACACTATAATAAATGAGGCTATGCCATCAAAAATTATGCCAACCAACACATATATATATATATATATATATATATTGATGCATCTAGTATTGAGTATCTTACATTAAGACATAAGAAAAAAAAATAATCCAAACCCCCCTGAGCATGGCAGAAGCAAAAAAAACAATACACATATATTTCTTCACTCCTCGACAACATAATTATTGCAAAAAAATAAAATAAGCCACTGTTCATGAGCAAACACACAGCAAGGACTTTCATGGCTGATAGCAAAGAGAATGAATTCAGCTGATTGCTGCCTCACTATTGTCTCTCTCTATGAGCGTGACAGGAGGTAAATGTGTGTGTGTGTAACACAACAGCTTATAGTAAAGGGGATTGTTGTTGAGAGAATGACTTATGTGAACGCTCACTTTGGTCATTTCATAGTCCAGGTGGGTCAATGTTCAAGATACTCAGTTGTATATTCTGAATATAGCATTTGATACCTTGCCCCTTGAACCACCTGAAGATTGTAAAACTACTACATAACAAACTAAGCATTCAAATATAGTCATTACATTTTTAAGTTGTGGGAAAGCAGCAATATTTGAGTATCCTTTTATATATCAACCTAACACCAATAAAAAGTGCATAAAAACTTTTTTTTAATTTGATATGAAAAAATAAAAAAAATGAGAAAATTAGCAGACAATTACTGATACTTCCTGATGAGTGGACTGAGCGATTACCCAAAGATCCATATATAAAACTCTGGAATCAGGATGCTGGTTATAACATCAATCAACTACATGACAGATTTTATAGATATTTGTATTAATCCTATATATATATATTGTGTGATGGGTAAATTGTCACCATTTTTAAATTTTATATTTCATACACGTACAAGGTTTGATTTTGTCAACTGCACAGTATAGTAGGGTCAGTTGGGCACTGTCCGAGAGAAAAAGAGCACCATAACACAATTCACTCCACCATAAATTTGCAAACAGTATGCTGTACTGCTTGGAATTTATGCCAGAAGCTCTAATAAAAACATTTCAGAGTCTTTGAGTGTCAAGCTGAGGACACTGCAGAGAATTTGGAAAAAGCTGGATAAGTTTAATGGTGATTATGAATGTACAGCAGCTTGAAAAACTCACTCTGATCATTCTGATTAGAAAAGAACTCCTGAATTTGTTGGTAAGTGCCTCAGATTCAACATAGAGGCCTAACATCAAGTATCTTGAGAGGGTAGTGCTGCCCTGAGTGAAGAGGGTGGCTGCTAAAAGACCCAATGTCAGGCAACAGGACTCTTCACCATACCACACAAACAGGAGAACCCAGTCATGGCTGTCAGACAATTTCTGCAACTATATCACCCCTTACATCTGGCCACCTAACTTCCAAGACTCCAACCCCCTTGATTATTGTGTGTGGGATGCAATTGATCAAGAGACTATTAAAATTCCTAGTAACACTAAACTAAAGATAAACTGAAGGCAATGATTATGGTAGCATTCACCAACTTAATAGGCTGTCTAGAAGAGTTGCAGAAGTTTTCAATATTGTTGAGGGAGCCGTGGTTGGAGTCAATGGCAATTTTTATTGAATTATTTACTATTTCAAGATATTTTTATGTAATTTTGGTAAATATATCTGTTAAAATTAGATGTCGGTATTATTTTCATTTTTGCTTAATTTAGACAATTTATCTATCACACCCATGGATTCAACTGGAATCCAAACTCAGCTCTCCTGTTTCTTATTCCAACCTTCTATCCATTACACCACCCTCACATTTATTCTATTTTACAATATATATATATTTATAACTGTGCATTTAGACAGCAATCGTTCTTTTATACAAGTTTCATTAAAGATGACCGACAAAGTACTGCAATTAAGATTTTTATATAATTTTTTTGGTGTTAATATATTTTTTCTTTTCTATACATAAAGTATATAAAACTTGTCTGAATGTTCTGCATATCTGAGAGCTATTGGTTTTTTTTTTTTCTGAATGTCAATGGATTTTTGTTCTGTATCTAGAGTTATATGAACAATTTCTATTTTGTAAACACATATTTTGGCTGTGTTTGTAGTTAAAGCTATTGAATACCTTGTCAGCTAGAGTCAAGATGCTAAAAGTAGTATCAATACTAATATATATATATATATATATATATATATATTAGTGGAATCATAAATTGTCTTTTTCTTTTAGTATAAAAAGAAATACATGTAGATTTTAGATACATTCAGAAAATTCTTTCCATAATTAAAAAAATTTGTTTTAGAATCCTTAAGTGAAGTTAAGGTAAACTTTGAGAAACAGTTGCTGTTAATTTTAGGGTGGAACTGGTAACTCCCTCCCACTTTACTCAGATTCCTGGCATTCCAATGCTACATCTTAGAACATGTTATCATTTTACTGTATTTGTCGGGTGAAGAAGCAGCAGCTTTCTATAAGAGACTGTGTACCTGCAATCTACTTTGGCCAGTCAACCTAGTCAAGTCTCTACAATTTACAGTACCTGGCCACTTAGCTTTTCACTCTTCATAACACTGTTTATAATGACAAGTCACAGGAATAAAGGAAAATATGAATAACAAATTTAAAGTATAATGGAAGACCAAAATAAAAAAAGAGAGAGAAAAGAAAATAGAAAAAATGAAAATCATGAAAGGGAAGAAATAAAGAAAATAAATATGAAAGAAAGAATACCTTAGAGAAATGTAAATGAAAACAAACAAAAAAAAATAACGAGGAAGGAATAAGAAATGAAGACGGGAATAAAAAGATGGAAGAAAGTGAGTAATAGTGACATGGTGAAACACTGCTCCCTGAAGTTAAGCAACATCAAGCCTGGTCAGTACCTAGATGGGTGGCTGCTTAGAAATACCTGGTGCTATAAGCTTGGATAGTATAATGGATAATGGTTCAGAACTGTTAATCTGAGAACCAAGTTTCAATTTCAGTCAGGTTCATTATATTCACTTACATACAAATACCTTTGAAGAAAAAGTACAAATCTACTTCTTCTCCCCTACCCCCACCAGATATGGGTTAATTAGTGAGACTTATATCAATAAATCACTTCAAAATCAGACTTATATCAATAAATCATCTCCAAAAAATTCTTATCTAAATTCAACCATCCAACCATGCATGGAATACTGTTGTTATATCTGGCCAGGCGACCCTGCTGTTCATCTCAGTGTTCTCGACAGGCTCCAAAGAAGAATCTGTAATGTGATTGGTCCTGACCTGGCAGTTCGACTCCAGCTAGTTTCTCACTGGCGAATGTGGCTTCCCTCTACTCTTTTATAAATATTTTCATGGCTTCTGCTCTGACGAACTTAGGTCACTGGTGCCCCCTTCACAAGAATTTACTCTGGCAATCAGACTGGCAACAAGGTCCCACCCATTTATAGTTAGATCAACCAAATGCAGGTGACAATTCTACTCCAGCAGTTTCTCTTCTCGTGCTTCCTGCCTGTGGATCTCCCTTTCATATACTTGCTTTCCTGATGGCTACAACCTCCAGGAATTTAAATGCAATGTCAATTCCCATCTCTTATCCACTTAACTCCAGTCCTTTCTACATCACCCCATGTATCTTGTTCTTTTTCCTTTCTCTCCTGTGTTCACATCCTTCTCTTACCCTTTCTCAGTAGCTAGTTCGTCTTTCTCTTCACTCTCCTCCTATCTAAAACTATCTTATGTAGGCCCCTGCACAGCAGTGGCAGTAGTGCCTTGCTTGAGATGAAATGATTAAAAAATAATTTTCTTTGATTTTAAATAATCTGCAAAGGGTTGATAAGCCATAGAAAAAATTTTTTTTCACTTTAAATACTTTGCAAATGGTTGATAAACTGTAGAAAATGAATAAGTTCGGCAATCAAAGATGGTGACCACAGCAGCAACAGCTGAAATGAATAGCCCATAACTTGGTGAATATAATGACATAATCAAGATGTTGAGCACTAAACCCATTCAGAAATATCTAAACTGCCAGCTGTATATAACTGTTTTATCAAATCAATAGTTAAAAATGGCTTTAAGCGAATGAACTCTGTAGTTCTTACAAAGAACCATCCTTCTTCAAATCTCATAGACTGATGCTACAGAATCACCAAGAACTATACCAAATAATAGAAACCACATGACTTGAAGACTTTCAATAGTAGCACATGTAACTCAAAAAGAACAGAGCAAAGAATGAAACCTCAGTACTGAAAAGGACAATAACTTTTCCCCCAAATGTCCCATATATATCTCAAAAGAGCGGTAATTTTTTAATGTTAATGTTCCTATCAATATTTTGAGTTTATAATAACTTTGACAACTCTCTCTTTCTCTATAGAACCAATATAAATTTTATCCTGTTAACCTTCAAATCTAACAGTTATCTCATAAGCCACATTGTTATACACTGGCTGATCAGTCAATGAATGTCAAATGTTTCCTTATAAGGAAATCACTAATATTGCCATTAGAGAGGAAAAGATCAGATAGTATTCTTTATATTTAATTAGTGCCTCATGCTAGCAGTATATAACACAAGGTCAGTTTAATGTGGAGTGGATGAGCACATGTATCTGGGCCAAGTCCAGATACCACCAAGTCGCTGCAAGCATTGGTTGCATTGACATCAGTATTACTACCAATTCCTCCTCTTTAGTGCAGTGAGGGAGGTATTGTCATGGACAGCTCTTCCACTAGGCCAAGCACCTCTCAATACTATTTTCAGTTGCATTGTCTGTAGATGGATACACAACTGATCAAATGTAGTTTAACTACCTAAATACAGATACTACACTTTGATCTCAGCCTGATGGCCAGAGACTTGATTTTGTAAGCATTGCTTAGATGTGACACAAGACCAAAATTATGGGGTACCCAGTGAGAATCGAACTATCTATTCAGTTGTAATAGGTTTTAGCAAGACAACTTGCTAACTATTATACCACGTCAAGATGCTTTAAATGATTTTCTGAGCATAGCTTAGATGTGGCACAAGGCTGAAAGTATGGAGTACCCAGTGAGAATCGAATGCGCTATTTAGTGGTAATTGATCTAGCAAGACAAGCCTGCTAACCATTACATGCTGAGGTACTCCAGATGACCAGAGAGTGAAAAGTTTAACTAGAGTGGCTCAGTCAATGAATGTTAGATAAATAAAAAAAGTGGCTGATATTACCATAATATTTCTAAAATCTTCTGAATTCAACTATTAAAATTTAGTTCATTGGGTATAAAAAAAATTCTAAAATCAATGTTTTCTGTTAAAGTTTTAATCGAAGAAGGTCAGTGTGAACTTGTTCATGTGATATGAACTTTAACATGATGACTTTAATGTGCACATTCCAAAAGTAATGCTTACAAAAATCTGTGAATATCTTAATCTCTCTAAATCCAATGGGGGAAATAGTGTTTAGGGAAAAGGATCCTAAGTGTCTAGATGAAGAGAATGCCAATGATTCTTAAATTAATATAAAATGGGTAGGTTACTATGAGAACCATCAAATAAACTTATAAGTGTTTTCAAGAGAACAAGCTTTCAAAAAATCTTTGAGGAGTGACATCTTGTTGAAAAGAAAGTTATTTGATTTGAAATGTTCATGATTTTACCAAAAAAACTAGTTCCAAGAGGTATGTATCAACTAATTCTTTTCGTCAAGAATGCTATCATGTTGAAAAGAAACAGGTTCATTTGTCTTCATTATTTCATCCAGACTAATGATCGCATCTTTGTTGTTGTTATCAAAACATTATGGGTGAGTTCACCCTTCAGCCTTCTTTAGATGGTGATTTTCTAAGCATAGCTTAGATGTGGCACAAGGCTGAAAGTATCAGACACCCAGTGAGGATTGAACTCACTACTCAACTATAATGACTGTAGCAGGACAAGCTTACTAACCATTACACCACCTCTAGGTACCCACCTAGGTGTCTGTCAATTCAGGTAAACACAGGGGAATTTTGAACTGAACCTAACAATGTTTAATCTCCATGGCACCAAAGGTTATGTGAAAAGGATGGCTGTTGTCATTACTATTACTGTATACATTCTTGACTCCCTTGACAATGTTTATTTACAAGATTATAAAAATATAATCTATGGTAGATATAACCTTCATGCCCCTATCCAAAAAGGAAAAAAAAATATAGTGTCAGAAAAACAGTTATTCCCTTGACACCACTATTTGATTCCCTCAGTAATGTTTATTTACAAGATTATAAAAATATATGAACATTATACAATGTGGTATTTATTATTTACCTTTTAATAAAGAAATGCATCTTTTCATTCCAAAATTTATAAAATAAATTGGAAAATTATCAAAATATGTAACAGGAAGAGATCCTCTCAACATATTTTACTGACTGAGAGCAAATGAACGAAATGCTTGGAAAATACTTTGCTTTTTTGAAAATTTTTAATTACAGTCACTTGTTGTGATGTGTTTATTTAAACTTTCTTGTTTGCAGACATTTTTATAAATCTATGGACAAATTTATTTTCATATTCATTTCTTTATAAAATGGTAAATGATACTTTATTATGATTGGTTCACAAATTTATATAATTTTATAATTATAAAATTATTCTTGTAAATAAACAATCTAATAAATAGTGTTTAATATCTTAATAAACTGTCAAGAAAAAAAAAAGCTGTAAATTCTCTTTCATATTTTGGAGTTTTATTAAAATTCTAACCATTGCTCTTTAAAACAAGCATTACTGAGGAAGGGAAAAGAGTATACAGTATGTACTTCCACTCATTTACTGAAAAAATAACATGAAGAAAAAAGGCCCTAAACTTTTTCTGTCAAAATGTTTATTATTAAGAGGAAAGATCAGAGCAATTTTTAATTTTATTTATTTATTTATTTTAATCCTAATACATTTTTTTTTGTCAGTAGGTGACCAAACTTTTACCAGAGTTAAAATACTTTTATACGGTAAAACACTTTTTTTCCAGTGAAAAACTTGGAAATTCTTGCAAAAATCAAATAATTGTCAAATTTTAATAAAACTTTTAGGACTTATTCACAAATAAATGAAATTTTTTTAAATTATTATTTTTAGAAAATCTTGGTATAATTTTATTTTTTTTACATCTGTTATCTTCCTCCATGTATATTCATAAAATTTTAAGAAATTAAATACTATTGTAAAATTTGTTTTATTAGTTAAATGCAGGACTCCTTAGGGAATATAAAAAAAAATTGTTTTTCTTTCAAGAAGTTAGCTTCTTTTTTTTTTTTTTTCAGAAAATATGCTTTGAATGGTAAACTAAAAAATGCAATAAATCTGACATTATTTAATTTAATAAGCTTTACTTGCTTTTAAAAATATATATATATTAAGCACATAGTTTGCAGAAAAATATTTTGATACATAATGAATTTTTACAAAAATTTTCATTTTTTTCTTTTTTAATTATAATAATTTACAAAGGTTCAAAAATATTTTTTAAATTCTGTAAAGTTTAGTGGCAGTTAGGTTATTAAAGTATTAAGTGAAGATTATATTTACTAATCAAAAAGTTGAAAAGCTTAATACAAATTTTCAAGCCAAATGATATTTTAATTTTTTTTTTTTTCTGATGTGTAGAAAGGCTTTTTTTTTTCTTTTTTTTTTTTAAGTATAGTATTTCATGTGTGTCCTTAAAAGGTCACTATTTCATGGTTTCTTCCCTTTTTAGGGAAAAAAATTTGAACAAATGTCAATTCTGGTCAACCATATTTAGCTTTGCAACACATCTGGCTGTCATCAATCATGTCAAAAATATGACATCTGTGATTAAGAAATTTCATGCTATAATCAAGTAATACTTGTTTCAAATCAGATTAATTTAACTTTAAATTTTATAATTTTCCTTAAATAACATGTCACAGATATATATTTTATTTTTGCAAAATTTTTTAAAATGAAGAACTAACTTTTGTTACAAATCTGTTAATCTGTCAAAACATGGCTATTTTTAATGTTTTAACTGCAAATGTTTAAATGTTGAGATTCTAATCAATATAATTTTTTAATTTTTCACCAGAGTACTTCGCTTACTGGAAATACTACATATAATCATTTACTTTTCAATTAAAGCTAACCTTTCAAGAAAACCTTTTCATTTTTAAAAATTCATTTTAAAAACTCTGTATCAAAAATGAGTGGAGGTACCTAGAAGTGTTTTTGTTTTTTGCTGGTACAAAGGTTAAACATTCCCAAAGTTTCTTTCTGTCTACTCAGCAATTTCTAATGAGAATTAAATATACGATAGTTACTAATACTTTTCTGCCTAACAGTTGGATAATGGAGGAAAATTGGATTTCAATGACTTAACTATTTCCATACTTGTTGAATGTTTTTACATCATAACATGAAGGTTAAATATTGCCTTGAACTCTTTATTTAAATCTACAGTGTAGATTATTCTTGTTCTGCTGTCCATATTTTGAAATATTGCTTGCCCTGTTACCACTGATTTTATTTCTATGCTATACGACCTGTCTCAGCGATTGAACTCAAAATAGCTGTGTCACCAAATTCACAAACCAACACTATACTATAGATAGGAACATTCACTTGAATGTAAATAAGGAATTTAGATATGTCTATTTATATTTATTTTAGTAATTTTTCTTAATACTTCTTTTCAAATGCTGCATTTGCTAGATATTAAATTTAAAAAGTAAAAAAAAATGTATTTACACTATTTACATTGTTCAGACTGTTGTTCTCATCTTTATTGCAATATTCACATTTAATGGGTCCAAGTTTTACGTCCTCTATACTTCTGAGATCACTGCTTGAACACTGAAATTATTTATTTTGTTTTTTCTAATAGGAGTAGATAGGTTTGCCTATAATCCAGTTTACATTCCTCCCTGTTTTTTTTTTTTTGTTTTTATATAAAGGTGTAGAGGTTTATTCCTAGTCTCCTGTTAAGGATCAGGTTTCTAATTCCTTCTAAAGTCTACTTATATAATATACTTTTAACATCTTCAACTAAACTCGGAAATGTTATTCACTAATTAAATCTTGACCTCTTCAAGTCTAGAGTTGGCCATTATCTTTGATGCATAGCTCAAAGAACTTCACTTATTGCCATTTCTTGCATTCATGGATGAACATGATTTAAAAAAATAGCTTCAGGAATTTGCTACGAATGGTATCAAAGAGTGAAGACAAATTAGTTGCATTTCTAAAAATTGTTATTTTCACTTTGTCTATCAGCTTCTCATCTGTGGTCTGCATCATAAGAGAGCAACCTCTGAATCATCAAAACGCAACCAAAAGGGTACATTGGCAGCCTTGGACCAATGTGGGAAAAGTGATCAGAAAAACTTGTATGCAATCTTGAGTACAAGTAAAATGCACTTGAGGTAAAAATAGTCAAAAATTTATAAACATATGCAGTACTTAAGTAATTATAAAAATTTTATCTTGTAGAATTCAGTGTATCTTCTTTTTACTGTTATACATATTTCTGCCATGTGTCTCTTCTCCCTTCTCTGTGACTCTTCTTTCAGGGGATGGGTGATCATGGCTCTCTACAACTTTCTGTCAATTGTAGCTCTTAGTAAAGTTTATCCTTTTGCTATCTCTCCTAAACCCTGTTTTGCCAACTCTTTGTGCTATCTTTTTGTTGTTCTCTGTGCTCTCTTTTATCAGGATGTAGGTAATCATGGCTCTCCATAACTTCCTGTTCTTTGTAGCTCCTAGTAAAGTTTGTCTTTCTGCTATCTTTCCTAATCCCTATTTTTCCATCCATTTACACAGCCTCAATAGGTAGGTAATGCACTGCTTTCCTCTCTTCCTCTTGTCCTGTGAGTGCAAAATTTTCTAAGCCCACTTTCCTCATTAGAAATTTCAAGTATTTCTTATTGATGTTAAGTATGTGTCCTTTTCATTTCCATTTTCTCTAAAACTGCTCATATGTTTGATTTAAGGTATTCTTAGCATCCATAATTCTGTTGCTTCAAGTTTCTTCTTCATCTGAAAGGAGATTGTCCAGCATTCACCATCATAAAGGACAGATATTTCTTTAATAGTTTATTCATTCTGGAATTAATATCTCAATGAGACTGCCCAGACTGTTCTGTTCTGAAAACAAGCATCACGTAGTGTTGTGTAATTATTAGATTATCAATGGCAACAGAAGACTGACAAATCATAATTGGCTTTGTGTGCGTTAAAAATTCATGAAAATAATGATTCTGCCAACATTGACCTGGCATTTTCTTAAAAGCCTTGCATTATCTGTGCACAGTACATGTGAGGTGGTGTTGAAAAGTACTTAATCTGACTAAGAAAGGCTGCCTTCAAAACATTCTGATGTGTTGGTTATAAGAACAGATTTTGAAAAGTGGGTTTGGCTGGAAACTTTTTAACACTCTTCCTATATGCATTATTTGTAAATTTTTCTTATGCATATAAGTGCCCTCTATTTTAAATATAGGGTGCTATAGATAAATTGTTGTCTAAATTAGACAAAAATGAAAATAACACTGTCATCTAATCTTGACCTTTGTAATCACCATTAGACTCATCCAACTCTTTTCAAATCCTTTGCACTGTCCTCAGATTGACACCCAAACATTCTAGAATGTTTTTTATTAGAGCTTCTGGCAAAAATGTTTAATTTCTGGTAGAGTAAGTTGCATCATGGTGCTCTTTTTCTTGCAGATGGTTCCCAACTGATCCTACTATACTGTACAGTAAACAAAATAAAAAAAAAAAAACAAACAAACACGCATGCTCAAAATTAAAAATATAAAATAGTTACAATTTACCCATCACAGAATGCATTTTCAAAAGTAGTATTTGATACACGTAAAAAAAACATTTTTGATTGTTTACCAATTAATAGTCTGTTCAAGTCTGTGAAAATTTTAAGATAGGTGTTCACTTCTTTTGGGCACTCCCAAACTCTATATTTCTTCTTTTTTTTTTTTTTCTTTATGTGTGTGTGTGTGTCCGTCCATTCATTTTCCAAAAGGAATGTGTAATTGTTGACAATTCAAAATAATTTGTTTTGTTTATTAATCCATTCATGCCCTTGAATTCTATGGTTTTCACTTTCGTCTCCATACATCGATTACAATTCCTGTATCTCTTTCTCTTAAGATACCATTTATAAATATATATATATATATATATATATATATATATATAGTCATCTGCAGACAGTCCTGTTTGGCAGTCTCACAGCTCCTCGGAATGGTTGCACATCCGATTGCTTCTAGCTAGGATTGAAACTTGAACAAATTGACATCAATTGTCGATTTTAAGCTATGGGTGCTTGGTAGAGGAAGGTGGATTTTAGCATGTTATATACACAATGTAAACACATGCCAGTAGCCTGGAGTGTTCCAATACACTACTGAATGAATGATGTGTAAATGCATGAGTAGCTACTGTTTTTAAAGTCCACCATTTCTCCATCTTGCTCAACTAGCCATGTATTTATCTTCCTTTAACTTAACTTAGTTATTTGTTCATCACTGTCATAATCTGGTATCCAAGGATGCATGGTCCTGTGGATATAGATGGTTAGTTCCTGTGGCTTGACCCAAAGTGTTGTGAGTTCAGTACCAGGTTGCAGCAGTGGTGAACAAATAACTTAGTGAGTTAAGTTAAAGGAAGATAACTACATGGCAACCAGAAGTGGCATTTTTATCTTCCTTTTCATTGTTTCTTTTTCATATTCTTTGTAATTGTCTTCCTTTCAGTGTTAATACAAATGTTATATTCTCAATTGGTAAATAGTTCAAAAACCGGATTTTTTCCTTTTTACCTGGGAAGGGCTTTCTGCTTAGCAACCATTTCCATCAGTTTCCCTGACAAATTGTAAGAGAAAATGATCAAAATGGAAACTGGTTGCTTGGTTTTCCCACATCACTAATAGATGACAGTAAAAAGAGTATGAACTCTTTTTATCCTTTATAAATAAATCATACCACTCCCTTTGAATATCTTGTCACACTTTCTCTCTCCCTTTGTGTCCCTCCAAACTTCTCTCTTGTTCTGCTTTCCTCCAACCTTCTCTCATGCTGTTCCTCTCACCTTCTTCCTCTCTATCTTTCCCCATTTAAACCTTCTTCCTCTCTATCTTTCCCTACTTAAACATTCTTCCTCTCTATCTTTCCCCTACTTAAACCTTCTTCCTCTCTATCTTTCCCCATTTAAACCTTCTTCCTCTCTATCTTTCCCCATTTAAACCTTCTTCCTCTCTATCTTTCCCTACTTAAACCTTCTTCCTCTCTATCTTTCCCTACTTAAACCTTCTTCCTCTCTATCTTTCCCTACTTAAACCTTCTTCCTCTCTATCTTTCCCCATTTAAACCTTCTTCCTCTCTATCTTTCCCCCATTTAAACCTTCTTCCTCTCTATCTTTCCCCCATTTAAACCTTTTTCCTCTCTATCTTTCCCCATTTAAACCTTCTTCCTCTCTATCTTTCCCCTATTTAAACCTTCTTCCTCTCTATCTTTCCCCTATTTAAACCTTCTTCCTCTCTATCTTTCCCCTATTTAAACCTTCTTCCTCTCTATCTTTCCCCTATTTAAACCTTCTTCCTCTCTATCTTTCCCCTATTTAAACCTTCTTCCTCTCTATCTTTCCCCTATTTAAACCTTCTTCCTCTCTATCTTTCCCCTATTTAAACCTTCTTCCTCTCTATCTTTCCCCTATTTAAACCTTCTTCCTCTCTATCTTTCCCTACTTAAACCTTCTTCCTCTCTATCTTTCCCTACTTAAACCTTCTTCCTCCTCTATCCTTTCCCTACTTAAACCTTCTTCCCTATTTCCTTCTCCTCCCACCTAAACCTTCTTCCTATTTGCTCTCTCTACCTAAACCTTCTTCCTATTTCTCTCTCTCTCCACCTAAACCTTCTTCCTATTTCTTTCTCTCTCTCTCCACCTAAACCTTCTTCCTATTTCTCTCTCTCTCCACCTAAACCTTCTTCCTATTGCTCTCTCTCGCCACCTAAACCTTCTTCCTATTTGCTCTCTCTCGCCACCTAAACCTTCTTCCTATTGCTCTCTCTCGCCACCTAAACCTTCTTCCTATTGCTCTCTCTCGCCACCTAAACCTTCTTCCTATTGCTCTCTCTCGCCACCTAAACCTTCTTCCTATTGCTCTCTCTCGCCACCTAAACCTTCTTCCTATTGCTCTCTCTCGCCACCTAAACCTTCTTCCTATTGCTCTCTCTCGCCACCTAAACCTTCTTCCTATTGCTCTCTCTCGCCACCTAAACCTTCTTCCTATTGCTCTCTCTCGCCACCTAAACCTTCTTCCTATTGCTCTCTCTCGCCACCTAAACCTTCTTCCTATTGCTCTCTCTCGCCACCTAAACCGTCTTCCTATTGCTCTCTCTCGCCACCTAAACCTTCTTTCTATTTCTCTTGCTACCTAAACCTTCTTCCTTCCTTTCTCTCTCTTCCCACCTAAACCTTCTTCCTTCCTTTCTCTCTCTTCCCGCCAAAACCTTCTTCCTTCCATTCTCTCTCTCCCCACCTAAACCTTCTACCTTTCTCTCTCTCTTCCCACCTAAACCTTCTACCTTTCTCTCTCTCTTCCCACCTAAACCTTCTACCTTTCTCTCTCTCTTCCCACCTAAACCTTCTACCTTTCTCTCTCTCTTCCCACCTAAACCTTCTACCTTTCTCTCTCTCTTCCCACCTAAACCTTCTACCTTTCTCTCTCTCTTCCCACCTAAACCTTCTACCTTTCTCTCTCTCTTCCCACCTAAACCTTCTACCTTTCTCTCTCTCTCTCTTCACTTAAATTTTCTCCCTATTTCTTTTCACCTTAACCTTCTCCATCTCTTCTTACCTCCAGAATCTTCAGCCACTGTCTCTTTTCCTTCCAAATTCCATCTCAATCATTGCACTCTCTCTCTTTCTCTCTCTCTCTCTCCCTTCTACCAATTTTTATACTACAATCTTCTCCCTGTCTCTCTACTCTCATCTTATTTCTCCCTCTCTTAGTTTGTCCACCATTCCTCTCTCTTTCTCTTTTCTTATTTATCCATCACCTGACATTCTCACCACAATTTCCTTTTTACCTTCTTCACCTTGTTCCAATTTTCTGCAACAGCATCAGCAACTGTCTAGCCACTTGAGTCAATCTCATCTTTATTTGGTCATTTTAAGTATGTATCTTGTGCATACATACACGTACGTGTCAGATTGAAAGCATTATACCTTTATGTATAAGTATGCATATGTGTAGCATATAAACATCCTCATGTTTATATATTTATTTGTCCATGTACCTTGCTGATGTAGCAGCAATAGGTGTATAGGGTAATAAAATAAGTGCCCCTCTCTTTTCTTGTTTATTCAGACCTGTGATGAGAATGGAGACAAGAAAAAAAAAAATTGTATGGCGAGGTGGGAGGGAGTTGTATATAAAATCTCAAATACAGAGGCTACAAAAATACTTCTATACACATATGTGCCTGGCTTTATATATATATATATATATATATATACACACTGTCAAACATTTGCTTAAGTAATTGGTATATAGGACAAGTTGAGTACACATAAGTTTAGAAGGTAACCTGACCATGAAATAAAATAATTCATTCATTCATCTAGGTCTCTCTCTCTCTCTCTCTGGGTATGTATGTGAGTGTGTTTATGTAATCAATAAAACCTATCAAAATACATGAAAAATCACTAGAATTTAACCTATTTTAAGGCCAGCAGAATCTTTAAGTGCTTATGAGATAACAAGGCTGACAATAGTCAGTGTTCTAGAAACTTGAATATTTGACTACCTACACACACACACACACACACACAAAATTTATTTGTTTGAACATTTTTTTGTAATGGGTATTTGTATTTGAGTGGATAGTTTGTTTTTTCTATAATTAAACAGTACATTTTAAATATCCACCAGTCTAAATGTTTGAAAAATCTTGTTTGGAAAATATCTTTCGGCAGGATTTGAATCTCCATACTCTCACATATTAGGGAGATACAGTCATTGAATCTGATGTGTCTTACACTTGACCACCGCCTCTCTACAACTTTGAAAGCTCCTGCAACTGTTCTGGAAGGTCTCCTTGTTGGTGAATGCTGCCATAATCCTTGCCCTCAGTTCATCTTTAGTATTACAAGGAAATTTGTTGGTCTTTTGCTTAACTGCATCCCACACATAATAATCAAGGGGTTTGCAGTCTGGTGGCATGGTGGTCAGAGAAAACAGCCATAACTGAGTTCTGCACCATGCCGCACAAGCAGAAAAGTCCTGTTGCCAGACGAATGATCTTCCAGCAGCCATCCTCTTGACCCTGGGCAGCACTACCTACTCAAAGCCCTTGAGTAAGCCCTCTGTGTTGAGTCTGAGGTCCTCAGCAACAAATTCGAGAGTTTTCTTTTGATCAGAGTGAGTTTTCCGAACTGCTATACCTTCATAATCACCTTTATATATCTCCGACTCTTTCCAAATCCTCTGCACTGTCCTCAAACTGACACTCAAACACTTTGAAATGTTCATATTGGAGCTTCTGGTATGAATCCCAAGCAGCATGCCATATCCAAATTTCTGTCAGTGAATTGCGTCATGGTACACTTTTTTTTTTAGATGTGGCCAACTGACCCTACTATACTGTGCAGTTAATGAAATCAAAAACAATATGTATGCATAGAATTAAAAATATAAATTAGCAACTGTATGTAATATATATATATATATATATATATATATATATATATAAGGTTGCATAGATCATTTGATTGTTAAAGATTTTTAAAATTTAATGAAAAACTATCAAAATATTGAAATTCATTCTAAAGACATGGATAAAAAAAGTATCTATTATGTAATAAACACCCTAATTAATAAATACTGATATGACTAATTAAGCAAATTTTACATACATATTTGAAAGTTTCTATATTCAGAAGGTAAGCACGCTAAATATTAAAATAGTACATTCAAGGATATAGACAATCAACTCTGCATTATATGCTGTCTTGAGGATTCAGTTCGAAATTCCAATCACCAGAAGAAGGTCAGCGTGTGCAACAGCTGAAATATTGCATATAGAGCAACAAAGATGAGGACAACAGTCTGAACAGTGTAAATAGTAAATTTTAAAAATTATTTTTTTTTTAAAAGGACATTATTCCTTTTTTCATATAATCATTTCACCCCAAGCAAGGCAATACTGCCACTGGTGCACAGAGGGTTACAATGACAAGGAAGATGTATAAGTGTTGTGGTAAAAAGAATAAGAGGGGTGGGAGTCATGGAAATAAAAGATGGCAAGTGATGTCGCATTTAAACTTTTGAAGATTGTCGCTATCTGGGAAGCAAGCACGGGGAAGTGAATTCAACAAGCAGGAAGTGCAAGAAAAAAAACTGTTAAAGTAGAATTGGCAGTTACATTTGCCTATTTTGATGGTAAAAGGGTGGACTCTAGTTGCACAATAAAGAGATCTTATTGTAATGTTTTCTTCTTCCTTTCCTTTTTCCTTTCCTTCTTCCTTTCCTTTCCTTTTCCTTTCTTCCTTTCCTTTTCCTTTCTTCTTCCTTTCCTTTTCCTTTCTTCTTCCTTTCCTTTTTCCTTTCTTCTTCCTTTCCTTTCCTTTCTTTCCTTTCCTTTCCTTTTCCTTTCCTTCCTTTCCTTTCCTTTTCCTTTCCTTTCCTTCCTTTCCTTTCCTTTCCTTTCCTTCCTTTCCTTTCCTTTCCTTTCCTTTCCTTTCTTCTTCCTTTCCTTTTTCCTTTCTTCTTCCTTTCCTTTTTCCTTTCTTCTTCCTTTCCTTTTTCCTTTCTTCTTCCTTTCCTTTTTCCTTTCTTCTTCCTTTCCTTTTTCCTTTCTTCTTCCTTTCCTTTCCTTTCTTCCTTTCCTTTCCTTTCCTTTCCTTTCTTTCCTTTCCTTTCCTTTCCTTTCTTCCTTCCTTTCCTTTCTTCCTTCCTTTCCTTTCTTCCTTCCTTTCCTTTCTCCTTCCTTTCCTTTCTCCTTCCTTTCCTTTCTTCCTTCCTTTCCTTTCTTCTTCCTTTCCTTTCTTTTTTCCTTCCTTTCTTTTTTCCTTCCTTTCTTTTTCTCCTTTTTTCCTTCCTTTTCTCTTTCTCCCATCTTCCTTCCTTTTCTCTTTCTCCCATCTTCCATCCTTTTCTCTTTCTCCCATCTTCCATCCTTTTCTCTTTCTCCCATCTTCCTTCCTTTTCTTTTTCTCCCATCTTCCTTCCTTTTCTTTTTCTCCCATCTTCCTTCCTTTTTAAATTGCTATCACGTGTGTGTGTATACAGACCATGCTACTGGGCACGTTTTTATACCTTTTTATTTTATGCTATTGTTTATCTAATACAAGGTCCAAGAGCCACTCAAGGTAGAATGTTACTGAATTAAGTTATAGTTATGGTGTACAAGAAAGATGTAAAAGATGCATATTATGAGGATATGGAGGATAGATACCTTTATCTAATAAATACAAGGGGTTGCAAAAATTTCTTGAGAATGATGCACAAACATTTTTTTCCTGCTCAGGTTTTTTTTCAGTACCCCCTCATAAATAATAATCACTGTTAAGTGTTTTCAATATGAATCTAGTAATTTGTGCATGCATATTCAATATTTATATGTTCACACCACACACACACACACACACACACACACTTAAATTACTTACATAAAGAATTACACATACATATCTTCCCTCCCTCCTCTCATGCATATAAATACACATTCACTTAATTCACTTACACACATTGTGTATATAAACATTGACTTTGAAAACAGACTTTTACCGACACATGCACGTATTCACCTGTGCACATACAAACAAATGTAAACATTCAACAAAGGGTGACCCTGTAGCTTCAAAAGACCACAAATAAAGTGGCCTTACTTGGAAGGACCTCTGGAAATGTATACTTTTTTTTTTCTTTGTTTAAAAAAAAAACAAAAAAACTTTGAAATGAACTTGGGGACCTTTTCATTGAAGTCCTAGGTCCATTACCAAATTCTCTTTTATTTTATTCATCATCTGTAGTCCTCTGCTTGTTTGAATGATAAATGAGTGGGCAGATTATGGCATTTTGTTTCAACTGATCTTATTTTATTTTCTGATATAATTTTCACTTTCCTCAAATGTTTATTCCTGCATCAATTTCCTATATAAACCTACATTTGCAAGATATAGAGAATTATTTCAGGATATTAACTGATAAATTATTAGACATCTCTATGCTTTTCTGCCTGTGTAGTGGACACAGTCCAGCTTCTATTGTTCCATGAAACTGTATCATGTGAAACCTAAGGTGAAGTTTATTTGTAGCTTTTCCGTGTGCTACTTGATGGATCAGAACAATTTCTGGGTTTGTAATTGTTATTTTCTTACTGAACATATATTTGTCTTTTCCTAAATTTCTTCTAGGTTATTTGTTAGTCATTTGAGCCTTTTAATATATATCTATATAGATGTATGTTTTATAAGAATGTACCATATTTGATAACATACTCTCCCATTATTTTCCCCACAAACATCAGAATTTCATAAAATAAATCTGTAAAAAGATTTTTTTCCTCAGGTTAAATAGTGAATATGGAATAAAGTACCAATAATATTAATTGTATCATCCAACAGTTCTTGTTTTGTTTTCAAAATTTTTTCCCCCCCTATATCAAAACTATAAACCGTAATTTTTGGAAATTGAAAATTAGCAGAAATTTATTGGAAAACTGCCAAGTTTTCATCTGAAATCAAGAAAAAATTAACTTTAAGCAAAATAATTACAATGTAGGAAAAAAGAAAAGGTGTTAGTTTAACCCCTGTCCTCTTGAGGTAAACGGAAGCCTTCTTTCTTTTTCTTTTCTTTCCTTTTCTTCTTTTCTTTCCTTTTCTTCTTTTCTTTTCTTTTCCTTTGCTTTTTTCTTTTTCCTTTGTCATTTCCTTTTCTTTCTCTTCCTTTCTCTTTTCTTTCATTTTTCTTTTTCCTTTTTTCCTTTTTGTTCTTTTTTTCTTTTTGCTTTTTTTTTCTTTTCTTTCTTTGGAATGAATTCTCGGTTTTCATATGAAATCAGCAAAATACAAACTTTATGTATAATCATCACATGGTTTAATGGACATCAGCTCGGTATGAGAAATCTGAAAGCTGAGTTCAAATTCCAGTGATCTTCATTGCATTCACTTACACAAAAATACCCTTGGGAAAGGTATAATTTCATCTCCTCCCATTGGCTATGGGTTAAATAGTAGGAACTGTATCTGGAAAAAAATTATTTTCCAAGAAATTGTGAGTGCAATTTTCACTCACCAAAAAAATTATTCTTCCAATCCAAAGCTTTAAATAACCCACAAAAGGTTGATAAGCTGTAAAAAAAAAAATGATCCATCAACATGTCAATTTCCTTTTTTCATGCCACTAGACTAGCTGCACATTTACTATCTCTTACTAATCCATATGTTTATCAATGTTTCCTTTCCTTCTCTCATGGTGAATAGCAATCAGATAATCGTTACATTGTCTTGCACAAAAATTCTTTCATCATCTCAACACATTTTCTATAACAGTATTTTCTGTTGTATTTCTGCTCTATTGTCCTGCACAAAAAGCTCTTTGTATTCTTCAGCGATGCATAACTTTACAGTTTGTGCACATGTATGATTCACAAGCCTATTATCTGATAACAAGCTGATATTGGTGACTCTCTTAATAATTCTGATTATTGGCAATTCTTGGTCCCACTGGATTAATTAAGCCTTTCTCATTACTTAATGTTTTGGGATGTTCATGATGAGATGTATGTAGAGTGTTTTGCACCTTAAAGTCCAAATATAATGGACATTGGCTTGGCATAAAAAATCTTTTAATCATTCATTTACACACAAATACCCTTGGGAAAGGTATGAATCTCACTTCTTCACCCAGCTATGGGTTGAATAGCAGAACAGATTGGGTTCTGTGGCTTTAGTTGGCAACCAGTCTACTGGAGAAAGAAACTGCAACTTACTGCAGGAAAATCTGCCGATCCATCATAAATCAAAAGAAACATGATCACTCAAGTATATATCACATATGGTAATTCACAGGTAATAAAGGAAGAGCGTGGAGAGCCAGGATCGTTTATTTAGCAGTCTTCTTTTATTGTATCCAAAACTTCAACATAATTTAGTTCGTTTGCTTCAGCAGATTTCACTAGTATCCTCAAAAGTGCTGATTGATCATTATGAGAAGAATAAATATTTTAGTGCTGATAGGCATCCATATCTCTTCATTCAAAGTTAGACGCATGAAGGGACTATAAAGGCATCTTCACTGATTGTCTAATATTGTTTCTGTGTCTCTTTTTTAAGCATCTAGGTTGTTAAATGCAAATGCTGAATTTTTGCATATCTTTAAAGCATACAAGTAAAAATAATGATAAAAGAAAAGATGAGTATTGTTTGCTAAATGTTTTTTTGGCAGTCTTCAACCTTCATGCTTAAAAAAAAAAATAATACTGTGTCAAGAGAACAGTTTTTCCCTTAACACCACTATTATTTTAACTATTGTCACTCCTCAGCAATGTTTGTTTTAAAAAGCATATTAGTCAAAATTTAAATATCAGCATTTTTTTTTTTTTTTTTTTTTTTTTATAGCAAATTTGAATGGATTTGAGTATTTGATGATATAATCATCTCTAGGGATTCTTTTTGTCTGTGATGTCTACATCTCTTATCAGCTTAGTCTCGTCTTTTTATATCTGCACCTTGACTTTATTACACATTCTTTACCTACTTTTCAAATGTTTTTAATTACTCACAAATATCAAATTCTTCAATTCTTGTCTTTGGAATGCATTTGATGTCCCCGATCACTTCTTTATCTTGGTCTTTCCCTTACATTATTTGCTTATTTACAAAAACTTTTTTTCTTTTCTTTTCTTTTCTTTTCTTTTCTTTTCTTTTCTTTTCTTTTCTTTTCTTTCTTTTCTTTTCTTTTCTTTTCTTTCTTTTCTTTTCTTTCTTTCTTTTCTTTTCTTTCTTTCTTTTCTTTTCTTTCTTTCTTTTCTTTTCTTTCTTTCTTTTCTTTTCTTTCTTTCTTTTCTTTTCTTTTCTTTCTTTTCTTTTCTTTCTTTCTTTTCTTTTCTTTCTTTTCTTTTCTTTTCTTTCTTTTCTTTTCTTTTCTTTCTTTTCTTTTCTTTTCTTTCTTTTCTTTTCTTTCTTTCTTTTCTTTTCTTTCTTTCTTTTCTTTTCTTTCTTTTCTTTTCTTTTCTTTTCTTTTCTTTTCTTTCTTTTCTTTCTTTTCTTTTCTTTTCTTTCTTTCTTTTCTTTTCTTTCTTTCTTTTCTTTCTTTCTTTTCTTTTCTTTCTCTTTTCTTTTCTTTCTTTCTTTTCTTTCTCTTTTCTTTCTCTTTTCTTTTCTTTCTTTCTTTTCTTTCTTTTCTTTTCTTTTCTTTTCTTTCTCTTTTCTTTTCTTTCTCTTTTCTTTCTCTTTTCTTTTCTTTCTCTTTTCTTTCTCTTTTTTCTTTTTTTCTTTTTTTTTCTTTTTTCTTTCTTTTTTTCTTTTTTCTTTGTTCTCTTCTCTTTTTTTCTTTCTTGTATTAAATTCCTGTTGCTCTTTTTATTGAATGTCTTCTTAGCTGAGTCTTTTTAAGACTTTGTAACTTTCATTTTATCCAGCAAGATGACTATTCATTTATTCAAATTAGTTCATGATTCCTAACAATTGAAATGGACTCTAGAATGCTTTCATTTTTCTGTTTCATTTACTGTATTTGCTGTTTACACAAAGTAATGGCTTCATGAGGAATTTATACACTTTTAAAAGGCAGCCTTGTTCACACTAAAAACATTGTTCTCTGACACCAACATTATTATGCTTTATTCTTCCATTTGACTTCATGACTTTTTTTCAATCATTTTATATAGTTATATTCAGACCAATCTCAATATTTTTATTAGCACTGTCTATGCACACTTTCATTGAATTAATTTTATAAACCTGACACATATTGCTGTTTATTTTTTATATATATTTATAAAGGATGTGGTTTCCGGCTTTCTCTTTACCAATCTTCTCATTTTTTTTTTTTTTTTTTTTTTTTTTTTCAATTGGAGTAGATAGATCTATCTATCACCCGGTTCACACTCCACCCATGTCTATTGAACAGGTTAAGAGGCTCATCCCTTGTTCCCTGTTTAGGATGTGGTTTCCGGTTTTCTCTTTTCCAATCTTTTCACTATTATGTAGCCCCCTGCACATCGGTGGCATTACCTCCTTGCTCGGGGTGATACGGTTAAAAAAAAAAAATTGCCAATGCAAAAAGAAATTATTCACTGTTCCATGAATCGTATAGGAATGTTTGTATGAAAGACATTTAATTCAGCTTAAGTTTATTCTAACTAGCCCAACAGATTGGAATTAAGCTTTGTCACTCTAACCCAGGTTCTCAGAAAGAGAAATAATTAAATTGAAGATACAAATCTAATATTTTTTTCCTTTTAAAACAATCCAAGAAACTAAGTTGTTTAATGCATCACATTTTTATGGAAAAAGAAAAAACAAAATACCTGTCTACCATTTAATAACTCAATAAGGTATTGTCTGAAATTCAATGACCAACAAAATTCACGAGGTAAAATTATAGTGTGTTGGCTACAGGCTGTTATTACAATCATGTGACTATCTGGACTCCCTTTGTACAAAATATCAGCACTACAAGAAAATCTTCCATTACACATGTGACTTCCAGCCATATCACATTGAAGTTAAGCAACATTGAACCTGGTCAGTACCGGGATGAGTGACCACTTGGGAATATGCTGTAAGTTTGGATGTGCATGTGGTGTAATGAATAATGGCTTGGAATTGTTAGTCGTAAAGTTGAGTTCCAATTCACCTTAAGTTCGCATTATATTCAATACCATTAGGAAATGTATGAATTCAACCCCCCCCCACACCCCATTATGGATTAATAACTAAGACTTGTATCACTGAACCATTATTATCTCAAATGAAAAATGTTGTTTAAATCTAAAAATTAATCTGCAAAGGGTTGATAAACCATAAAAAATAAATCAATCAGTCAGTTAAAAATGTGTATATCAAAGTATTATATATCACCCATTCAATAATCTGTATTTTCTTTGTACTAAAAGGCAAGCATGTTTGTTTGAAATTTGGTTTTGCAGCCTTGGTTTAACAGAAATGCACAAATTTTTTCAACATGAGAAATGTTATTTTTTCCTAATATATACTGTATTTGTCTATACTTCTGAGATGGGGCAGTGTTTACATTATTTACACTTTTCAGACTGTTGTCCTCGTCTTCATTGTCATGTTTACGTTTCAGCCATTGTACACTAAAGCGTTCTGTTCAGAATTCCTAGCACCTGAAGAAGACTGGAGTGTACAATGGCTGAAACATCGTAAACATGTCAATAAAGATGAGGACAACTGTACGAACAGTGTAAATAATATGTGCTGTGTTGTATTGCAAACTAAAGGATCAGAAGATAATTGTTTTAAGTTAAGAGATTAGAAACATTTAAAGGAACATTGAGACTTATTTTATTATGTATTGAAACTCCAATATCTCACTTTCTTAAAATTAATAAGATTTCAACAGATTCTCATATTCAGCTGATTATTTTAAAGTTAATTGTTTTTAACAAGTGCTTTGTTTTTTGTTTTTAATTAGATTTTGTATAATGCATTCAAACAAAAATAAATTTTACTTATTTTTTGTAAATCATTAAATATGTATCCCAGTTTTATAGGCACATTATAGAGAAGTATGTAACCCTTGTTTGCTTACTTTGGGGTTATCTCTACAAAAAGAAATTACTTTGCTATGACATCTTGCTCTCTGGTAACAGAAAAATCGAATGCATCAAATATTTCTTCTTCAGTGGCATTTGTAAAAATTGATACTTTGGAAAATGTTGTCGAGGAGATTACTTTTCATTTTTAATTCTGGATTTTTCTTTTTCTTTCTTTCAGATTGAAGAGCTGAAAAACAAAGAAAAACTAATTGCTCAGCTTGAACAGGACTTGGGTCACCAATCCAGCTATATGATGCAGTTGGAAAAGAAAATAAACACTCAGGACAAAGGTTCAAGCTCACTGACCAGTGGGCCAACCACACCTGGCAGGACCACGCTTACAGCATATAATTACAGCCCTAGCAAAGATTGGGATGGGAACCAACAGACAAACTTAGTAAGTAAAACTGCTTATTTCGATTGTTTTTGTATGTGTGTTTATTGAATTGGTAAATAAAATACTATGGTTTCCCAGCATGCTTTGTAGCATAGAGAACAGGAACCTCAATGATATATTTATTTACTCAGGTAAGACAAGAAAGCCACTAAGATGCAAGGAAGTTATTGAGTGTGAAAGAATATAAAAAACAGAATTCAGAAGACAGAAGCTAATGGTTGACATTGTATTTAAATTTTTGAAAGATCAGAGTTGACTGGAAAGCAAAAAGCTGAAAGAGTTCAACAAATGAGAATTGAGAGAAGAAACTGTTAGCATAGAACTTGTGGTTACATCAGCCATTTCAACTGTGAAATGATGAGAGCTTGCTGCTAATCAAAGTAGTAAAGCCACGAAGACACACATCCAAGAGGTCTTGAGATATCTTTTTCTGTGCTTAAATTCATAAATTTTTGGTAGCATAGAAGTTTAAGACAATTACCATTTATAGAGAAGTTTTGTTAGGGTGGTGGAATATGACTTAAGTCTTGATACCAGGTCAGAACCAATAACATTGCAGATTCTTCTTTGTATTTTATCAAGTATGTCTAAATACACAGCAGAAGCACCAGACCAGATATGGCAGCAATATTCAATGCATGGATGAATTGTAGATTTATCTGTCCTCTTTCAGTATGTCAGCAAATGATGGACAATCTCATCAAAGGAAAGACTTACAAAGTGTGGTTCTACAGAAGGATGCTAAGGTTACCATGGACTGAACATATGAGCAACAATGACATTTTGGAGAAAATGAAAACAAAAAAGAAAGTTATACTTAACATCTGGAAGAGACAGCTGAAGTTTCTGGGACATTCAATGAGAAAGGGAGGCTTGGAGAATTTGATACTCATAGGACACATAGTTTGAGCAAGCAATACATGACATATTTGATAGGCTTAAGCAAGAGAATGGCAGAGCAGGGTTTGGTTGAAGTAACAGAAAAGGACTACAAAGGATAAGGGGATGTGGAGGGCTATGATCGCTTATGTCTTGAAGGGACATGGCATATGGAAGAAAAATAAATGTATAAAATATGTTAGTCAACAGCAGGCTATATAGGTTTCGTAAACTCATATAAGTATGTCAACAGCAGTGGAAATGTTGATAATGAAAGCATTATATACACTATTGGAACCATAGATCAATAATGGATCCAAATTAGATTCTGACTAAAGAGTCTTTGTTCTTTTGTGCAGGATAACAAATATATTGGATAATATAAGGATGTGGGTAGATTTGTAAACTTAAACAAAATTTTAACTCTAAATATGTCAGAAATTGCAAACCTCCATCAAGTCAATACTGACAAGAGATGATTATTAAAAAATGAGAAAGAATAACTGCAATGAATTTGACCACTCTCAAGAGAGAAATTAATTCAACCACTCTCAAAATTAAATGCACACTTAAAATAAAACAATAAAGGTAATTCACTATTTTGGTATGTGAAACATAAAAACGAAAACTTTAATAACAAAACCAGAAAAATGACCCCCAAAAATTACTCATACTGGATCAAACCAAAAATCTAATCGGTTTGTGCCAGTCATGAGGCCAATCATCTCTAAAAGTTTCATCCAAATCCATCTAGGAGGTTTTGAGATATCTTGATTAAGGACAAATGCGACCAAAGACAATACCTTTGCCTTAAGGCAGAGGTTATAACAAAATATAAAGAAGAGTTTCAATAATAAATTTTTTTCAATTTTAATGAAAAATTACTTTTGATTTTTGATCTTGAAATTTGCCACTGGCTACTGTTATAAATAGGTTTTTAAATGCTGTAATCACTCAAGAATTTTTAAGTCAAAAGATTTCTCAACTAGTTTATATTTTTAAGATTTTGAAGCTTTCAAATTAAAAAGAAAATAGTAAATTTATTGATCTGCTTTAGTGTCTAATTTGCTCCACTTCACACCTAATCATTTTTCTTTTGGTTTCATTTATCTAATCACAATGAGCCATCTTCACTGGATAATGATGTACTTAATGAGATTAACACCCAAGCAGATTAATGTAAAGATTAACAACTTAAATTACTTCTCACAATCTGTGGTGTGAATGACTAAACGCACGAACAAGCCTTTTGTTAAAATTCTGTAATACCCAAAAAACATCTTTGTTTCTCAGTATTGACAGTAGACAGGGTTTGAACACAGGTAGGCTGATTTTCAAGACAAGCAAATCCATTGCTCTTTGAAGATTAGGCTTCACCTATAGTTTGACCATGTGTGAAATCTAAGCTAATCTTATATATATCAAACTAGTTACAACACGTTACATTGCATCTAGACATATGGTTTTGTTGTTAATATTTCGGTCTCTCACGTGGTATGATGTCATAGAACCGCATAGCTAATTTACAACCTGCATCTACTATTCTGCAACTGTTATCATCACATAGCAATCTTTTATGTCAACATAACACAATATCATCTTTGATAGCGAATATCTTTGTGTTAATGTCCATTCAACCACTCTGAAGATAACTCATGTGAGCTGAAAGCTTAGATCAAAGACCAACATAATAATAAAAAATCCAAATGCTGGAAATTTTTGTGTGTATTTTCACCAGAAATTAAAGCTAAAATACTATGTTTAGAACAACTCATGATTAAACATAATAGACATTCATTGTCTGTTATATTTAACATATATATATAAAAACACACACACACACATATATGTGTGTGTTTGTGTGTCCTGCTCCTCTGAAACCCTTGGTCTGATTTCAAACAAAATTGGGTCACTTATCGATAATGACATGAACATTTGATGCATGCAAAAAATTTTTCAAATCGATTCACAGTATACGGCAGAAATCACCAAAACACTTAAAATTTACAAACTCTTCTCCTACGAGACACCTTATACAAATTCAACCAAAATCAGGTAACTTGAAGATCAAGGTCTGAACCTTGGTGTACACAAAAAATTTTTGAATCAATGTACAGGGTTTGTCAAAAATCAATGACAAACAATTTTGGGTGGTCTTTTCCACACTTTTATGCCTTTCTCCAAAACGCTTCAAACTCAACCAAAATCAAGTCACTGGTAAGTCAAGATCTGATGCCTTGAAATGCGAACAAAAATTTGAATTAGCACACAGTGTGGCAAACATTAATGGAGAATTTTGCTTTTTGCGATTGTTTATTTCTCTGAAACACTTAGTTGTAGTCCAACAAAAATTGGGTCTTTTTACCTTATTATATGCCATAACAATTTTACATTTACTACAAGGTGCCAACCCCTCCAAAATTGCAGGGACAATGCATCTCCTTCTTCTGTCTCAGAACTTTATTGCATCCATAATGTCCACCCTTGTTTTTCCAAATGTATATACATTATTCCCATTTATTGGCAAAATTGACGAAGCATGAATCGTGTTTTATAAATACAACAAAAACTAATACTTACTTCACATTTTTTTCAATTATGCATCACAGCAACCTCATATTGAAGCTTTTTGAATAAACACTTGACCTTACTATTTCAACATAACCACTAAAAAACCTCAAGCAATGCTGGGCTATACAGCTAGTATATATATATATATATATTTTGTTATACACCCTGACCACTCACCACCACAACACCATAGTTATGGCAGCAGCCGAAAATGCAATATACAATAGTAAAATTCAAAATTTCGCTATTCCCGGGTTTCTCTCAGTTACTCAACTGATGCCAAGCTAAATGAAATTGCTCACAACAGGTGACAGACAGAAAAGGGCAAACACAAAATTGTATATTTAACAATTAATAGCTTTTATTTCTATAATACACAAAGTTATCTGACAAATGGAGATCTTATAGAAGTTGGAACAAAATAAAAGTAAAAAGAAATGTCTTGGGGACGGATGTTTCTGATTAATTTTATTAATATTATTTTTTTCTCTCAAATGATTTAAATTATGCTAACATGCATTTTACAGTAAAAAGACATATTTATGCAGCAACAATATAACAAAACATAAATAAGCGACATATCTGATAGTAGTGTGGATATTTCTTTTTACTATACAGTAAAAATAACAGACCAAATCCGGTTAGGCAATGCTTTAACACGGAATTTATAGCAGACCAAATCTGGCCGGTCCAAAACCAGGCACGGACATAGCAGAATATAGCAGACCATAACAAGCCCATTCACCCAAGCTGAAGCCTGGCATGAGACTGAATTGGAAGCAGTTTTATTTTCGTGCCACATCTTGTTACGAGAAGCTGTACGTCCACATATGGTCTTTATCCCATGTATACAAAAGTGTGTTATTAACCTTGGATTCAAGTAGGTCAGGGTGTCTATAAGACACCTGCTTGGATCACTATTCTGTCACGTGATCAAAGAAAAGGAAAGTATAATCTCTAAAGTCACTTATTCATCATTACACATGCATGAAGCCAAAATTAAACCATTTGATTCACCATTTCATTTATTTTCCTTTCATTTTTATTGTGTATACTACTATTATGTTTTAAGATACTTCTAAAAAAGGCTTATTTAGTAACTCAGGGGTTTGTAACAAATATATATATATATATATATATATATATATATATATATAATGTGTGTGTGTGTGTGTATTTAGGCAGCAAATTTTCTTTTAGACATGTCAGATTAAGTGAATTGGAAACATTGTGTCTGCTTATTTTTAATCAAATTCGTTCATACTCACAGATAATCTTTCATGTATTATAACTGAAAGATGTCAGAAACGAGCTGTATCATTGACAGATGTTATTATCATTCATTTCTCAATGTACCCAAGTACTTTCAATCTCCTTCCAAGATCATCTTATATTTGAAATCTATCCATCGCACTCTGTATAACCTGCTTGCTTATATACATACAGGCAACCATTTTGCAAAAATTCTCATATACAGTAATCAAAGAGCATCGTTTACCATTCATTCCATGGCTTCAGTATGTAATGGTCAATTTTAATGTGGAGTGCTCGTACAAGTTCCAAAACTATTCAGTCCCCACAACCACTGCCCTGCTAGCATTGTCTCTCCATCTTTAGTGCAATGAAGAAGTTGTCATACATACTTCATCAGTTTAAAAGGAAGAGAGAACAGATATTACATTCTAAAATATTATTTCCTCACTACCCAACAGTAGTGAGATATGATACAATGTCAGTTTTAAAGTGAGTTGCCCATATGTTTTTTTATTGTGGTGCAGTGGATATCGGCTCGGACTGAGAAATCAGGAAACTGAGTTCGAATTCCAGATGAATTCGTTGCATTCACTTATGTGCAAATACCCTTGGGAAAGGTATTGATCTGTTCCTTTCCTCCCATTATGGGTTAAATAACAGGACAGATTGGGTTCTATAGCTTTGGTCGGCAACCAGTCTACTGCAGAAAGTAATGGCATTTTACTGCGGGATAATCTTCTACACAGTCAGTCATGTCTCTTTCGAGACATCATCACCCAAGCATGTATTGCGTATTGCACTTGACTGACTGACTGCCCATATGTGTGCATGCAGGCCAAATGGAAAAAAAATTGTCCAGTCCCTGTCATCAGTGATGCACCAATGTCTACATCACCCCCAACCATCCCTCTTTAGTGCAATGAGGGAGGTCCTGCTGTCCCCTGGACAAGCCATCCATCATAGCTTAATAACAAAAAGAACAGTTACCATAGCTAAAATATGGCCTAGTAGATAAAAGCATTGGTTAGATCCAGTGACTTGACCCAAAGAGTTGTGAGTTCAATACCTGGCTACAGCAATGGTGAACAAAAAAATTAGACAGTTGAATTAAATGGTGATAACTAACATAGCCGGAAGTGGCATGACTTATGGAACGAGAACAATCTACTCCAGTGATTGAAAAAAGTGTTAAGTTCACAATTCCAATCCTGTAAAGAAAGTCAGAGCGTACAACAACCGAAATGTTGTAAATATGGCAACATGATAAGGACGACAGTCCAAATAAAATAATGTAAATAATTACAGTTCCTCATGTTAGAAATATAGACAAGCTGCTGAAGTTTGATAAGCCGTAAAAAAAACAGATCAATTAATCAAATATTTTAATGGTAATTGTTCTAATGAGCTTTCTGTTTTGGTACCTCGACATCACAAATTCATGTGCAGTACTACATTAGCAGTTAGGTTTCATAATTTCACTGTTGAAATTGCTAATAGCTTTATGCTAATAGTTTGCTCTACTGCACTTTTCACTTGTGAAACTCTCTTTAGGTTCCATACTTTCCTTTTAACTATTATTTTTAAAAACTTTAACTGCAATATCAATTGTCGTCTTCTGTCTCTTTGAATTTTATTCTTGTCTCTTTCTTTCACTCTCAGTAACCCCTTGCATCTTAGTGGCTTTCATTGCCTGCCTTAGAGTGGAATGATTAAAACAATACTTTATTTTAATAAGTTTTTTTTCATGTGTGTAGGCTAGTAGATGAAACTAAATACTGTTTAAAATAAACGGATCATCTTCTCAAATACCTGTATCCACTAAAATCAACGATTAAAGTAATATATTGTCTCAGTTTAATAATTACTAAATCTGAAACTTGTCTGTTTTCAGCTGCACGAATACCTTAAAAAGAATGACTTTTAACTTTATTAAAACTCAGCAAGATTATGTATATTGATATTCGTACCTTTTTACATCTGTCATTAACCTAAATATTGAAAGTTAATTCTCTTATAATACATTTGTGCATGCATGCATGTGTGTGTGTTAATACACACACAGACACACATATATATAGGTATGCATATCAATAAATATACATATGGATATAAACACAAGTATACACAGATACATCCTTGTGCAAATTAATTGAAACAAAATGAATAATGTCATCATAGGATCTTTCACACTTTCCCTGATTCCATATACATCATCTTATGTTGTTGTTCTTTTCTCCCAATCACATTTTCCTTTGTTTTGGACTGACGGATCCAGTTTGTTTCTTCACCTTGATGACATGACTGACAATTGAAAGGCTGACACCAACAATATTTGCAATCTCATTGTAATGCTTGCCAATGTGTTTATGTAGTGTTACAATTTTTGTACACTTTCTTGGAGTTACGTCCGTCGCAGACAATGGTCATAGGACAACTGATCGACAGTCGAGACTGGGTGTGATAAAATCTGATGCAATTGTAGATGGCGCAGTATTCTTCAAGGCCAAACAAATTTCATCATACACACCAAAAATAGATTCATATTACTGCACACCACTGCAAATGAGCTAATCTGAAGAAAAAATAGTTGATTACACCCTGTCACTCAAGTTGGTCTAAAACTGATTGTATAGTGAAAGAAAGGAAACTAAAGCAGTTGTTTCAATTATGTTTCACAAGGAAGTATACAGATATTTTTTCCGGTGTTAATAAAATAGTGCTTGATGTAATATAACAGAGCTAAGAAGTATATACTGATAAATATACATATTATCCTACATCTATATCATGACTAGAAATTTCATGCACTTGTATGAAACTCCCAAAACATAGGAGATATATATATATATATATATATATATAGGGAGTCCCAGAAGTTGTGCACCATCCAGATTTTTGTAAAAATACATATGAATATCAATTTTATTGATCCTAATCATAACAGATTCTCAAACTGTTCACCCTCTGCATCAATTCTCTTTCTGTATTTTAAGAATTTGATGTACTGATGATTTAATCGTTAGCTCCAGGCTTATTTTCCTTACTGATTTCACACAACATTCACCAGAACCGTGGTGGATGTTTCTTTTGTCGACCACATCTCTCACGGTCAGCAGCTAATCCAGTTTCTTGCAAGCGTTTGATCAAATGACAGACAGTGGTATGGCTCAATGGGTTTTCTCACTTAGGATGATTGCGGTTGAATTCTTGATTTACAGGGCGGTATGTTGCCCCATCTCTTCCAAACATAAAAACCAATTTAACTCTTTCTTGTGCTGTTAGTTTCTCACCTATATCAGATCAAATCTGAAACATAAAAAAAATAAAAATTATTATATGGTGCATGACTTCTGGGACTCTGTGTGTGTGTATATATATATATATAGTCATCAGCAGACAGATCTTTTTGACTGTATCACAGCTCATCAGTATGGTTAGACTCAGATTGCTTTTAACCCAGCATTGAAACCTGACCAAAGTGGCTTCAGTCGGTGGTTCCATCTCTGGGCCATGGGCGCATTGTAGAAGAAAGCAGACTTTTTTAGCATGTATATTATCATTATACACACCCAATAGCCAGAGTGCTCTAATTCATTAGTGAATGAGCGATGTGTACATGCCAGGGTAGCTACTGTTTTTCAAAGTCTACCATTCTTCCAGAGTACTCAATCAGGGTGTGAGAGCGTAAATTAGTCATCCACAGACAGATCTGTTTCACTGTATCACAACTCATTAGTACGGTTAGACTCCGATTGCTTTTAACCCAGGATTGAAACCCGACCGAAGCGGCATCAGTCGGCAATTCTACCTCTGGGCCATGGGCACATGGTAGAAGAAGGCAGACTTTTTAGCATGTATATTATCATTATACATGCCTAATAGCCAGAGTGCTCTAATTCATTAGTGAATGAGCGATGCGTACATGCCAGGATAGCTACTGTTTTTCAAAAAAAAAAATATATATATATAGTTGTTGACTGATGTTTGTTTTGTGTTTTAATTGGATCAATTTTATTTGTTTATCAATGATGTAGTTAGAAAAATTGACTAAAGTTTTATGTTTTAGTTTGCTCAGTTTTATTTGTTTTGTTTTTTTTATATATATATATTTTCACCATTTATTTTAACATATCACCTGAAGAAAAATAGTATCGTTCTGAAACATGGAAATTTTTGTGAAATGATATTATGCTTTTATAAACCACTGTAGTAACAAAATTACTATATATATATATATATATATATATATATATATACACACACGCACATGCACACAGATATATAATAAATCAGATGCATAGGTAATATGTTTATAATATAAACTACTGCAATGATATTTTTGGGTGGTTGCTTTGGATTAGATGCACATGGCTGTGTTTACATATCTGTGTGTGTGTGTGTGTGTGTGTGTGTGTGTATTATAAGGAGGGTATTAGTAGAGATGTAATATTAATTAGCTGTTCATAGTTGTCTCAGCTGATCATTGGGTGTGTGTATATACACTAAACCAATATGCTATCTGGCCAGGTCCATTCTTATTCCAAACCTCTTAAGTTTCCCCCCACTTTTGTGCTTATCCTCTCTACAAGGATGAATTACTCTGCACTCAGCCATCAACACTTACAGATGTGAGTAGTTGGATATTTTGTGTCATATCGTTCCTTTTTATTCCCTCCCTCTCTCTCTCTCTCTCCTTCTGTGTCCCTCGTCATCAGTTTGTTTCTTTATTTTTTCTTTATTTTTTTCTTTTTGTCTCTGCCTTTTTATCCCCAGTTTTTTTTTCTAAGTTTCATTCTTTTTATCTTTAATTTCTTTTTTCTTTTTTTTCCATCTATCCCACTTGAAACTTCTTTTCTCAACCTTTTTTCCATCGTAATCCTCCACCATCTCCTCTCGCATTCTTTTCCTTTTTGATTCTCACTCTTTTTATCCATTTCTCTTTTTCTATCTCTCATTCAAATTTTGTTTTATCATCTTCTGATCTTCTTTTTCCTTTCCCTTTCCAGCATTTATAATCAAAGGATATAATTCATTTTACTAATACTAGATTGACCAACTGTAAAAACAATCATCAGCTGCAATTCAGTTTTCATTTTCATAGCTTTCTTTAGAGCAGTGAGAAAATACTGCAAGCCTTTCAGTTTTCAGTCCTCTCCTCTGCCACTTGAACTTGATCACCAAACACAACATTGTCGATGGAGATTCTTAGATACTACACTTTATATCTGCTGAGAATTGCTCATGTGTGCTTTATCCATTTTGTATGAACCTTTTGTATCTCTTTAACTAAAGATTGAATAATGAACACCATCATCATCAATGCTTTTTGCCTCCATTTACTTTATCAATAGTCACCACTTCCCATTCTAAAAATTCCAATTAATTGTAGCCCCCTTTTCAATGAGAGAAACAATTTAGCAAGATTTTTAAAGGTAACATTCACTGATGTCTTTATTAAAATTATTATGACTATTTTATCTTGGAAGCAACAGAAATTTTCTGATTACCAAAATTAAATAACATTGGCTTTGGTTTATTTATTGATGGATGTCTGGGGTACAATAAAGAAAAGTTTCAATTATCCTTGAATACCTTAAAGCCAGACAGTGTTAATTCCAACTGAGTTGAGTTTGATTGAATCTATAGCTGCATCTACTGCTAGGAAGGTTGGGTCAGGAAGTGTTACTTGTCAGAATCCATTTTGCACATTTATAAATCTACCATTTATCTGTGCATTGAATATCGTTGCCATATCTGGTTGAGTGTTCTTGCTATTTTTCTTGAAGTTCTTGACAAAATCCAATGGAGGATCTGCAATATAACCTGTCCTGACTTGGCAGCTTGCCTTCAGTCACTTTTTCATGGATGGACAAATATTTTCATGGCAACTGCTTTTACAAGCTTTTTTTTCCTAGTTCCCTGACCACATGTATTTACTCGTGCTACTAGATTGGCAAATGAGGTCCCACTCTTTTACCATCAAAAGTTAAATATAACCACCTCTTCAACTCTAACAGTTTCTTTTCTTGCACTTCCCATTTGTGGAACTCCCTTCTGTTTGCTTGCTTCTCTGATAACTACAATCTCCAAAAGTTTAAATGCAATCTCATTTGCCATCTTCTATCTATTTGACTCCCATCCATCTCTTGCTTCAACATCCCCAGTACCTTCTTTTTCTCTTATTCTAACCTCCTGTGCATCAATGACAATCCTGCCTTGTATGGGTTAAAATGATTATACAAAAACAAGTACAAATTACCAGACAAATGATATTTTTCTTTAATATCTTAATTACAGAGAAAACCATTATTTTTTTTTAAAAAAAAGTATAGTCAGTATGGTATAATGTTCCCTTTTATTTCCTACATCACTGTATCTTACAAGGTTTATGACTACATCATTTTGAAACACCAGTTTCCATACAGTCACCAAAGTCAAAAAAAAATTACTGAGCCTGGTCAGTACCTAGATGGGTGGCCACTTGGGAGCCCCATGTGCCGTAAGCTTGGCTGTACAGTGTTATAGATAATGGCTCGGAATTGTAGAGCTAAGTTACCATTCCTGTTGGGTTTGTTTATTTACTTATGTTCAAAAATCCTTACAAAAGGTTTAAATTCTCCTCTTCTCTGCTCAGCTATGAACTAATTAGTAAAGCTTGTATCCCTAAACCATTATGTCAAAAAAAAAAAAATTCTTACACTCTAAAAATATTTTCTGGCTTTAAATTATTAAATTTATTCAATAAAATTACCATTGGCTTCAACCATGGTCTCCAGATGACTTTGGAATCTCCTGCAAATCATTTGGATGGTCTCTTTGCTTAAGTTGGTGAATGCTGCCATAATCCTTGCTTTAAGTTCATCTCTGATGTTGCAAAGAGTTCTGTTGATCTCTCACTCAACTGCATTCCCTACATAATAATTCAAGGGTGTTGCAGTCTGGGAAGTTACGTGGCCAGATGTAAAGGATGATGTGGTTGCAGAAATTGTAAACCATCACTGGGTTCTCTTGCTTGTGTGACATGGTAGAGAGTTTTGTTGCCAGATATGGGACCTTCATTATACATATGAATTCCTTCAGTTATCCATAATTGCATCATGGTAAAGTGACAGTATTTCAAGATGTTAATTTTAAAATTATATTTAGAATTTGACATTGCACATAAACTCAGGATTAAATTCAGATTTAAAGGATTAAAAATACAGTTGCTATTTTAAAATTTGCTACATAAATGTCCTATTTTATGTGAAGAAACAGGAGTTTTAAAATTTCTCTGACAAATTTTGGGTTCATTTAAAATTATTTCTACAGTAATTTAAATCTGTTTCTTCAAAATTATATTTGTTTTCTTTTAAGTCATTTTTAGTTGAAAAATACATAACTTTATACCAAAGTTGACTGGTTCTCTTCCTAACCTATGCAAATGTACATAAAGATATTGTCAGCCTAAAATCTTACTTACATCATCAGAGCCTGAAGTGTTTACATTAGGCACATTTTATCTAACAAAGCACATTTCCACTTAGGACAGAATTGCCTAAACAGTAGATTGTTTTTGGTTTTGTTTTTAAAGCTCTTTAAATACATTTTAAATCTTATAAGTTTTACTGAAAAGAATGAAAAAATAAATTATTAATTCTATTTTAAATTACAAATCTAATACAAAATTTTAATCCTAAAAGCAAACACTTCATTAATAAAAAATATAATAATAATTAGTAATAATAGTAATAGCATCAGTTTAGAAGATGTAAAAACCAAAAAAATACAAGGATTTAGAAGTGTAAAATTAAAACAAAAATGTGGCATTTGTCTACATTGTGAAATGAGGTATTTACACTGTTCAGACTGTTGTTTTTATCTTTATTGCCATGTTTATAACGTTTCAGCTATTGTACACTTAGGCCTTCTTCAGGTACTAGGAATTTTAAACTAAAACCTTTATTTCGATCACTGAAATATATCATTCTCATTCCATGTGTGATAACACCTCTGGATGCTATGTAGTTATCTCCCTTTAACTCAACTCTCTAAGTTATTTGTTCATTACTGCCGTAGCCAGGTGTTGAACTCCCAAATCTTTGGGTCAAGTCTTCAAGGACACATGGCTTAGTGAATAAAAGTTTTGGTTGGTTGCAGTGACTTGACCCAAAGATTTGTGAGTTCAATAGTAGTGAACAAATAACTTAGAGAGTTAAGTTAAAGGGAGATAACTATATAGCATCTAGAAGAGGCATGGCACATAGAATGAGAATGATATACCGCAGTGATTGAAATAAAAGGCTTGGTTCAAAATTCTTAGCTGCCTGAAGAAGGCCAGAGTGTATAACAGCCAAAACATTGTAGATGTGGCAAGATAAGGACGAGTTTGAGCAATGTAAATAATGTAAAAATGTAGCCCATTAAGACATCAATAACTTTGGTTGTGTTTGGGGCCTTGGATTTGATTGGAAAAGGTTCTGATAGACTCATTGAAGGTATTTCTGGCAATCCATGCCTTAAAGAAATACATAAAAATGTTCTCTAAAACACAGCTGAGCTGTGGTTAAAACATTTTTTGTACTTTTACAAGAAGATTTATCTGTGTAAAATGTGTATGTGTTTGTAGGTTATTGCTGTTGTTGTTTTACACAAATGCCTAATGGAAAATGTCATGATGACATTTCTGACCTTAGGAGGAAATGTGTATACAATGGAAATCACAAAAAAATTATAATAAATAATCTTTATTCAAAGATGAAGATTAGAAATGTAAACTAGAGTTTGTCATAGAAAATATTTTTTATTTCAGTTTTCTAAAAGTATTTGTTCTAATTTAGACGGAATGACACCTAAGAACATCCCTCTCTCCAAATTTTTAGACAATTTTTGCAGATGCATGCTGGGATTTCTTCCTAATCAATAACTAGTCTCATCCAACATATTTTTATTCTTTCTCATCTTGAAGTCAGAACACTATAATCACTTGATTGTATTTCTTTGGGGTGCTAACACAATTCTTATTTTGTGAATGTTAATTTCTTGCCTTATTACAGTTGTCTTGTCTAGTTTTGACTTGCATATCTATATTTTTTACTGTTTATTGAGAATTTTGTCAATTTCACTTACCAATGACTAACTACTCCACAGTATTCTAATGCCTATTCTTTTTAATCAGATAAGTGATTAGTTTCCATGAAAGAAAAAGTATTAATAAAAAAAAACAATTTTTTTTATCCAACTGTTGAAATAGTTTATGATGACTTATTTTTCGAAAGGAAAATATGTAGCATTTAAAAACAACAAACTGTAGATCATTAATGATTTAGTAAAATAAATCATTAAAAAGACATCCTAGATGGCAACAAAAAGAAAATTTGTGCATGGCATATTTGTCACACCTCCAAATTTGAATATAAAAAAGAATATTCAGTAAATGTTAAAATATCCAGTAATCTAACCTCAAGAATTAATAAAACATTCACAAGTTTGATGGCAGAGTAATTCTAAGTTCAATCCCTTGGCTTTCTTCTTCTATGTGATGATTATGGTTCTCCACAATTTCCTGTCTTTTGTAGCTCTTAATAAATTTTGTGTTTTTATTATCTCTTGTAAACCCTGTTCTGCCATCCATTTACTCAAGTTCACTAGGTAGGTTACATATTGCTTTCTTCTTTCCCTCAATCTATTGTATGAGTATCAAATTTTCTGAGCCCTCTTTCCTCATGTGATTGAAAAATTTCAACTTTCTCTTTCTGATGTTAAGTGTAAGTGTCCTTTTTGTTTACATTTTTTATTAAAACTTTGTTATTGCTTGCATGTTCAGTTCATGGTATTCTCAGTATCCTTCTGTAGAACCAGATTTTTGTTGCTTTAAGTCTCTTCTTCATTTCTAAAGGGATTATCTAACATTCAATGCCATATAGGAGAACTAATAGTGGCTTTTTACTAACTTTTTCTTGAAAGCTATATCATCATTCTGAATTTACTCTTACGTACCTGTCTCAATAGTCCTGGATATGATGATAAACTACATCTGGCAGCAAGACTTCTGATTGAGAGATTGCAGCTTTTGTGGAGTGTAGAACCACCATTTAATTGCTGTTAACCCCAGATCCACCCTGACCCTGGATGGTACCAACTGTTAGGGTCTCGTCTATGGGCAAGTAGTGAGCAACCTCCCCAAACAAAACCCTTTAAAAGTATAAAAACACCAGCAACAGATTTTTAGATTAAAAAAAAAAAAAAGTTACCAAAAATATGCAGGTACTAACAAATTGGAGCAACTTCACCTAAATCCATTTCAAATACTGTCAAACAACCAACATGAAAGAACTTCATGGCATTAATCCATAAAATATTCTACAATTTCTTAAATCAAGCTGCATTCCAAAATATAACTTCAAGAAAACACATATCACCACCTCTTAGTAATCATGTCCACACAAACATCTATATGCACAAAAGTTGTGTATCTATCATGTATTCAGTTCTTTATATGCCTTAAAGATGTAGGCAGTCATGGACTTCCCTTACCCCTTGTTGCTCTTAACACTTTTCCTTGGTAACTCTCCCACACCCTGCCCTGCCCTGCCCTGCCCTGCCATCCTCTTGCCCAAACCCATCAAGTATGTCTCACATTGTTTTCCCCTTTCTCTCTTTCCCCCATTCGTTCTTTCAGTATCAGATTCTCCAAGCCCTCCTTCCTCGTTATATATCCCAGAAACTTCATCTGTCTCTTCCTGATGTTAAGTATAAGTTTCCTTTTAATTTGCATCCTCTCCAAAACCTTGTTGTTGCTCACATATTCAGTCCATAGTATCCTCAGTGTCCTTCTGTAGAACCACATTTCTGTTGCTTCAAGTCTTTCCTTCATCTTTGAGATCATCCGGCATTTACTGCCATAACTTTGTCTCTCAAATATTCTACTCAGCTTTTGGAATCCCAGTCAATAAGGAAAAAATCCCTTTACATGTCTTTATTGCTTTCAAGAAAGTTAAATTTTGGCATTAAATGATCCATGAGGAGTTTATATACTGTTAAACAGATGAATCAACAAATCAATCAACCTATATCAAATTAAGTTTAAGGTGTTCAGTGTCATGTTAGACAAGATCAAGACTTTAAAGTCCATCATTTCTATAAAATAAAATATACATTGTTTATAAAATGCAACCCAGATTAAGAGATCAAAACTTATGGAAATCTATAAGATTTAAATTTATTAATAATGTTGAATTATTTTTTATGAATTCATTTTTGTATTTTTTTTTTTCTTTTTTTTTTTTCAAGAAAGAACATCCGGACCAACCAGTTAAAGGCAGCAAAAATCTCAGTCACCTGATAAGAAAAGCCGACAAAGAGAACTCAACGGCACTTGCCCAAATACGAAGTTTACAGCAGAAGGTTTCTGAACAGTACAAAACCATTGCAGCTCTCCGACAAGCATGTTCCGTAAGTCTATTTTTGTTACCACTATCTTCATTTCCCCACCACATCACGGCTTATGGACATATCATATTGAAATACTGGTGATCATACAATCACTGGTTAAGTAACGTCAAGCCTGTCCAGTACTTCTATGAGTAAATCATTATTATCTTCATAGAATTCTTATAATCTAAAAGTATTTTTCTAGATGGGTAACCACTTGGGAATACCAGGTGTTGTAAGCTTAGATATACAGGTGGTATTAGAATCGAAAATTAGAGCTGAGTTCTAAGTCTAGTCAGGTATGTTATATATCATTATATGCAAATACCCTTGGAGAAAAGTATGAATCCACCTCTTTTCTCCCCAGCTATGGGTTTATCAACAGGATTTGTCTCAGTAAATCATTATCTCCATAAAATTCTATAAACCAGTTCTTTTAAGAAAGATAATAATTTGGAACACGTTCTGGTTATTTTTCTTTTCAATCTGAGAATGGAAAAAATTATGTTATCAACAAGAATTAAACCATTTTGATAATTGATTTAAGATATTTTCTGATTGAAATTCTGTTCTCAACATATTACTGTTCAGAAGGATGATGCTTTTTGAGTTGCGTGTCACCAAGGTTTCTTAGCCACATTCAAAGTGAATCACTGTAGTCACAAAGATTCAATGGAAGAACTAACAAGTTTATGACTAGAAAATTTGCCATATTTTTAACTACAAAACTATTTCTTTTCTCAGAATGAATTATGTTTCTCACAGAAAACCCTCTTTCAGCTACCACAGAACTTACAGCAAAGGTATTAATTCTATTTTTAGCTATTATACATTGATTATTAATATATAAGATTATTTTTGGATAATCCAACAACTGGTTCATTAAGCTTTTATAAGAATCAATTTGCATGGATTAGTAGAATGCCACTGTTTTGCGTGTGTGTGTGTGTGTGTGTATATATAATGTAGAATATTTGGTATTTTTATCAGGTAACTTCCTATAGAGACAAACTCAAAAGAACTCAATGTTAAATTTTTATTAGATTTAACGGAGTAAAATAATCTTAAAAAAATTTTGAATATTTTACAAATCCATGGGTAATAGATATTTTGCAGCTAAGCAGCCACTCCTTAGACCCAAAATCAAAATGTTGTATGGTTTTGGGTTTGAGGAGCAGCTGCTTAGCTGCGAAATATCTATTACCCATGGATTTGTAGACTATCCAAAAATGTTTCAAGAATGTGTGTGTGTATATATATATATATATATATATATATGCTTTAACAATTTTTTAAAGGATGCTCCTTTTTAAGTGGATACTGTTTTTCTATAATTCAATAGGACAATTATATATATTCACCAGCCTGAATATTTGAGAAATCTTGTTAGGAAAATATATATTTGTATACCTAGGAAAAGCTACCAGTTGATCTGATATGTCTTAACCACTTAACCACAGAAGATTTCATGGTTAAACAAGGCAGAATTAAGCCACATAAATACACAAGTTCCTGATTTTCCACAACATCCATATCTGCCCCGATTTGTATCCTTATGTAAGCAAACATAAATGAAGACAATATTACAAAATCTTACAGAAAGTTACGAAATTGTAATAAAATCATATTTATTTAAATCTATTTGTTTGAACATTTTTTTTTTTTTCAAACAAATAAATTTAAATATGTTAGTTGATGACAATTCATAATTTTCCAGAAAATATATATATATATACACACACACACACACTGGCCAAATAGTGGCTGTTTGGACCAGCAGACAGTAGTTCAGAAAAAAGTGCTCAATGCACAACCAACACAAATGAACTGTATATGCAGAACTAACAGTATGTTAAAGAACAACACACTACTTTCTTGCTACCCAGGTTTCGACTACTCAGATCTCTTCAGGCAAGTTTGTCAAAACCTGGGTTGCAAATAAGTGGTGCATGTTCTGTTCTTTAACACACACATATGTCCAATAAACTTATAACAGCATTTTGATATAGAATGTTCTTTAAAGCAAACTTAAAAGAACTAAAAAATGAATCTTCAATTTTAAACAGAAAAATAAATACAAGTTACCTACTTTGACAAAAGTTTTGTTTTTCTACTCAGGAAGCACTTATGATTCACAATGATATATGTTTACATTCATTTAAGATGAAACATACAGTCAATGTAGCTGATTTATTTTAAATGATCATCTATAGAGTTCAAGAGGGTCTAAAATAAGGAACATATCAAAAATACTCGAGCCTTATATGATTTTCTTCTTTTTTTTCTTTTTTTTTTTTAAATCATTTTATCCCAAGCAAAGCAATAAAGCCACTAAGATGCAAAGGGTTACTACTGAGTGTTAAACAATACGAGAAAAAAAAACTCTTAAGGAGAGAGAACAAAAAAGTTAAGGAATTTAGAAGACAGTCGATAACGATTGATATTGCATTAAAAAAATTTTCAAGATCAAAGTTGACTTTTGTTTTCTTTTAGATTTTTAATCATTTCACCTCACTTAAGGCAATGTAACCACTAAGATTCAGGGGGTAACTGAGTGTTAGAGAATATAAGAAAAAGAAAAAACTGTAACACAGAATCAGGTCAACCCAACAAGAGACCCAGATTTGGTTGTGTATGGTGCAGTAAGCATTAGGAGTTACATCCTCTTATGCAATTGGCTGCTAACAAAGGATATTCTACTTATTGTAGGTGACACTGATAAAATTTGCATATGAACAATACTGGGCAAGTATTGGCCAATAGTCAACATCGATCTGGGACTGAGTTATATTTTCTCAGTCAGGTCAAAGTGCTCACGATGTGCAGACCATCAGTTTTGCATTTACATTTTTTTTTTACTTAGAAAACCAGACAAGATGAACAGAAGAAACTTCATAAAATAGAGAGAATTAACACAATAGAAGATAATGATTGTGGTTTCATTTAGTTTTTTGAATATCAAAGTTAACTGGAAAGCAAGAAGCCAGAAGACTTACACAATCGAGAAGTGCGATAAAAGAAACTGTTAACATAGAACTTATAGTTACATCTCACCATTTCAACAATAGAATGATGAGACCTTGCCGATAATCTAGTATTGCACTTAAATTCATAAAGTCTAGCTGGAAAGTAATATTTATTTTGAGTAATAAAAATATGTGGCTGAAAGCCAAAATGGGAGAGCTTCATCTACAGTCTGTCTTATCTGAAACTTATTTGGTCATGATTACTGACCCAAACATACCACAGTATTCCTTACACCAAAACTACACATTCTTACTACAGCTACCATAATACCTCTAAGTCTCTATGTAGTTTTGACTAGTCCCCATATGTACAATTTATCTGTGAAGGGAAGGGGGAGTAAAAATAACAATATTTCAAAATGAAACCACAGTGAATATTTACAATGAATCCAATTTATATACCAGAAACTAAACAAAATAGTGTTAGTAATAAAATTCCCCACAATCCTTAATTGTGGCAAAAAATAAAAATCAGTTGACTGGATTAAATTAATACGGGACGAAGTAATAAAGAACAGTCCTTTGACCAAACACTCACTCAAATACGCACTTGTCTAAACACAAAAAGAAAAATACAAAATAGAGATTTTATGCTTAAGTAGCAAATTACACAAAGAAATATGGGTCAGAAAGTTGTTTTGTTTTTTCCTTGTGGCAGTCATAAAGCAATGATTAACACAAATGATTTTTCCATCCATGATTTGGATTTATGTTAACTATCTCTTCTGTTGAACATTGATTATTTGCTGTTAACAATTCTAAATCTTTTGGACCTACTTAGTATTGAACTCACTATCCTTGGCTAACAAATTTCTGAAGATATTAGACTCCCACTCTTCAGCTTAATGAATGTGTTCTAAGCAGTGTAGATCCTAAAACAGGATCTTGTTCAATAACGTAAGTGACAGCACTTCACCAGACAAATAGAAAAATGTCATATTTATTTTGTGTAACACAAAAATGTGGCACAAGGCCAAAAGGGGGGATAGAAGAAGTCTGGTCTGGTTTATCTTAAACTTAGCTGTCAACAATTACTAACCCAAACATATCACAGTATTCCTTAGACAAAAAAAACTAGCACATTCTTACTACAGCTACCATAATGCCTCATGTCTCTATTTGTCTGTGGTGGGTGGATAAAATAAAATAACAGTATTTAAAAATGAAACCCCAATGAATATTTACAATAAATACAATTTGTATACAAGAAACTAAGCAAAATAGCGTTACTAATAAAAAAAAAAAAAAGAAAAACACAATCATTATGGTAGAAAAATTAGTTGACTTGATGGAAGTTTATCTGAATAATTACCATGAAAGTATTATAAATACTTTCGTGCTAATTATTCAGATGAACTTCCATTAACGTTACAATGGTGGGAAGTTGACTGAAGTCAAGATGCCAATTTGTATTTCATTCACACTCTGCCCCCGTTACATATATTATTCCAAATGAAATACGTAGTATAGGATTCTATTCCGTTTTGTAATTCAACTACCCACTGTTTTTCTGATATGTCTCTATATCATATTCTGCCCAGATTGCATGTTCTAATTTACTAATTCTCACAAGATTTCTATTTTGATGACTGAAGCTACTAAGTCTCACTTTGGTGGGTATAAAACTACTTAACTAGATTTGCCTTTTGGGAGTCAAAGCAGAACAGAATTCTATTTTTGCGGGGATCAAAGTAAGAACCGTACTCTTATGGGAATACACAGAAAACTCCAAATTTTCAAAAGGCGACAGTTCACTCTCTTCAAAGAAACAAAGAGCAAGAACAGCCAGCATACAATGAAGATAATGGGATGGGAGTTTAGTCTGAAAGAAATACAGATCAATGAAAAATATCATCTACCATTCATCCATGCATTGAATGTTGGAACCAAATATGGTCAAGTGCTTCTGCGATATATTTAGAGATTCTTGATAAAGTACAGGGTGCAGCAGAAATATCTCCCACATAATAGTGAGACATTAGTGACAATGGTGTCTTCATCTAGCTGTCTGACGTGGGAGGTATTTCTGTACAAAGTAGAATCTGCAATGTTATTGGCCCTAATATGGCATCTCAGCTTGTCACATTCATATTGCTGTAACTTAGCTTCCCTGTGTCTTTTTTTTTTTTTTTTTTTTTTTAATTAATATTTTCATGGTAATTGTTCTGATGAGCTTTCTTCTTGGTACCTAGACTTTATGAATTTATACATTTCACTAGGTTGGTAGCAAAGTCTCATCATTCTACAGTTAAAATGGTGAGCTGTATCTATAAGTTCTATGCTAATAGTTTCTTTTATTGTACTTCTCACTTATCGAACTCTTTCAGCTTGTTGCTTCTGAGCAAACTTTGATCTTCCAAAAATCTAAATGCAATGTAAATTATCATCTGTTTTAATTCCCTCTTTTAATGAAGTCTTCTTTTTCTCATATTCTTTCACACTCAATAACCCTTACATCTTAGTGGCTTCATTGCCTTGCCTGAGGTGAAAAGATTAAAAAGAAAATATTCTGACAATCATGTAATATCTTATATAGCATGTGAAATACTGCAAAATAACTTGAATTTAACAAAATATTTTGAAAGGAATCAATATCAAACATTATGTTCTGTCTTAATTCTTGTTCTTTCATTGTTCTCTCTAAAACATGTTTATATTCTCTCTCACCCAGTAACCCACTTGTGTATTAGTAGCTTTATTACCTTGCTTGGGTGAAAAAAACATGTTGATGATTTGGTAGAAACCTCTTAGATTTCCTTTGATATGATAGAAATAGAGCATCTTAAATTTTATCTCCTTTAATTTTTTTTTTTAATTTTTTTTTTTTTTATACACTTATTTGAGTTATTAATTTCTTAAGATATAAGTAACATTTACTGATGTAACTTAAAGGTTGAAGTTAAGCTTTCTGTTGTTTTAGATTCTTTACCAAGAAAACATTTTGTTTTCTCAGAGCCTGAGTTGAGATAGGAAGGTATTTGTCCTTGAGTGTCTGAATCATCAGAGAAAACTGAAACGTTTTCAACTTAACCACCAAGTTGATGTTTTGTACAATACACAGTAGCACAAGTGATGTGCAATGTTAGTTTGTGAGAGAAGAACCTGGGATGGTGCAGGCTGGAGAGTATACAGACTCTAAAGGGGGATGGGTAACACATGCTTTGGGTGGGGTGGGTCAGGGTTAGTTGCAGAAATGGAATTAGAATGGTTGCCTTTCTTTTTCAAAGAGTAAGAGAAGAAGGATTCAGACTGGCAAACAAACACCCAGCTAGAGACACCGGTAGGCTCTCTTGGCAACAGATTAAATGATTGCCAAATTTGCTTCGTTGAAAATAAATACCCAGGCATTTATCAAATAGCCTAAAACAAGTTTTATATCTATAAGAAAAGTGCTGAAAAGTTCAATTATCATCCTGTGATATTATATCAATATTCATTAAATCAAGAGTTTAATATATATATATATATATATATATATAGAGAGAGAGAGAGAGGGAGGGAGAGAGAGAGAAATATTGGAGAAAAATGTATAACAAAATGAAAAAGTTTTCTTGTGAGGTTTTTTTGTCCATTAAGTCTTTAGATGAAATTAGATATGTTGGTGTGACTACACATGTGCACAAATGAGGGATGCTAGGAATTTAAAATTTAAATTTCTCTTATCAGTGTGGGACATCTACGAACAAAAGTGATGGAAAGAAAAAGAATCTAAATCCATTGCTAAATCCGCTGCTAAGAAGGTCGGTTCTCTGTGCAGGGCCAGGAAGCTTTTCTCATCTGAAACAATCCTGCACATATACAAATCTACCATCCACCCATGCATTAAATACTGCTGCTAAATCTGGTTGGGTGCTTCTGCTATTTACCTAGGGGTCTTGACAAAATCCAACAGAGAATCTGTAATATGATCAATCCCAACTTGGCAGCTTGGATACAGTTACTTTCTCACCGGCACACTGTGGCTTCCCTGTGTCTCTTCTACAAATACTTTCATGGTTTCTTCTCAGATGAACTTAGCTCACTGGTACCCCCTATATATTAATTTGCTCGAGCCACAAGATTAGCAACTAGGTCCCACCCTTTTACTGTAAAACCAATAAATTATAAGTGCAATTTCTACTCCAGCAGCTTCTTCTCTCGCACTTCCCGCCTGTGGAATTCACTTTCGTTTACTTGCTTTCTCGACAGCTACAATCTTCAAGAATTCAAATGTAAAGTCAATAGTTATCTCCTATCTCACTAACTTGCATACTCTCTCTCTCTCTCATATGCTCTTTTCTTCGTCCAGTCTCATCAGTATTCTCATCCTTCTCATACTCTCTTCATGACACCCCTTATAACCTATCACTCTTTCCCATAACTTACCACCTATGTAACCCCCTGCTTAACAGTGGCAATAAAATGCCTTGCTTGGGACAACACGATTATAAAAAAAAAAATCAGCATCCCTCATCTGTGGGCATATGTAGTCGCACCAACATGACAAATTTAATCTGATGAAGTCTTAAAGCACAAAACATGTCACTTTTTTTCACTTTGTCTCTCTCACACACACACACACACACATATAACCGGGTAAATGAACCACATGACACTGGCTGATGTTGTTGTATTGAACTCCAAAACATAATAGCTTTTGGGTTGCACTATGCTATTATTATAACAATAATATTATGGAGTTTTTAAGAATATTTATTTACGGTAACTTTACCCATTTTACAGTTCTATGGTTTTCAGAGGTTACACTGAGATGGAGAGATGCCATGATATGTTATTCACATCTAATTGAAGTTTGAAAGTTCTTTCAATTTTTTGCAGAAAAATGTGGCTCATATTGCTATCAATTTTACACATCAATTTGATTGGTTGTTTATGATCCCGTTATAGGCACATTCATTTTTGTGCGAGATTTTGTTGAGGTAGTTGTG